>CM053623.1:167558914-167608170 GCA_028646595.1 Phalanger gymnotis
AAAAAAAAAAAAAGAATGGAATGAAAGGCCTTCTTCCATTTTCATTATGTGCTTATTACATTCTTAAGACCTTAGATTGATCTTTTACATTGCCTTATGTAGGCTTATATGTGGTTAGTTTACAAATACTTTACCATTAAAATGGATCAAGCACTAAACTATTTGGAGTAGGGGTGTAATAGTGATTTTTTTCCCTTCCTGGAGATAATTTGGAAGTTTTCTTTGTTGTAACCTGTTCCATTGACTCAAAGGATTCTCACTTTTATACTTAACCTAATTTCATTACCCTTCAGTTCTCTTCTCAGTGGAAATAGAGAACAGCTATTCACCAGATTGAGTGCAGTGTTCACTTAGCTATCAATTACTTACCTATAATCTGCCATTGTACTATTTTTAGGTGCTTTGTAGTGAAAGTCTATTGCACAGTGAACACAAAGACTATATTAAAAAAACTAATTTTCATAGGTAATAAATTAAGAATCTAAACCTCTTGTTTTTAGTATAAACATCAACCTTTTAAATATTTGTATTGCTTTCTTAGTAGAAGCAAACAAATGTATTTTAGCAGTGGCAGAACATGTGGAGAAGCCAAAGGATTATCTACATAGAACTATTTTATTAAAGCAAAGCAAGTACAAGCTGCCCGTATTTAAGGACTCTTGGTTTACTTTCCATGAAGCTGAAAGTCTGATTTAAACTGCATATGATTTTTTCCCCCTAGAGATTGGAATTGGAATTCATACCTCACTTAAATAACTTGTGCTTGCTATCTTTTTGACGTCTTGATGATGAGTCTTCTTCCTCTCATTTACACTTGTCTTAGAGTTGAGAGTGATTACTTTCCAGAGATGGAAAGTTCTTGAATTTATGAATTCAAATGAACATTTTTAAAGAGGTTTGTTTGGTTAGATACACAAGAATCGTTAGCCCCATTTGCCAAGAACATTCAGGAATTGTTTCTTTTATAGGTGAACAACGATTTTATTCTAGCAACAGAGAGAGACTCATTTGTGGATCAGGTGCGAGAAATCATTGAAAAGGCTGATGAAATGCTCAGTGAGGACGTTAGTGTGGAACCAGAAGGTGACCAAGGATCAGAGGCCTTACAAGCAAAGGATGACTATGTCTTTTCAGGATCCCAGGTAGAGTCAATCTGTGAGGGTTCTCAAAAACCTAAATTCTAAGAATATTACAGGTAAAGGTATTTGGTGTCTTTAGCAACTAATCTTTGACAACCTAGGAACAACAATATAAATCTAGGAATTGATCTTTTTGTTTCATACTTTCTGAAATTATTACTTATACAATCTCAACTGGACCCAGCAAGGCATTCCTTTTACACCTTCCTAATTAACTCTACACAGCAACTTTTACAGACCTTTTTGTACCTTCTGAAACCACCCATGGCTCTCTTCCCTTACAGATCCCCACCTCCAGTACTCTCAGCTGACAGCTTTGACTCATAATTCACTTTAAAAAAAAAAAGAAGCCATTCACAAAGAGCTCCTTTTTTCCCCTTCTTCCTCATCTCACATGACTAAGATGCTTTCCACTACTTCCTTCTCTTTCTCCGCATCTCACGTGAAGAGGAGGTTTTTGCCAAGGCAAACTCTTTTACATGTACGAAGTGATCTCATTCTATCCTGTCTCATTAATAGATTCTCACCCCCAAGAGCCCCAATCTCTCTTATCTTCCCTCCTTTTCTACTGGCTGCTTCCCTGCTACCTATAAATATGCCTGTGTCTCCCCCATCCTCATAAAACCCTCACTTGATCCATCCATCCCTTCTAGCTATCATCCTGTATCTCTTCTCCATTTTCTGAACTCCTTGAGAAGGCCATCTACAGTTGGATGTCTCCACTTCCTTTCTTCTCACTCCCTTCTTAACTTTCTGCATTCTGGCTTCTGACATCATCACTCCACCAAAACTTCTCTCCAAAGTTACCAACAAGATCTTAATTACCCAAAATCTAGTGGCCTTTCTGAGTCTTCATCCTTCTTAATTTCTGCAGCTTTTGACACTGTCCATCATCCCCTTTTCTTGGACACTCTCTCTTCTCTCTAGGTTTTCATGACATTTTTCACTCCTGGTTCTGCTATTTATTTGACTACACCTCAGTCTCCCTTGCTGGATCTTTATCCAGGTCATACCTCTATGGGTGTCCTGGATCCTCAACTACTTCTATACCATTTCACTTGGCGATCTCATCAACTCCCATGATATAATTTTCATCTCTATTCAGATGATTTTTAGATTTCTTTTTCCAGCTCTAACCTTGCTCCTGACCTCCAGTCTCACATCTCCAACTGCCTATTACAGTGTTTCAAACTAGATTTCTCATTGATGACATCTTGAACTCAACATGTCCAAAACTAAATTCATTATCTTTTGTCTCAAACCCTCCCCTCTTTCTAACTTCCCTAATACCATGGAAAGTACCTGCATCTTCACCCAGGCCCACAGTCATCCAGGTCACAATCAAGGTATCATCCCTGGACACAATTCTCTCTCACTTGCCATATCCAGTAATTCGTTAAGATTTGTCGTTTCCACCTTTGTAACATGGTTAATATAAATCCCCTCCTCTCCTCTGATACTGCCACCACCCTGGTGCAGGCCCTCATCACCTCACATTTGGACTTGTTGCAGTAGCCTACTGGTGAGTCTGTCTGTCTCTCCCTACTCCAGTCTGTCTGTCTGTCTGTCTGTCTGTCTGTCTGTCTGTCTGTCTGTCTCTCTCTCTCTCTCTGTCTCTGTCTCTCTCTCTCTCTCTCTCTCTCTCTCTCTCTCTCTGTCTCTCTCTCTCTCCTCCTCCCTCCCTCTCTCTCTTTCTCTCCCCCTCTCCCTCCCTCTCTCTCTGTCTCTCTCTCTCTCACTCTCGCTCTTCCCACCCCCTCTCTCCCTCACACCATTCAGTCAACTCCACTGGCACCTCATCTTTTTTTTTTTTTTTTGCCTTTTAAAGCCCTCCATAAGCTGGCCCCTTCTTTTCCAGTCTTCTTATTTCTTACACCTCACCTTCCCTTATCTTACTCTGCTGCTGTCTAGTGCCAGTGGCCTCCTAGATGTTCCTCACACAAGATTCTCTTTCTCTTGACTCTGGCCATTTTTTTCTGGCTATCCTTTATGCCTGGAATTCTCTCCTTCCTCATCTCTATGCCCTAGCTTTCCTGGCTTCTTTGAATTCAACTAAAGTCTCATCTTCAAGATGCCTTGTCATCATGATCCCTTTTAATGCTAGTGATCCCCATGTTGATAATCCCCATTTTATCCTGTATATATCTTGTTTGTACACAGTTGTTTGCATTCTGTCTCCCCATTACAGTATAATTTTTCTGAGAGCTTTTAGCCTTTTTTGTATCCCCAGCACTTAGCACAGTGCCTAATATATAATCGGCCCTTAGTAAATGCTAGTTGACTGACTTACCAGTTGGACATCATGCTGGTTGCAGTTTTCTGAATCAAATACCCAGAGATATTCAGCTAAAGCCCTAATTGGGTTTAATGAACACAGTCATAGTGTAGGACTTGGGAGCTGTGGTGCACAAGTGGCCTAATTTTTGTTTGTTGCAGAAATTGGAGGGAGAGTTCAAGCAACCAAATCCTGCTTCTTCTATGCCTCAGAGAACAGGTAAGCTTCCTTTAAGCTTTCCACATTGTCTTGTTTTGGCAATTAACTTCTTAGGAAACAAATGGCAGTCAGCTACCTAAATGCTCTCTCTGTGCTCTAATAATGAAATTATGGGCTTCTTTTGAGCCAGGACTAAAGCCAGATGAAGCATAATGTACTGGGTTTTTTTCTTATTTAGGTGTTTCCTCCAATTCCTTAACTCAAGTTGTGCATTCAGCTGGACGGCGGTTTATAGTGAGTCCTGTACCAGAGAGTCGGTTACGAGAATCAGTATTTTTCACTGCTACATCCAGTGAAATGTCAGACACAGGTGAGTCCACAAGTGGAAAACTCGAAGTAAAAATAGCAGATAAACATGAGGCAGAATTAAAGTGGGAAGGTTAATTAATGGATACCTGGTAAGTATAGGAGGCTGAAACAGCACAAGAAAGAGTAACTTTGGTGATCATAGTATAGTGAATTGTGAGTAGATAGTTCTTCCATATGGTTATATGTGGTTATAACCTGAATTCCTCTATCCTTATCTAGGATTGGGTGCCCAGGCCAGATGAGTTGTGTACAGAATCTCTACTATTTTAATATCTGTCCCCTTAGCAGAGTGCTAGTTTTTTTTCTTCATGTTGGTGGACTTAATAGAGTTTTGGGCCATGTTGTATTCCTAACCTTTTAAAAAAAATGAACTAACTTCATTTTTTATTTTTTGTTTGTTTGTTTTCCTTTGCAGCCGCTGTTGCTCCATCCCATGGTCCTGTAATGAATCTGTCTCATTCTGCTTCATCCCTTAGTTTGCAACAGGCATTCTCTGAACTCAGGCATGCTCAAATGGCAGAAGGACCCAGTACAGCTCCCCCAAACTTCAGCCATGCAGGACCAGCCTTTCCAACTGTACCTCCCACCATGACTAGCATGGCTGTAGTCTTCCCTCCCACGGCAACAGCTGTGCCTTCAGTATCAGTCCCTGCAACAAGTACCCCTTTTAATAGTGTTTCTGCACCAGTCATTCAATCTGTGGTCACCATGCCTACTGAAAAGGTAATTGCCGGAGTTGCCTCCAGTACAGGTGTATTAACTTCAAGTTCTTTCCCTGTACCACAAGTGTCTGGAGCACCGTTAATTACCAGTGCAGTTTCCAGCATTACTCTTCCTGCAGCTGTGTCACTGTCTACTACAACTGAATCAGTTCAGATGCCACCAGTTGGGGCAGTTATGTCTAATGCTGGCACTTTTCCTCCTGCAGCAGTAACAGTAGCTCCAGTTCCAGGAATAGGCAGTGCTGTTCCCCCAGGTGCTATCACCCCAGCTATGACTTCTCAGCCTGCCCAGATTGCAGCAAGTGTAGCTGTAGCAGCCACCCTGGCTTCTGCATCTACCACCACTCCATTCCCAAGCATGGCTTCACAGCCACCTCTTCAGCTCAGTAGCAGCAACTCTGCCCTTAATCTCGCTGAAACGGTGGTAGTTAGTGCACTCCATCCCAAGCATGAGGGCACACATTTATCAGAGAAGCCACCTCTTAGCAGTGTAGTGGGGCTATCCCTGCCCCTCTCTGTAGCTTCCTCTGGAGCCGGAATATCCGATTCAACTAGTCAGCCCAGTGCAGTGCATCCTTTGCAAGTCCCATCTGCTGTTGCTTCTCCTCCTGTCCTTTCACAGGCAGTAGGGGCCGTCTCCACCTCGGTATTGCCTCAGGTACCTTTACCTGGTATCCTGCCCCTAGCGCAGCCTGTTACCAATGTACCTGCTGTACAGCAGACACTAATCCATAGTCAGCCTCAACCAGCTTCACTTCCCAACCAGCCCCACACCCACTGCCCAGAAATAGATACAGATACACAACCCAAAGCTCCTGGTATTGATGATATAAAGACTCTGGAAGAAAAACTGCGGTCTCTCTTCAGTGAACACAGTTCTGTTGGAGCCCAACATGCCCCTGTCTCACTAGAGACATCATTGGTAGTGGAGACCACAGTCATGCCGGGCATCCCAACCACCGCTGTCGCACCAAGCAAGCTCATGACTTCCACTACAAGTACTTGCTTACCACCAAGCAGTTTGCCTCTAGGAACAACTACTGGTTTGCCAGTTGTTACACCAGTGGTCACACCCGGGCAAGCTGCCACCCCAGTGAGCTATGTTGCAGCCCCAGCCAGCATTGCAGCAGGGGTGAAACCTGGAACCCCTCCCTCAAAGCCACCTCTTACCAGGGTACCGGTAAGGTTCTTAGGGATTTGTTTGATATAATTCCTTCCCTTATTGCACTGAAATAATAGATTTTCTCTCAAGGATAGAGTTTAAAATTTTTTATGCATAATATATTACTCTAGGTCCCAATAAAGTAGAAATATTGTGAGAACAGATTCAGAGGCAAGTTCTGCTGACAGAAGGAATTCAGTTTATTTGTTTGGATTTCATTAAAAGCGTGTGTGTGTGTGCGTGCGTGTATACATGTGTACATACATATATTTCATTAGTTTGAAATTTATTAACTTCTAGGAATTGTACCTTAAAGTTTGCTAAGTATATAATGAGTATGTTAGATACCACACATGCATTTGTCTCATTTGGTTCAGATGAAAGTAACATTTACACACACACACACACACCCCAAAAGGGAATTCTTCGCTGTCATCTACAATATAGAGAAAGGGCAGATCACTAGTCTGTGAAGCCAGTTATTAAAGCAGCGCATTTTTTTTCCACTGCTACAAAATCAAGATTTAAGATTTAGAGTTTTAAAGTAATTGAATGTTGGTGATCAAATTAGTACAAGAATCAGAGCCCCAGTACTAGTAACAAAATTAATAACTAATATACTTTCTGATTCTGCTGTGATGGGTTTTCCTCATTCTAGCATCTCCAGTCTCTTGACAGGTTTCATATAACCTGGCTGAATTTCTTCTAACTACACTGCATGTTCCAATCATCTTTTTAGTCTGATAGTGACACAACATTTTTGTAAAAATGACAGGCAGGCAGAGACTTGACCCAGACTAAAAGTATCTTGTTCCTAATAGAAAAGAACTTATCTTTGCATTGTCAAATTAGGTCTCCACTAGTGTAGGACTAATCAGAGAGAGTTCACCTCTCTTAAAAAGTCCTCTGACTTAACAAAACATGACAGTGTTAAACTTGAAGATAGATAGTTTAAGATCAGATGAGCTGATACCTGATCTCTGCACTGCTGGATTAGATCCTGATCATTCGTCCTCTTCCATAAGAGGAACCTCCTGTATATCACTCTTTGCTTTTTGGGTTTTCCACAATAAAAGTATCAAAAGTTCTGCCTGCCTTTGTTCATAATTAGAACTAATGACATGAAGTAACTTACCAGATATATAATAACTACATTATTTCCCAGTGGATCTTTCCTCTGCCAAACAATTTACAATAAATTATACAGTTTATGGCAAGTCTCAGGCTTTTTTTTTTTGGTTTTTGTTTTGTTTGTTTCTGTAACCTTGTATCAACTCATTTTAATCAGGTGTGTTGTTCTTACTATGCAGTAGTTGTAACCTCCTCTGAGCCGCCTTCTATTCATGTCTGATACCTCAAAATTTCCATTCATTGTCATAGGTGCTGCCGGTAGGTACTGAGCTTGCATCTGGTACCCCACCAAGTGAGCAGCTGCCGCCTTTTCCAGGACCTTCACTAACACAGGTGCTCCATGACTTGGCAGAATTCTATTTTTCTTGCTTTTGATCTTTCGAAATGCATGGTTAAATTCTTCATTGCATGGTATTATCTTCTCCATTTTTCTTTCTCTTAACTGAGTAACCCCCTTCCACTGAAGGTTTTTGGGATAGTGCTTGAGCCTAGTGGTACAGATCCCATCTAAACTGAGAAGGTATACAATTCTTCAAAGTTCTATAGCGTTTATTCTCTGGAACAGGGGTTGGCAAACTTCACAGGCCAAATTCAGCCCTTCTCCTGTTCTTGTATGGTCTGAAAGCTAAGAATGATTTTTATATACAATAAACCTATATAAAAACCATTCCTAGCTCCCAGGGTTTGCTCACCCCAGCTCTAGGACAGCAATGCTACAAAACTTTCAGGTCTGGCATATTAGGAAGAACCTGAAACTAATGATATTATTAAAAGGTGATTTAAATTCTAAAATATATTTAGGATATTTCTGCATATATCCACTAGGTCATATAGAAACTTCTACTTTGATATACCATCATGTGATACAAAGGAAGTAACAGGGCAAAATTATGTGTCCAGTCATATGACTTTTAAAAAAAAATACCAACCTCATCTTTGGCAGTATTTCTGAATAAGCAAGCTCATAATTATTTAAATCAAATTAAATTAGTATTTTACCTCTAAGATATGATGTGCAAGCTTTTTTTGATATATCAATTATGTGTAGTTGAAGGTCTTTTGAATTTAATAAACATATTGCTCTAATTCTAATTTTATGGTGAGTGTACTTGTGAAGTGTTAAACTATAAAATAAGAGAAAATCTACAGTTTCCAGCCATCACCAAATTTAATAAAAATGTGTTCCCAGTTTTAGACTCAGTCTGGAACTCCATACATACTTACCAGAAGAGGATAGAGGTGGGATAATTAGGAACAAGAGCTGGGAACTCTTGGAAGTGGAAGAACAGAATAAGGCAGAAAGCTGAGGGCAATTAGGACCAGGAGTATAGGGGCTGAGAAGCGGGGGTGACTAATGAACTGAGAAAGGATTTGAAGGGTATAGAGTAGGGGTTGGAGAATTAAGAGTGGGAAGAAAAAATGGTGAGAAAAGACAGGTGTAAGAGATTTTCCCTTTGTTCCTTCTGCTCCTCGTTGGTGATAGGATTGGACAAGGATTGAGACTCAATATCATTATTTGAAAGGCGGTAGAACTGAGCAGCAAGGTAAAGAAGAGCAGTAAGAGTCCCAGGTGGGATAGGTTTCTATTATCCAAGGGAAAGAAGAGGAAAACTCCCAAGGAATTCTTTGAGCTTGCCCATTCCGTCATAAGTTTGGCATTTATAGTTTGGATACTGCCAAGTCTGTGACACGTTTCTGGTTTCAGGTGTATTGAATTATTATGTCTAAGACTTCTATTCCCCAGCCTGCTTCTGTCATTTTGAAGCAAGTCCTCTGTGGCGGTAATAGCTCACATTTGTATAGTGCTTTCCCCTCACAACAGCAGAGTGAGTTGAGCAGCACAGATGTGATCTTCACCTAAAGTATGGGGGACTGTGGCTCAAAGTTTGTGACCCAAGATTACATTGCTAGTAAAAGCAAAGACCAGGTTTTAAAGCCAAGTCTCATGTTTTCAAGTCTATAGCTTTCCTATAAAAAGTGTTATTTTCTCACAGAAAATGGAAAGAAAGAGGAGTTAAAACATTCTTAAACCAAATATGATGAAAGCAGGTTGGCAAATAGAGCTTCTTGTTTGTGGAGAAGTAGTGGTTGTTTCTACTGTGATTCCTTGATGACGATCTTCTGAATAATGTGTCCTTCAATCTTAGAAGATTGATAAATCATAAGTAATTCCCCTCAAAAGAGAAGTGGCCTGCATAGACATATGTTGTCAGACATGATAATTGTGTCAGGGTTGTTTTTTTGGTTTTTGTTTTGTTTTTGCTTAAACTGTACTTATTGTTATAAGACAGGGGAAGTGATACTAGCAAATAACAGCAATTTTTTTTAATATCAAAAAATGATTGTGTAACTGACAATACATTTACCCTGTAGTTAGGGTTTTTACAAAACTGAAGGAAAAAGTAAATGGAAGTACGTAGGATGTGATGAAGATATGTAACTACAGTTCTATGTACATTTCATAAAGCTTCCTAGAGAGGGGAAGAGTACAAAATCCATCTTATGGGGATAGAAGAAAGAAGATGGTAGGAAACAGCCTTACAATATGAAGATTAAATTTTGTTTTCATTTCTGTGAATAAATAAATGTTGCATTGCATTTCATTTCCAAAACCTGTATTAAATCTAGATTATAAAGTAGTTGCAAAAGTAAATCGGCCTTAGAGATTAGCTGTTGATTTTGCTAATGTGCCTAAGACATTCTTATTAGTGGGTATTTTTGCTTCAGTCTCAGCAACCTCTAGAAGATCTTGATGCTCAGTTAAGAAGAGCCCTTAGTCCAGAGACTGTCCCAGTCACATCTTCAGTTGCTGTAAGTTGGAAGAGCTCCAAAGTAGCCTGTCTCCTTCCCTCCCAGGATGCTGTGTTCCCAGAAATGTAATTCAGATCAGTAGAAATACTCTTAAGAAGAGTTTTGGCTGAGTGTAGCTATATATAAGTGGTCATGATGATGGCGCAAATGAATGGAAATTTCTGATGTTTAACTGTACTATTTACTCAGCTAAGCTATGTTTTCACCAGCTAATTTCAAAATTCTGAGCTCAGAAGAGCTCAGATTTGAGAGTAATCCTTAGACCCATCTACTTTTTCTCATTGATACTACTTAAATGTCAGGGACATCATGGTTTAATTTTGTGTGTGTTTGTGTGTGTGTGTGTGTGTGTGTGTGTGTGTGTGTATAACATCTTAAGTTGAAGTTTTAACTTCTATTTGTTTATATTTGGAGGCAATAAAAAGATCCTAAAGGAAAATACTTCCCTTTGAGTGAATGTCTGAGGTACTTTCTGAAGTAGACTTAAGGAAAGAATATCATAAAGGAGCTTAAAAGCTCATTATTTATTTTAAAAGTTAAATTTAGATAATTTAATAGGAAAGATATATTAGCTTTCTAGGTTGATTTAATGGCAAGATCAGGTTTTCTGGTGCATTCGGATCCTCTGTCATACGAATTGGATTTTTTGTCTTCCTACAAAAGCCAAAAAAAGAAGGTACTGATTATAGTTAGTAGACTGGATCTACTGGATTAGAAGTTTTTAAAAGTTATCTTGTCATCTGTAATGACAAAATTTGGCTGTTCTCATGGTTATAATATATAATCTTCTAAATTGGGATAAAAGATGGACTATATTTCAAAGTATTTCACTGTAGCAAGAAACAACCAAAAAAACTGAAGTTTTTTTTTCTTTTAAATTTTGTCTTGCAGCCCACGTCAGTTGTCGCTCCAACATCGGTTGCTGGAGCAGTGCCAGTGGTAGTGCCAGCTCAGATAGGTAAAGTATAGCACCTTGGGCACAATTCAGAATCTGGGTTGGGTCCTTGATCCTCCAATGAGACTGGGAGCCGATTAGTAATATATTCCAGAAAAAACTTGTACAATTGGAAATTGGGGTTAACAAAGCTAACAGAAGGATCAGAGTAACATTAATAGCTGTCTCCAACAAAATGATCTCTGTGATTGTTCCCCAGAAATAAACAGATTCTTTGAATTCAACCAGTTTTAAGCCTATCCTGTGCTTCAGGTACAACTATGTTTGTTTATACAAGCAGGCCACCTTAGAAAGCCTTCTCCCAAAACTGCACTTACTGTTCTCCAAGTCCAAAATAAATCTAGTCCAAAAGAAAGATCTTGTTTCATGAATACTATATCTAACTACTTTTTGAGCACTTAACTTAAGAATACACCACTGCAAAAGAAAATAAAATTGGACTATTTAGATTCATCCTCTTAGATATGATAAAGAAGAGAAAAATGATAATTTAAACTTCTTTTACATCTTTATTTCTCTGCTTCCTTCAGCAGCTCAGACCATAGAAGATAATACCACAATCACCAACTCAGAGGCCAGCGTTCTTAAGATGGGCCGGTTTCAGGTAAGACATTCACTTTTCAGGAACTTAATCCTGTTACTTAGGTTATAGAAATGATATAATTACCAATTAAAACTTGAATAAACTGATATGAATCTTCACTGAGCATAATCTTAGTCTTCAAGAACCCAGCGTTAGCTCTGTGCCAATGACCGGGAATGTTCTTCAGGATCTACCAAGGAAATAGAATGCCTAACAGATTTTTTTTTAAATTTCTAAAGAATCACTTCCCTAATAACATGCAAAACCCAGACTAGAAACCAATTCAGACTCCTCACCTTGCTCTTCACAATCTGGCTCTAGAATACCATTGTAAATTTTTAACATTAATCTCCTTCACACACTCAATATACCCAGTCCGGTATTGTCTCCTACCTTTGTACAGGCTGTGTCCCTGCCAGGGGTACGCTTCCTCTTCACCTTTGCCTCTGAAGGAGGCATCTTTGTCTTCCTTCAAGGCTCAACTCTTAGGTATCACTTCCTATGGGAAGCCTTTCCTCATCTGTCTGGTTATGGTCCCTTTTGCCTCAAATTATCTTATACTTCTTCATCTGGGCACATGTTGTATTTCTCCCTCTCAGCAACTTTTTCTCCCCATTCAGTAGAGGTCCTTGAAGGCATTCCCAGTATCTAATACAGTGCATTCTACTAGTAGGCACTTGATAAGTTATTAATGAATTTAGTTGAGTTGCCAAAAGGTTTTGTCTTAAATTTTAGCTTAAAATTGCCCTGTTGCTCTGGGTATATCTTCACAAAAAATACCCTTCACTTCAGATAGTAAGGGGAAGGATTAGGTTGGAAATATGGAAGGAAGAGATTTAGCATTTTCTTTTCCCAGAATGAAGGGATTGGATACAGTTGTCAGGGAATTGGAACTTCCTGCCATGTAGAGTATGCATAGCTTTGGTTTTGGGTTTGTTTGGCTTTTTGTTTTTTAGACTATCCTGAAGCTTAGTCATTTCTTTTCTTTTTTTAACTACCAGGTATCAGTTGCAGTAGATGATTCTTTGAAGGAGAGCAAAAGTAAGTCAGAAGAAGTAAAGTCTGTACATTTTGAATCAAGCACTTCGGAGTCCTCAGTGTTGTCAAGTAGCAGCCCAGAGAACACTCTGGTGAAGCAGGAGCCTGGTGGAATAGCCACAGCTGTATGTGGCACCTCCTTGGATATGGTTGATGGTGTTCCTTCTCAGAAAACTTCTGCTACACAGACAAAGCCAGAAGCTGAGCAGCCCACCACAGTTGGCCGCTTTCAGGTGACAACTACAACAGACAAGGTTGGCCGATTCTCTGTGTCAAGAACTGAAGACAAGGTCACCACTGCGGTAGAGAGAGAGCCACCTGTGGCACACCCTTTATTGGATTCTGAACAGGCCGTTCCTTCTGCTGTAGCACCAAAGAAAGAAATGCCTGAATTGTCAGAGCCAAGCCACCTTAACGGACCATCTTGTGACCTGGAAGCCGCCTTCCTAAGTAGGAATATGGATGATGGTTCAGGTAGCCCACATTCTACTCACCATTTGGGCTCAAAAGGCAGCCTTCCCATCCAGAGCCTTAGCCAGAGCCTTAGTAACTCATTCAACTCCTCTTACATGAGCAGCGATAATGAATCAGACATTGAAGATGAGGACTTGAAGTCAGAACTACGTCGGTTACGAGAAAAGTAAGACTTTTATTCCCTTATGCTTTTACATAGATATAGAATCAGAGGCTTAGAACTGGGAAGAACTTTAGAAATAGTCTAATCTAAATTTCAGAACCTCAGAGCTTAGTGACTTGTCAAGGTCACATAACTGAAGTAGCAGGTAGAAATTCAAGATTAAAATTTAAGATTACAAATCTACAGCTCTTTCTGCTATACCATAAGGTAGGGAATCTCTTTTCTATCAAAAGATAACGATTTATGCATATGAGAAAAAAAAACATTACCAAAATATATGTAAAATATTTAAAATATAGAAAGTTGTCCAAGAATTTTTTTGCCTGAGGATCTCTTGTTCACTAGTATCTATACTACTCCTTTTAACAGGTGTGCTTTTTTAAGATTTTAAATACCGTTATTTGAGTATTTATTATATAGACTTGTTTTAACTACCACCAGCCTGCCTTAGACACTACAAAAAGGTTGCTGAGGCATTTACCTAAGCAGTTGCTATGTAGCCAAGCATGATGCTGAGTGTTCTACAAATACTTTCCTGTTTGATCCTCACAATCACCCTGGGAGGTAGTTCCCCATTTTACAGTTGGGGAAAGTGAGGCAGACTGGATAAGGGACTTGTTTGGTATCATAACACTAGTAAGGTATTTGAGGCTAGATCTGAACCCAGGTCTTTCTGACTCCAGGCCCAGCTCTATCTTCTGTACTGCCTAGCTGCCTGTGTAATAATAGTTAGCTTTTTATATAGCGCTTTAAAGTGGCAAAGTGCTTTATAAATATTATTTTATATGATCCTCACAACAGCCTTGGGAGAGAAGTGCTTTTGTTATCCCCATTTTTCAGTTGAGGAAACTGAGGCAGGCTGAGGCTAATTAACAGAGGCCCAGGATCACATACCTAGTAAGTTCCTAAGACAGGATTTCAATTCAAGTCATTCTGACTCCAACTCAGATGCTTTATCAAACACTCTAAAATTACCTTCTGTTGGGTGAATGTCTATAGCAAGAGTTCTCTAGGTAGTAATTGCCTATATTATCCGTCTTTGGTCTCAGGAATCAGGAAAAACCACATTTCCTCTTGTCTTGCTGGAAATTTAAAGAATTTTAAATGAAGGTGGGAGGAAATGGGGAAGAAAAATTGGAGTTGGAAATAGGGAAAAGGCAAATACTTAAGTTTTGAGAGCAAGCTAAGTATTTACATTCAGGATAAATGTCAGGGCCTAGATTCACAAATATTAATGAAATTGCCATTTGGTGTCGAATTGAAGTTGTTAAATTTGGTAGGTTGTTTGGAGTTGTTAAATTTGGCGAGTTTGGTGTTGAGTATGTTCTTAAGTCTGGCCTTTATCTTTAGGCACCTTAAAGAGATCCAGGACCTACAGAGTCGCCAGAAACATGAAATCGAATCTCTGTATACCAAATTGGGCAAAGTTCCCCCTGCAGTCATCATTCCCCCAGCTGCTCCACTCTCAGGGAGAAGAAGGAGACCCACTAAAAGCAAAGGCAGCAAGTCTAGCCGAAGTAGTTCTTTAGGGAATAAGAGCCCCCAACTTTCAGGTAAGGAGCCATGGAACAGGGTAAAAATGTCTTTTACCATACTTTTTTCCTCTAGTTTCCCTTTGGTTCTTTCCTTTTCTCCCCAGTATGAAAGCTGTTTAAGCTATAGAACTGGATCTATCAATTCAATATTTTTACTGATTTTCTAAAACTAACTGTAACATCTTATTCTCAGCTCCCTCTTCCCTGCCTTCATTTTACCCTTGGAAGTGGTCTTGGTGAATGGTCCTTTTAGGATAATTCACATTGAAACCACTTTATAGTCTCCAGTGAAAAGTCTCCTTGAGAGCGATCATTAGCTTTGCCACCAACTGAAGTATTACTCATGTTTACCCAAATCCTTGCTTAAATGGGTGTTAAAAAAAATGCCTTTCTTTTCACTGAGTAATTGTTGAGCAGAAACTCCCATTTGATTGCATGAGATGGGAATTTGATTGACATGTCACAGAGGACTCCTTTGGGTAGGTATATAAGTTATATCTTTTGGGGACTTTATTCATTTGGAGTGACCTACTGATGACATTATTGAAAGAAAATAGTTAAAAGCATATCTTGAGAATGAACTTTATTAATACTTAACATGTTAGATATGTATGTAGAAGTTAACATGACATATTAAAATTCCTTATATAAATAAAAACTGCATATACATATTATGTATGTACGTATGGTAAAACAGTGCATACCAAGCCATTTAGTAGCATAGCTATTTTCTTGCTGGATAGTTTTTGCTTTACATTGTGTGATGGTTGGTTGAACATGCTCTGGGAATGGCCCTTGGTGAACTAGCTTGTTTGTTTCAACTGTTCATTATGTCACTATAGAGAGAGCTAATCTTACTAAAATTCCTAAGAGGATTATCTAATTTCAAAGGATCATGCTAATAAAAAAATTCTGTTTCTTTTCCACCTTTCTCATAGACCTTCTCCCTTAGAGGTCTGCCCTTCGGGTTTGGTGTGTTGTGATAGTGTTGAAAACTGTTAGGATAGTTCTAACCCATTTCTTCAATATCACAGGGTTAGCTCACAGCACTCACTAATAGAAAAATATTTAAGTAATGCCATCTGCTAACCTTACCACACTCCAAGTAAACCAGCTGATGGTTGACAAACTTGTTGAACGGGAGATGAATATGCAGGGATGGGAAAAGGAGGTCACATCCAGGATAATGGACCCAGCACTTGTGTGACATCTGCCAAGAAATTGGGTGCCAAACACTCTCTGCATTCAGTGGCCACCCACACCTTTCGCCATGTAGTTTTATATCTGACCTGGCATATGCCTGCCTTAGTAGGAGATCTAGGCAGAGCCTGCCTTGGAAATTTCATGGTCGTATATTTCGGTGTCTTTCTCAGTAGGGAAAAAACAGAATCTTCTTTTCAAAACCTGTTCAGAGTCAGGGTTATCAAAACCTCATGTTCTCCTTGTCCTACAGCTGCCCTTTCTTACTTGACTTAGGCATATGAACCAATCTGGGCAAACTGTCTTAAAAGCCTTCTTATGCAATTTTATGAAGTTTATGAATTCTATGACTTAATGTCAGCGTTGAGGGGAGGGCAGGAGTTACTTCCCACTTCACTCCTGGCATTTCTTCCACTCAACAAAACCCTTGTTCTTTCTTATTCTGCAGTATCTCCCATCTCTCCCTGTACTCCACCCCCCAGTCAAAACACAAGATTTCTTGTTTTTCTTTTTCTGCTACTTGGTTTAATATTTTGTGCAGTCCATTCTTAATTGTTTTTTTGTGGCCTACCTACTCATTGTCTATGGAGTGCAGTGGGAAGACTGAACTACTAAGAAACTTCCTCTTGTTTCCTGATGCCACTCTGTCTTTTCACAGGCAACCTGTCTGCTCAGAGTGCATCTTCAGTCTTGCACCCCCAGCAGACACTCCACCCTCCTGGCAGCATCCCAGAGACTGGGCAGAATCAGCTGTTACAGCCCCTTAAACCATCTCCCTCCAGCGAGAACCTCTATTCAGCTTTTACCAGTGATGGTGCCATTTCAGTACCAAGCCTTTCTGCTCCAGGCCAAGGTAAGAAATCAGAGGGCAACCACCATCTTCTGACAGCACTAAGGTGGAGGAATTGCCATAGCCTTGGTGATGGACCAAATGTTCCAGAAGACTTCAGGGTCACAGC
This sequence comes from Phalanger gymnotis, assembly GCA_028646595.1. Classification (NCBI taxonomy): domain Eukaryota; kingdom Metazoa; phylum Chordata; class Mammalia; order Diprotodontia; family Phalangeridae; genus Phalanger; species Phalanger gymnotis. The sequence goes on from CM053623.1 coordinate 167,575,590, forward strand.
TTGGACTGAGGAACCTGAAAGCAAAAGACCAGCTGGCCAGTACACAGTCTATGTACAAGCTGCTCAGGAGTCTTAGTCTTAGAATAGTTTGAGGTGATGGACAGATGATGAGGTAGTCTTATTACAGAGAGATAAGTCATCACATAAGTTAGGCTTGTTGCTACCATCTGGTCAAAGAGCCTCTTCAGGGAAGGCCATGTAGTAACCAATATGAAAATTCACACGTTTGAGACCTTTGTGAGGAGATAGCACTGCAAGCAAGCGAGGGTTTGGGGGCCCAGGACTTAACCCTTGAAGACATATCAAAAAGAAGACTGAAAGTGATCATCCGCCAAAATGCAGTAGTCACTACCAGGGAATAAAACATAGTTTCCTGGAAGATGATGCATACCCTCATCAGAGCAGATTTTTTTTCTCTGCTGGGGTAGGGGAAATATGCCAAAGGAGCTGTTCAGTGTTCGAACAGTCTGGTAATTCTGCTTTCTGTCCATAGCCCACTTTACCACAATGATCTTGTTTTACTAGACAAGACATTTCCTTTAAAAGGTCTCCACTAAGAATAGAAATAAAAGATACAAAATTTAATTGTGGGGTGTCTAAGGAGGAAGAAAGGAACAAAAGATAGATAATAAATTGACTTGCTTCCAGAGAACTCAGAAGCAAGAATCACTGCGCCCTTTCTTCTCTAAGAACGTTTTCAGGAGAATTGAAAGAAACCTTTGAACTGAGTACCAAATCTTACCAAGGTGATTGTACTGTATTCTGGAAGAGCAAAATAAACTAGCATTATTCCAGTGAAATGAAGAGCTTTGGATTTAAATATAGGTGGAGGGAATGGAATTCCTGGTTCCTATTCTATTTAGGTGCCCTTCTCCTGAAGCTTGTTCCTCTTTGTGCCATCTTAGTACATTTCACCACTCCAACCTCAAGTTTCTAACATCTTGTAGTTGTGTTCTGTGTTTCTCTTCCTTTCTCTGTTCTTCCCTCTTTTTCCCCACCTTCTCACAGGCTGTGCGAAGTTTAACTGTGCATCTGAGCGGGTGACGTTCAAACCTGGTGGCAGGAGGACCCGATTTCTGAGTACGCCCTGCTTGGCTCTTTGTGTGTAACACCTTTACTCCTTCCTTATTTTTGTTTTTCTGCTGCTTGGATTTGATATTTCATGCAGCTCATTCTCATTTGTCTCTTTGTATCCCATGTACTCAGTGGCTTGGCTGAACTCTTATTACACTCAGAAGTTTGGGTCCATTTGTTCCTATGAAGCACAATTCTATAGAAATAGCTCATACTCCTTTGAACTTGGAGATGAATTTATTTGGATGCTGTAGGAGTTCTTCATATTAAATTTAGCTAGTATGTTGAGGGCTGTTCCAGAAGAACACATAGGCTTTCTTGAGGCAATGAACCTTGGACTTAGAGGCTAACTTCAAGCTTTGTGGCCTTGGCATTAAAGGTACCAGAAAGACAGAAAGGTTCTGGCAGCACATGTAGACATAATTGGGTTAAATCTGTCACAGGAACATGATGTAGTTTTTCCTGTTTATTCTTTCTTCTGTTTCATAGCATATTGAAGTACTCAGAATAAGCCTTAATTTCAGTTCTGATTAAATAACCATAAAGTACTAGATAGTATATATAGAATCTCCAAGAAACATAAAAACCTCCTTTGTGTAGCAATTCTTCCATAGTCCTCCAGGTAACTGCTTTACTTTACACCCCAATAATAACTCATAGATATTCTAATTTAAGACTTTTCTGAGGGAAATCAGTATATTATTTGTTACAGCTCCTTCACTAAAAGTGTTTCATTAGTTGGAGACTGACTTCCCAACAAAGAAAGGGAGGTCATTTTCACTCACAATGGCAAGTATATTGCAGTAATTGAGAATTGCCTTATAAGATGCTTTTTGATATTTTCTGGCTATTCCTCATAAGTAAATTCAAGAGATAAGGAAAGGGCTTGTCTCTTAAGACCTCAAACTTCTGATGTGGTTATTGAGGTGTTTTTAAATGCATGTGCTAAGGCTGCCAACATAATGCTTCTGAGTGTGCTTCAAAGGTTGACAGACCCTCCTGGATGGAAGTGTTATTGCTCCTCCGTTCTTTGTAATGACAGGGTATGTAAGGGAAGTGCTTTGATTCACCTTCATGCATCACATTTAACTTCATTCCCTTGCATCTTGTAGCCTGTCTCCTCCTATTCCTCAACCCTTCTTTTCCTTTTACTTTCACAATAGGATGATAGCTATGTTAGGAGGTTCTCTAGACTCCTTCTTCTACAACAGATGTGATTGTAAAGTTATTTGACTTCAAGGATAGAATATTTTAACAGTACTTTATTAATAAAGTTCTTTGATTTAGGGTCTCAGAGCAGTAATTTCACTGGACAAGTTTGATATTAATATTACAAAGCATTTTTTTTTATGTTTAACTTGATCCTCACAAAATCTTTGTGAGATTAGATCTACCGGTATTGTTTGTATTTTGTTAGTAAAGGAAACCAAGGATCCAAAGAGGTTAAATGATTTGCCCATGGACATGCAGTATCCACCTGTAAGTGGTAGAATTTGAACCCAGATTTCCCCAAGCTCCAAGTCAAGCACTTTCTTTTACACCACATTTCTTATCCAACCAAACCAGGAGGTAGTAAGCTTGGCCAGGTAGTACCCACATAATTTGTTTCTATCCATAAATAGAGAGGCATAAAGGCCTAAAGTTGGATAGTTTGGAGGGGAATATGGAAAAGATTCACATATCCTAATATGTCATAAAATCCCAGGGAGGGTCCATTTCTGTTATTTTGGGATCATTTTAAATACATTCCATTCTTAGCACTTCCCTTGGAAGGTAAAGGAGTGGGCCTAAGTCAATTGAAGACGCATCATTGTGCATGAAATAACTCCTGGTGAGCAGATCCCCAAGGGGCAAGGAAGCTAAGGCTATAGGACAGGTGGGGATTAGCTAGGTAGTGCATGAGATCTTTGCATCCTTTTTTATCCTGTAAGAATAGATAGCTTATTGAAAGCACGGCTTGGCTTGATACATAGATTATTGGCTTCCCAGAATCCTCTAACCTTCCCTTCTGTAGCATAAACTTAAAGATTACAATAGTGAAGGTGGGAGGAAGAAAGTTAAAGTGAATTAATAATGAAACTGGAACTGTCAGGCTGCTCTGAAAGGCTCTGCATATTCTTGATTGCTAAAACATTTAATTGCCTACGTTTCATAACTACTCAGCAGGAGAAACAGAGTGGGACCGGATCAGTGGGGAAAAACTCTGCTTGGGGTATTTGAACCTTAAAGGAATGAAGCCTTGATAGATTCCCATCTCTCAGTCCCCAAAATGTGTACCTTCTCCTTGACTAAGGTTCCCAAGTCTGTCAAATAGCCACTCACGAGAGAAGCCTTTCTGGGGTGGGTAACTAAGAGATTAATTTGATTTGGGACTGTCAGTAATACATAAGTTTCTATCTTGATTTCCAGATACTACAGGTTTATAACTCTAAAGTTGTTAAGGGTTTGCCCTGTGCCCCTCTGGACATCAGGGATCACAGGGTCCTACTGCCCCTTCTCTACTCCTGGTTTCTCTTGCTGGGCTTTTTAATGCTATTTGCCGATACTAAAAATTTTGCACTGATATTTCTTTAACACATTGCTCTTTCTTTGTGCTTCAGGGAAGATGGTGAAAAAAGTCTGTCCTTGCAACCAGCTCTGTAGTAATTATCTCTTTTCTGTTATTTTTGGTCTTTCGATTGTAATGCTGTTATCCGTTAATCTTCCAAACCCTTAAGTATCTCCCTGAATCTGACTTGTCTTGCATCTGTTTGTCTCTGTCCCCTCTTATGATGTGTTTATTAATATGCCTAAGTGCCAGCAGGTAATTTAATCATTGAGACTGAAAACTCACCTCAAGTTCTAGACTGTCAAGACTTGCCAGCCCCTCTCTGAGCCTATCCCTGGGGCAAATCATGGATGGGCAATAACCAGTGAATTGTGCAGGAAGATCAGATGTACCTGATTGAAGTTCAGGGAAGATCTCTGCCACAGTGGGGAGGTGGAATAGAGTTCACCCTGTAGGGTTTGACTTCAGTGAGGAAGACTATTTATTCCACAGCTAGTTCTGTTTACGTTTAAAGATCAGGAACAGACAGGTAGTGGTCTTAATTAGAATCACAGGGGAGATTGTGGTTATTAGGGTTTGGTAAGAAGGTACTCACTTATCGGGGAAGCATTAATGAGCTGATGAGCACTCTACGCCCCTTGCTCTTCTCCCCCAGGATTAGGCCAAGGCACAGAGTGCACACCACAGGTCCTGAAGACTTACCTGTCTCCAACAACAAATTGGCTGGAATTGAATCACAACAGAAAAAAAAATTCTACATGGCCTAGAATGAACCTTCTTATTCCCCAGTAGTCAGAATTGAGACTGTGTGTGACAGCTGGTTTTTAGCAGCTAGTTCAAAGGGAATTACTGTATGCCTGGTTCTTCCCTGTGTAACAAGCCAGTATTCTAGATCTCAGTGTAGGCTCAGAAGGAAAGAAGATGAAATTAACCTTCTGTAAAAGGAGACTGCATGTTTCCAAGGGGTTATAGCCTCCATAATTAACGAAGAGGTATCACACCCAGCATGTGTTAATAAGGAATTTCTTAATAAGATTCTTCTGTCTATATTAAGCTTCCCTGTTAAAGTATTTTGTCTTTTGATAGTTCCCTTACCTCTGAATGAACTTTATCTGTGTTGTGCTTGCTTTATTTATTGACCGGGGCCCCTCCAAATATTTTCCCTTTAAATATGTCAACCCTCATGCATGTTGTGATCTTTTGAATTTCCATATTACCATGTCCACTCATCCTCACTGCATGTGACTTCCACTCTAGCCCTATCTTACATTTGCCCTTTGAGAGAAAGTTGCCAAAATCCTCTTTTCTGTTCAGGTTCTCTTCACTTCAAAGAAAATAACACCTTTCCCTTCACGTGGTTCATGCAACTGGTCACCTAAGGGCATATATTCTTTACTAGGGCAAAGAGCCCTCTTTTATTCTCCCTTTTTGTCACAGCACTAAGAAGTATGATGCTTTCCTCAGAAACTTCACTGAAAGTCAGCTCTGATCCTTTCTCAGCAATGCTTGTGGGTCTTGTTCCCTATATCAGTTTTAAAACTTTGCTCTAGGCCAGTCCCTGTTAGAAGGGGCTTTTTTTCTGGATAGCCTCAAATGGTGCCTTTCAGTATCTATTTTCATGCAGCAGGAAGATTGCATGCATTTATGGATGCCCATGACAAGGAAGCAAAGGCCAGAAGACTGGCCCCTAGCATTTGGGTATCTTGACAGCCTCATGGCTTGGAATCACATCCCTGTACTTTATATAGCTTTTATTTATCCTGCAGTTGCATATGTGAGATCTGATAAGAGTGAATGAGACAGTGACTCTTCTCTCCCTCTTCCCTAATACTTGCGTCTTCGAATAATCTTCAGTGTGCCCTCCAGCAGAGCCGAAATCAGGCAGGACACGGACTCCTTCTTTTTCATCAACCATACAAATAAAATTACCTTTTCCATAGCCTTAAAGCTTCCCCACCCCTTGTGCACCTCTGCCCCAAGCTGAATGTTCCTGCTGCTTCTATGTTGAAGTGCTTGCTGCTCTGGTTTGGGGAAGGAGTAGAAGGCCTTTAGTAACTTCGGAATAGAGCCTTTACGTGACCTAAATCAGGGCTGTCCAACCTTAGGTTTTTATTGAAGCAATAGACAATATATTTTGATTTGCCATTTTAGTGAGAGCTCTGCGGTAGCTCGGCTTCCTTTACTAAAGTATTTATGTAAATTTCTATGCTTCTAGGCAGGCTGTATTTTGGACAGCCCTGACCTAAATGACCCAAGCCCACAGTAGTTTCAAACCCTGACTCAGGGTCTGACTTATACCAGGAAAGACAAATAAAAGTTCGATCTCTCCCAACAATGGTGTCTTTACAAATTCATATTTATGGGCCCAGGTGAAAGTTGTACTTGATAAAATAAACTACTACTTAATTTAGCATCTTAGTCCAGCTCTGGGATGCCCCCATGAGCCTGCTGTTGAAGATGTGTGGCAGTATCTACATGGGATTGTAGAAACCTTGTCCTCTCTGAGACCAAGTCATTCCTTCCTTCCTCCTCCTCCAACCTTGCCCTTGATGTGAATGCATTCAGAAGTCCTGTCCTGCTTTCCCCTCTTCAAGGTGATTGGAAACCAGAGCAGCTGGCCCCACAGACTGCACCATTCCTCTCCCTCTCTCACAGCATGTGGGCTAGGAGCAGAGTACCAACAGTCACTGGCCTTGATTGCCCTTGGGTAATGTGAATGACAGACACCTGTTCATTTGCCTGTTGTGCCCTTGATGCCCTGAGGTCTGGCCTAGGCAAACACTCTCATCTACAATCACTACAGGCACTTTGATAGCTCCTGAGGAAAATCCTTCCTCATAATTCTGTTTAGCTAAAGCATATGGCTTAAATAGAACCCAGGAATCTTAACCACGTGCCTTTCTTTCTGCATGGCTTCCTAACTCATCCTTTCCCCATGCCCTCCATCTCATCACGCTATGATCTTTGACCGTCTCCTGAAATTGAAACCTAAATAAGCTTTTGTAAAGCCTGTGTTTTTTCCCTTCTAATTCTAGGGACCAGCAGTACGAATACAGTGGGGGGAGCAGTCAATAGCCAAGCCCCGCAGGCCCAGCCACCCAGCAGAAAGGGCACATTTACAGATGATCTACACAAGTTGGTAGACAACTGGGCCCGAGATGCCATGAATCTCTCAGGCAGGAGAGGAAGCAAGGGACACATGAACTATGAGGTGAGACTTTCTCTTTTCCTTCCTAACCCACCTCAAGCATTGAAAGAGGCTACTTACTAAACACCCAAATTATTGCTGAATAGCAGCAGTTCTCAGATGTTTTCTGACTTGGACTTTTTAATCATCAGCTTAATCTTGCTATTGTTATATTTTTTTTTAAGGACCAAAATAATAGCTCCCATTTATTTTCCTTGGTATTTCAAATTTTCTCCTTTATCTCTCCATGACTGATAGTTTTTTGTTTTTTGTTTTTTTCAAGGGGAAGGCAGGGCATTTGGGGTTAAGTGACTTACCCAAGGTCACACAGCTAGTAAATGTGTCAAGGGTCTGAGGTCAGATTTGAACTCAGGTACTCCTGACTCCAGGGCCAGTGCTCTATTCACTTTGCCACCTAGCTGCCCCATGAGTGGTAGTTTCAAGGCTATAGATCCCTGAAGCATTTACCACTTTAGTGAGTAGTAAAGGAGGAAAAATTGCTTATCATTGTCCTATAATGAAGTATTTTCTTCTAAATGGAAAGACATTTTTCTCAAAACTTTCTAATATTACCTCTTGGGCTTTATTTCAGGGCCCTGGAATGGCAAGGAAATTTTCAGCACCTGGACAGCTTTGCATCTCCATGACCTCTAACCTGGGTGGCTCTGCCCCCTTATCTGCAGCATCAGCTACCTCTCTAGGTCACTACACCAAGGCTATGTGCCCCCCACAGCAGTACAGCTTCCCAGCTGCCCCCTTCAGCACTCAGTGGAGTGGGACAAGTGGCCCAGCACCGTCACCCCTCAGCCAGTTCCAGCCTGTAGGGACTACATCTTTGCAGAGTTTCAACATCAGCAATTTGCAGAAATCCATCAGCAATCCCCCAGGTTCAAACCTGAGGACAACTTAGCCAGAACTATGGACAGGATGGGGTAGACTGTGGGGGAGGGAAGATAGCCTATATATTAACTATTATGCTGCATATTACTGGTTGTTTCTTGCCAGAAGAATGTTTATAACCACCATACTTAACCCTCAGGATGGAGAATGTCCTTTCTTTCCCCATTTCTTGGAGGGACAGGGGAAAAGTAGTTATGAAGGGTCATCTTAAGCTTTCCTGCTTCTCTGTATCCAACAGCCAGGGCAATGAAAAAGAGAGAAGTCATCAGGACAGCCATTGGCGATTTCATTATCAAAGCAAACCCACCTGTGCTCTGAGGGTCAAAGTCCTAGCATGAGGCTTAACAGCACACTTGATGTCTTGCCCTAAATCCCTTCCCTCCAGCAACCTGCCCTCCACCCCAAGAGTCCAGACCACAGGATAAAAATTTTTTGGGATCTTTCTTTCCCATGGTTCCCTTTCAACTCACCTTCCTTGGAGCCTAGGCACTGGGGAGCTCAAGCAGAATGGAGTTGCAGCTCTTGCTTTAACATAGGTCATACTGCTTTTAAGTAAACAATATTAATAGCTTTGACGGCAGCATTAGCCATTTAATTTTTTTTTTAAAGTTCCCTGCGGACATGTAACTTTGCCATCAGTTTTGATGTGGAAACACTGTGATATATAAATGTTGTTGGACAACAGTAGTTAAGAGTGGAATATAGAGGGTTAAAAAAAAGTTCAAAAAAAGCTAGCTATATCCGTGTACTTACTGGAGACACTTTAACTTTTTCCTTTGTATTTCCATTGTATTAGATAAATAAATGTGAATGTAAAATTGTAAAATTACTGTACTTGAATACTTGTCTGTTCTCCAAGTATTGCTTGCTGGACATTTTAGTGCCTTGGACTTCTATTGCTTCTGCAGTTAGCATCATCTTCCCAGCAGACCCCAGCCAGAGGACAGGTAGAAAGAACCTTTAGTTCCATGTGATCCAGGATTAGGTATGCTACAGGGCAAACTAGTACCAAAGGGTACTTTTAAACCATCCAGTAAACTGCCCAAAGCAGGTCTTGAAAGAGGGTGGGAGGGGTTATGTTGAGAAAGTTGGTTGGAGGCAGGAGTATAGGGGAGGAAAGTGATTTTAACTATATTGAGCAGTTAGGTTGAGGTCCTAGGGAGTGGTATGTATTAAGTAGTAGAAAGAAAAGCTTGAAGGATGAAGAGGAAGCTTGTTCTCATAGATAGTGACATCTGCTAGCCAAGCTCATTACTTCCAGAAGCCTTACTTATTATTCCAGAGTAAGACCAGAGAAGGCATCAGATGGAGAGAGTATTGTCTGAAAAAAGTTGAACTTAAAGGTTGGCTTGGTTCTTAAGCTATCAAGTGGTCCTGAAGGGGCAGAATAACATAAGGAGGAAAGTTGCTTGAGGGACGGCTGCTGGGACTGTTTTCCTTTCCTGTACACCAGGGGGCTCTCAACCTGAAATAACCATTGCTGCCATTGGAGGCCCTGAAACCACTGGTATCTAAGCCACTTCTACTTAGGAAAGAAAAAACTAATTTTTCCCATTCCTCCTTTCTCTGAGATGCCCAAGTGCTATCAAAAACATAACTTATTGTGCCACCTTTTATACATTTCTATATCTACTTGCAATTTCCTCTCATTGTTTCATTCAGAAATAATTCCCTGAATAATACTGCAACCAACTAGTATTACTCAGTGCTGCATCTACCTATGCTGGGGTTGGTTGAGGCACATGTCCTGATCTTGTGCAACTCCAGAATATTCACGGCTCCAAGGGAAAAAAAAAAGACTTGCCTAATTATTTGGTATTCTGCTGTCTACAGAAATATGGAAGGTACTTGGACTTCTATTTCTGTGGGTGCTTCCCCATTCCCACAATAAAGGGGAGAGAAATGTTTCCAGCCCAGTTTTGATTTACAGCAGAGGATACCTCGTAAAACAAAAACTTGGATCACATGTGGCAAGGGTGGCTATCCTGCGTGTTCTCGGAATGGTCTATTTTCTGAGTTAAATGGTGTAAGGCTATACAGCTGCAAATAAAACAGCTGAATGATTTAGGAAAACAGAAAAGGGTGGGAGGGATGTGAACCTTGATAAACATACAAACATTTTGCTCTTTTCTTTTTTCAATTCTGAGGAAAAGGCCTTGCCTAAAATGGAGAGGATGAGGGGGGATGGTAGGGTAAGGATGTAATACAAAAGATCCCAATAACTGAGAAATGAGCCATCTAATAGGACAGAAAAAGGAGAGGTGACAACATTCTGCCAGAAGAACTGGGCAGCCAAATGCAGCACATAGTTATTTAACTATTTTGGTTTCAAAGTTTGAGGAGCTTTTTGCTTACAAAAACATTTACCAGGTTAAACATTTACCAAGAACTGGTTTTTATTTACTATTGATTTCCCACCTGTGGATGAAATAACTGAAACCTAGAGGAATAAACTAATGCTACTGAACTGTTTAAATTATTTTGTGTTAATAGTACACTTTGAGTATCTTTTTCCACATTTAAAAAAAAAACTTGTTTCTTAATTACAAATGTTTTCTTTACATTATTTAACAATGTACACTGTAAAAAAAAATAAAATGAATTCAAACCTGGGGGGTTTCTGAGCAGCCGTTAATTGTACATTTTGCACTAACTGGCCGTCGCGCTTCTTGTAAGATTGCGCTTTGCGCTGCAGTTTGTTACCTTTGTAGACTTATTTAATGAAACCATTCAAATAAACCAAAACTTGCTTTTGTTGAGCTGTGGGGATTCTTTTGCAGCCTTTTTTCCAATTTGCCAGAGCCCTGGTGTCCTGAGTCCTAAGGCCCCTAACTAATAAAAATCTCTACTGATAGCACATTGAGTCCTTGGCTAAGATTACATTAGAGATACAGGATATCCTTTTTTCCTTTCAGGCACAGGTTGTCAGACACGTAAACAGTGACAAGTTATGGTTGGAGAAGAAAGTCAAGAGTAACAGGACAGGACTCCATCAAGACCCTGCCATTAGGGGAAGAGGGGAGGGAATGATTAGGATAAAATCCACGTCCTAAAGCTTTCCAAAAGAGAGATGTTTCACTGTACGCAAGTGGTGTGTCTTGGCTAACAATATATTACTGTATGAAGGCCAAATAAGGAATACAGCCCAAGATAGACGGTTTCTTTCTCCAGTGGAATAGATTGAGGCAAAAGCCTCACACATACCCTCCATGTAGAGGGGGTCTTGCTCTGTTAATTGAGCACACCTACAATCAATATTGTAGAGAGATCAAAACAGCTAGATAATATTGCATGATAAGTATGTTTTTAAAAAGGTCCTTGACGGGTCAAGCTGTCTCCCATAGCGCTAAGTGCTGTGCACTGGGGGATATTAAAAGTTCCTGCCCTCAAAACCATCATAATTCTCATTAGCTTTTATATAGCATGTTGATGTCTCAAAAGCACATTATCTGACTTGGTCCTCAAAATGAACCTGAGAGGTTGGTACTGTTAGCAACCTAGTGCCTCATAGGCAGCAGTCCCTTGAGAAATGCCAGTTTCACTTAAGGTACAAGTGAATGTTACAAATGATTTTTCACTGGAAGAGAGAGGGAGACAAAAAGAATAGTTCTAACAACAAAAATAGTCAAGAAGTACAGATTTCTAGTGAATATCAATTTAAAAGTAGATTATCACAATAACTCCAAATGTGGGGAGTGGAGCCTCTTTAGTAGTTGTTGCTGAGCCACCCTCTGCCAACTCCCTGGCTCTGCAGGAGGCAACTTTATTCTTTGAGACCCAAAGATTTCTACTGGAGCCTAAGCTGTCGCAAAGATGTTGGTCTAAAACCTTTATGCAGAGATTATGCTTCAAGGTATTTGAACTGCATGGTATTAAAGGAAATAAATGCAGGTTGTGGGTGCCATAAAAAGGTGATGATCTCAAATGAAGAAAAGAGAATGGCCTAAGGGGAGCAGAAGTATTAAGCAGCAAAGCTGGGTTAGCTTTATTCTCAACATGTGTTTTACACATTGGTTGTATCAGATTGGCTTGGTCTCCCACTCTTCATTGAGGGAATGTGCTTACTATGAACAGAAAATAGGTACTGCTGGAAGCTGGCAACTAGCAACTCATAAAAATCTATGTTTTATTAACAAATCTGTAGCCCTTAAGAAGGGCAAGAGTCAGAGACCAATAGCAAAAGGAGAGGTATTGACCTTCACACCTAAGGCTCACTTCTCTGGGTGACTGCTGGTCCTAACCAAGCATTTACAAGCTGCACAGAGCTTGGGTTGATTGGCACTTCTTCCATAGCACTTGGGTTCTAAAAATGTTGATTTCTCCTAAGTTTTATCTGCAGTCTATTTGGAAGACAGGTACTGAAATCTACCGGATTAAAATAATGTATCAAGGCTCACAAGCTGGTACTTCAAAAGATCACTTTGGGAAAATGCTTTGATTAAAGTCTGATAAGTCCAAGGGAGTAAGACTTGTGTCCCTGGAAGAGAATTGCAGGGAACTTATTCCAACCTCAGGGCCATGAAGGAGGAAAAGTGCCATGGTCTCCTTCTGGTATTTTCCTAAGTCCTTATGGCCCAGTATCTTAAGGGCTCCAGGTCCCAGTTAATGGGGATCCAACTTTCTTTTCTTCAGGCCCTGGCTCTTCCTGTAAGGGCTACAATTCCCTGTAGAAAATTAAAAGAAAGTGATTAAATGTTGTGGTCTGAAAATTATATGTTTGTTAAATACACACAGACATAAACACATGATCTGCCGCTAGTTGATGGACTCCCCTGCAACACGACTCTGGCTCTAAGAACACAATGGTAAGAAGCTAAATGAACACAACGCACACTGGCTTCACACCCACCCACAGCTATACTCAAGTGATCAAAGGACAGCAGCAGTGACCGTATAGAACCCTGCGCTAGAGAAGACCTAAAGTTTGGATGAGAGTTTCAAGGAGTGCAGTATTTTAGGGGAACAAGATGCCAATTCAATTAGGCAAACATTAAGCATCTACTTAGTATAAAGCACTTACAAAAGTGCTAAAGACACAGCCAACAATTAAACAGTCTTGTTCTCAAGGAGCTTACAGTCTGCCAGAAGGAAAATATACAGCTATAAATACAACATTAGATGGTAAGTATACATTAGGGGCACAAAGACAGAAGTGAACCATGCCCTGCCCTAGGAGGACTGAATTCTATCAAGGAAACGTAAGATGCAGATTACATTAACAAATGGCCTGCACCTTGACTCCCTGAGGAAGAGTAGGTCTGCCTCAAACCAGAACCCTAGTCAAATCAGAGCAAAATTCCCTTCCCATCTTGTGCAGCTTCTACTGTGGACTGGCATGAGTCTTTGCTAAAGACCATCTGCTAAACTTGAGACTGAACCCTGGACCTTCCCTATTCTGCATGCTCTCTGGTACCTGACAAAGAGGGCCTCTGGTGGCTCAGCTTTGGGGCCATCTTGTCCCAGGCTGTCACGTGGTTCTTTAAACCAGGGGGGTGGGATGAACTGGGACCTTCACTCAGCACAGGCTTGACAGCATTGATGTCTGCTGCATCCAAAGAGAGATCCCACATTTCAGGGTCACCTAGAAATATACAAAGATCACAACAAAATACATCCACAGGAAGGTAACAGGTTTCACACATCCAGTACATAGAAGCTAAACTCTTAGCTGAAGGCTTTTTTGATTAGTTAATTTGCTATTCCCAGAAGAATTAACACTCTTAGGCCACACTGACCGAAAACAGAGAAAAGGAGGGCCTATAAATATGTATTGACCATGCAGATGAAGCATCTGCTTTCGTTAGGGTACATGTCAGGTGACAGAAAGCAATTTCCCTATCTCTGTGATAACTTTTAGGAACCAGAGCAATATGAATCCTATCTCTTCTCTCCGTTTTTATTTTGTGTTCCAAATTCTCTCCCTCTCTCCAGCCACTAAGAATTGATACCCATTACACATGTGAAGTCATGCAAAACATAATTCCATATTAGCCATGTTGAAAAAAAAATAAAGTGAAAAAATATATGCCCTCACTCAGAGTTCATCAGTTCTCTCTGTGGAAGTAGATAGCATTTTTCATGAATCTTCTGGAATTGTCTTGGATTACTATACTGCTCAGAGAAGCTAAGCTCTTTACAACTGACCATCCTTACTATTGCTGTTGCTATGTACAATGGTCTCCTGGTTCTGCTCATTTCACTTTGCATCAGTTCATTCAAGACTTGCCAGGTTTTTCTGAAACCATCCCTCTTGTCATCTCTTGTGGCACAACAGTACAATCATATACCACAGCTTGTTCAGCCATTCCCTAACTGATGCACATCCCCTCAATTACAATTCTTTGCCACCATAGAGTTAGTTATTTTTATATATCTGCATCCTTTTCCTTTTTTAAATCTCTTTGGGATACAGACCTTGTAGTGATACTGCTGGGTCAAAGGGTATGCACACTTTTACAGCCCTTTGGTTCCAGTTCCAAATTGTTCTCCAGATTGGTTGAATCAGTTCACAACTCCATCATTAGTGTATTAGTATCCCTACTTTTCCACCCCTTTCCAGCATTTATCATTTTGGTTTTCTGTCATGTTACCCAATCTGACAGGGGTGAGGCAGTAGCTCAGAGATTTTAATTTGCATTTCTCTAATTAATAGTGATTGAGAGCATTTTTTCATGACTATGGATAGCTTTGATTTCTTCTTCTGAAAACTGCCTGTCTATATCCTATGACCATTTGGAATGGCTCTTAGTTTTATAAATTTGACTCAGTTCCCTATATATTTGAGAAATAGTCTCTTATCTGAGAAATTTGTTGTAAATTTCCCCCCCCCAATTCTCTGCTTTCCTTCTAATTTTGGTTGCATTAGTTTTGTTTATGCAACAACTTTTTTAGTTTTTAATTTAATGTAACTGAGATTATCCATTTTTACCTCCTATGATCCTCTCTATCTCGTTCAGTCATAAAACCTTCCCTCATCCATAGACCTGACAGGTAATTTTTTCCATGCTCCCCTTGTATAACTTGGTATATGGTATGAGATACTGGTCTATGCCTTGTTTCTGCCAAATTGCTTTTTCCTCTTCCATCTAAACCGACTTCTATTCTTATTTCTTTTCTTTCTTTAGTTTTGGCCAGAGCTATGATTTCACTAGTATAGAGAATTTTCCAGAAGGAAATTCTCTCAACCAATGGAGAACTGAGATGTCATACATATGGTATGTCAGAAACAGGACTTGAATTCTGGTTGTGGCCTTCCAGATTCTAAGAACTAGTCTCTATCTCCCCTGTATACATATATATCTATAACTAAGTTAACCCTTCCATTAAGTGGTGAATATGTGAATGCCTACTTTGGAAATTGGGATTCCTGTACATCCATAATCTGGTGCTCCCCCCTTTTCCGTTCTTCCAAGGCATTTCCAAAAGTCACTAAAAACAAAAGGATTTTTGAAAATCTTACAGAATAGTCTTTACCAAGTCTAAGTCTGATTCATTCCACTTGCCCACCCACATTCTAAAAATAGCAATATGTCTCCTCACAACAGGATTTAACTACTGACCTTCAAGGAATTCTTCCTCAGTGAGTGGTCCTGGGATAGAAACCACAGGAGTACTGTGCTTCAAAGGAGGGACTCCAGTGCCTTTGGTTTGAACAAAAGAGGAAAGGCAAAGCACAGAATCAGAGCTGGAAAGAATCTGCAATTTAGTATCCTACCTTTAATCTAGCAACCTGACTAAAAGAGAGGTTAGTTATCAAGCTAGTTTAGTGATCATGCCAGGTCACAAGCCCAATTCTTTTGACTGCCAGTCCATTCTGCTTTCTGCTCTACCCACCTCAAGTCTACAGTTAATAGTCTTGTTTTTCCCCTCATAAAAGGGAAACAATCAAGTTATTTCTTCCTTCGGCAATAAAATGAGAAAGATAGAATTTTAGAGCAGAAAGAGACTTTGGAAGGAAAGCTTCTTCTACTTCCTAATATCCCTGAAATAATATTTGAGGTTTAAGGAGGAAACCCAAATATGGAGCCCATCTATGAATCTTGAGTACAAAGAACTCACACAAAACTGAGTTAAGGATCAGCTGGTATGGGACAAGTTGAATCGTTCTTTAGTCTTCTTCTTCCTCAACTTTACCCGTATCCAAATTAGTTGCTAAATTCTTATCAATTCTACCTCCATGTGGCTTTCATCTATCCTCTTCTCTCCATGAATACAATCATGAATCACCCTAGTACTTCAAGTCTTCATCTCTCATTTGAACTATTTATAATAAGCCATAAATATATATTTATAATTAGTCTCTCTGCTTTCCAACTCTTCCTTCTCCAATTCATCTTCCATGGAGCTACCAAAATATTTTGTGTAAAGCACAGGTCTAACCTCCCTATGGTCTCCTGAGCTTGCCATTTAAAGCCCTCCACAACCTATTTTCAAATGACTTTACAGTCTTTTTTTCCATATTACTCAATTTCATACACTCTTCATTCCAGTCAAAGACATCCCATCTCCCACGTCTGTATTTGCATATGCCATCCCCTGTGCCTAGAATGGACACCTCCAAGAATTCACCCTTTCAGAATCCTTCCTTGGGTCTTTCTGGCTTCAGGCCCAGTGCTCTATCCACTGTGCCCCCTGGCTGTCCACTAAGAATTCTTCCTTGACTTCAATGCTTGGCTTAGGTGCAACTTCTCACACTGATCCTTCAGCTGTTAATGCCCTCCTCCTCCTCCAATTACCATGACTTGCTAGATACATGCACACATGCACATACACGTGCACCACACACAAATATACAGATTTTACCCTTACGGTTTAGAACATAACTGAGGGCTTTGTGTCCTAAACACCTGTTAGAGTTTACTTCTATTGCAATAAATGTCTGTAGAAGTAACTGAGTTAAATGTGATACTAGATTTCATCTTGAGGTGACAATGTAATCTGCAGAAAGTCAATACTCCATTCCCTATACCCTGCACTGTTACTGTGAGATTCTTTTCACACTGAAGACCATCCCGGTGAATAAAGACATCCCTAAATCCCAGAAAAAATTCCTGGATGCTGTATAAAAGAAGCCTCGACTCCTGAAAAGGTCAATGTCTTAGAATTTCAATTTCTTCAGATGAAATTCTTTTCAAATACAGGTTAGACTAAACAGTTTCTGAGGTCTCTTCCAATTCTGAGAATTCTATGCCTCCTTCCCAGCATCCTTTGACCTATCTATAGCTTATAGTTTAGTTAAGTCTAGTTTTGAGTTCATCAAACAATTACTATAAGACATAATCAAAACATTATTGTATATAACGATACCTTCCTTTTCTGACAATGCTTTGTGTGACCATAGCTTCCCACCATTCCATCTCTCACTTCACCCCTCTTCTTCACCCTCACTGACCTCTCACTCCTCTATCCTTCCTACTTTCTCAGACCATTACCCCTGATTTGACTTTACTTTTCTTCCTTCCCAATCTGAAATCTTAGAGTTAACTAAATCAACTCTACCCTACTGTCACCCCTCAACACCCTCACCCTGCTTGTCCTGTCATTGCTCATCCTTTGCCAAACCCCAACTTTGGTTTATTCTCGCCATCTGTCTCCTCCTCTCCTGCTCACAGGCTGCTGAGTAGAGCTGGACCCTGCAGCTGAACTACACTAAAAATCCATGTTATGGATTCAACAGGGCCCTCACTATAGAAAAGCAATCCTTTTAATAATAATTGTAATAGCACTTTAAGATCTGCCAAGTGTTTACATCTGTTCTCCCTTTTGGTCCTCACAAGTCTGTGACATTGGTACTATTATTAATTCCACTTTACAGATGAGGAAACTAAGGTTAAGTAACCCCCAGAGGTTGAGTGACTTGTCCACGTCTTATAGCTAATGTCTGAGGTAAGATTTGAATTCACATTCTCTTGACTCTTAAGTCCACAGCTCTAACCACTGCACCACCTAGATGCCTCCTTTTATTTTTATTTTATTCCTCATTGATTCTCTAGCTTAGCTCCTTCAGAAGTGATTCTAAAACTTCTCTTCCCAAGCCTCTCACCACTCCTCCTTCCCCAACTCTTTCAGCTGAGGACCCTGCTTCTTATTTTCCTGCAAACATGTGAGATCTGTCTTCTCCCCTTCAATCGACACAATCCACAGCTCTGTTCCTTTCTCCTAGCCTCTGATGATGAGGTAGTCCCTCTCCTGTAGTGTAGGCTGACACCTCTATACATACACTTGATTCTGTTCTCTTCCTTTCTGCTCCAGCAGAAATCATCATCTCTCTCATCTTCAACCTCTTCCTACTTAGTGGTTCCTTTTCTACTGCCTTCGAACATGGCCACCCTTAAAAAGCCTTCAGTAGACTATCACTCCCTCAAGTCATCAGTCACCAAAGTGATTTTCCAAAGCACAAGTCTGATGTCATCTTCTCCACCCACCTCAATAAACTCCAGTGGCCCCCTATTGCCTCTAGGATCAAATACAAACTGCTCTGCAATTCAAAGGCCCCTCCTATCTTTCCAATCTTCTTACACCTTAGTCTCTAACTTCTCTAGTCTAGTGACACTGGCCACCAACTGTTCCACAAACAAGCCACTCATCTCTCAGCTCTGGACATTTCCTTGAGCTGCCTTCCATGTCTAGGATACTCTCCCTCCTCTTTTCAGACTACTGATCCCCCTGGCTTCCTTTTAAGTCCCAACTAAAATCCCACCTTCTACAAGAAACCTTCCTCAACCTCGCTTGATTCCAGTGTCCTCCCTCTGTTAATTATTTCCTATTTATCCTGTAGATAGCTCATTTGTATATATTTGCATGTTGTCTTCCCAATTCATAAGCTCCTTGAGGGAAGGGATATCTTTTAACCTTCTTGTAACCCCAACACTTAGCACAGTTCCTGGCACAGAGTAGGCACTTAATAAATGTTTATTGATTGATTCTCTATTTCTTTTTCCCTTTCTCAGCCAAACTACTAGAAAACTACTACAACCCCTGCTTCTCTTCTTCCTCAATTCTTTGCAATCTGGCCTCCAACCCCATCACTTAAATGAAATTGTCCTCTCCAATAATACCAATAATCTCTTAATTGTCCAATCTGATGGTATTTTCTCAGCCTATTTGACCTCTCTGTTACATACTCCTGGATATTCTCTCCTCTCTGGCCTCTCGTGACACTGCTCTCCCCTGGTTCTCCACCTAAATGGTCTGACTGCTCCTAAGGCCCCTTTGCTGACCCATCGCCCATTTCACATTCCCCAGATATGGATGGTTCCCAAGGTTCTGTTCTTCACGCACATCACTGTGTCCCTTTTCAGAACCTCTTCCCCATTCCTGGAATGTACCCTGCCTTTTCACCTCTGCCTCAGAATCTCTCTCCCTTCCTTCAGGACACAGTTCAAGGAGAAGCTTCTATTCGAATGTCCTCTTCAATTACCTTGTTTTATTTGTATTTATTCTCTTTATATTTATCCTGCATATATTTATATATGTGCTTTTTGTTTCCCCATAAGAAAGTATAAATACTCCTTGTGAGCAGTGATTGTTTGCCTCTCAGTCTTTTTACCCCCTGGTATGGGGCCTGGAACCCAGCAGGCACGTAAGAAATGCTCCTAGAAGTGACGTGGCTTCCCATCATCCCTGTGCACCTTCTCTCTTTGTCCTCGAGGGCTCTGCCACTGGCTTTTCTGATATACCAGGATTCCAAAATTCCCCTGAAGGAGCTGCTATTTGATCCTGCTGCTGCTGCTGTTGCTGCTGCTGCTGCTTCTCCATCTGCTCCCGGAACTCCTGCTGCAGCTGCTTTTGCCGAAGCTTCCGCTGGTATGTGGCATCCCTGTCGAAGGACGAGATGTTTCTGCTTTAGAAAGAGGAAGAAGTAGAAGACATAAGTCTGTTTCTCTATTACATAGAGGCTAAAAGAGTTCTGGTGATAGGAGTTGGAAGCTCCCTAGCATAAGTAACAGGAAGAGAAAGGGACGGAGGAACAAAGACGAGGGAGTTGGGGGTCCCCTACCATGAGCCACTTCCTGGTTCACCCTCTGCCACAATAGCAGGAGCTTCTGTGCAGCTTGTTGCACAAGGAGATGTCACCTCCTTCGACTGTGGGGGTGCAGGAACCATGTTCTTTAGGCAGCTGTGATATCTTGTCTGTTCTACAGAGGGTTCGAAGTCCTGTCTTTTGACATTTGCTAAGTCCAGTTCAGATGGGAGCTATTGAAAAAAACAAGACAATCTAAATTTCACCATCTTCTGTACTATCTTTCCTCTAGTTCTTGAAAAAGTTAAAGGGTTTCATCATATATTTCGTTAAGGAACTGACATGTTTCCTTTCAACACATGGGATCTGTTTCTCCTATTGCCAATGACAAAGTACGTACTAACAAAACACTCCACCTGAACTCCTTATCACCACCTTGCTTCTAACACATCTTCTCTGTTTCTACCCACGTGCTTTCATCCCTGTCTACAGGGACCGCTATAAATTCATGTTTGCTAACTGCAACTGGGCTGTCACTGGTGTATGGCAATTCTCTTTATTCAGTTGTCACACTAATTCAAGACCTCATCACATGTTACCTAGACCATTAAAACAGCCTCAGAACTGATCTCCCTGCTTCTGTCTCTCTCCTCTGTAATCTATTCTCCATAGAGCTTCCAAGATAATCTTCTTAAGGTATAGGTTAAATGATATCACTCCCTTGCTCAAAAATATCAGTGGTTCTCTATTGTCTCTAGGATACAAATACAAATCCTCAACCTGGCACTTATAGGCCCTCTACAGCCTGGCTCCAACTTACCTATCCAGCCTTATTTCACAGCATTCCTTTTCACTAATGCTAGATTCTAGCCAAATTGTATTACTGGGTATTTGTCTAATTTAACATTTCATCTCAGATATAGGTTGGACTAGAGAGCTGCTAAAGTCTCTTCCAGATTATAAGATTCCTATCTCTGTCCATATTCTTAATGCAATCTCCCAGACTTCCAGTGTACTTCCCCCTCATAGCTACATTTCACAATCCCTCTTCCTTCAAGGTGCAGCTCAGGTGGTACCTCCTCAAATTACCTTGCATTTCCATGCATGTGTACATTTTATATACCCTAGAAGAATGGGTTCCTAAGGGCAGAGATTATCTCCTTTTTAATCTTTCTTTCAATAGCACCTATTATGACAAATGCTTAATAAATAGTTGTTGAATGTCTTCCTTGATAGAAACATAGCAGGACAAATATCGGCCAACTAATTACAGGCCATTACTATTCTGCTAATTCAAAGCAATCAAGAAGTAGTTTTTCTTCAATTTTGTGCTTCTACCTGAAGACTATTTATTCTGCAATGGAACGTGATTAACTAACTTCCTAGCGTTATCCCTGTCCAGCTGGGCATCACATTTTGTTCATTAAACTCCGGAATATAAAATATCCCGTCAAAGATTTACTTTAACTACATAACAAGGAAACCCTTTTCTCCACTTCAGCAGTGTTTCCAGACAGCGCGCCACAAAATCCAAACTGGTCATCTCAAAAAATTCCATTTTCCTATTAGCCGCTCTCTGGTCCAAATTATAATCAGGGGTATTGGTGCCCATGGGTCTTGCTCACTACTCTCTCCCTTCTTCCTGCTTCTCAAATTCTGTCCCTTTACATCATTGAAAAGGGAAATGGGATTTGTGTCTAGTTAAGACAATCTATTAAAAATATTACTTAAGGCTTCTAAAAGATTCTTTTGAGTTTCCTCTTCTTCCACCATTACCATGGTCAAGAATGTTCTTTGTAAAGAACTACCTTCTTAGTTTTCTCAACAACTGGATTTGGAATCTCCCCAATAATACAAAGACTGGGTCATGAATTTGCATTTGCCACAAGAGGCCAAATCATGTTCATTTTCCTCTTTCCCATGCACAGCATAATTTCTCACACACCTGTCGTGGAAGCTTGTTTAAAGATTTCAGATAGTCCTTGTCCAAGATACAATTCCCAAGAGCATTCCCAAAACACCTGGAAATAAAAAGAGAAATAGAGCGTGTGAGCCTGCAGGGTAGGAATACCGCTTCTGAACAGTAATAATAATAGCGTTTCTCTCACAACCACCCTATGAAGAAAGGAATGCAAGTATCCATAACTCCATTTATAGATAAGTGATCCTGAATTCCAGCAGATTTAGCTTAGACCCCAGAAGGTCTACTGCCAGGGACCCACTGTACATTTTATAACTTGGGGCCCAGGATCCAAAGAAGCCCTCTAATTCCATTACGCTATTCAGCTCAAAAGGTCAACCTTTGAAGGCAGGTGTTAGAAGCAAGCGATCTTTGACCAAAACCAATCTAGCTTACCTCAGTGCCCTCTTCAGTCCATCTGTCACTGCCTCTTTTCTCGCCTTCTCCAAAGACAAGGCCTTTGACTTCAGGCCCTCACTAACACCATAACCCACATCTTCATGATATGAACCATCCTAGGAGAGAAGACTTAAAACATCAGAGACTGCATCCTACCCTCTGGGCCACAAAGTTGTCCTTGTCCTAAGGACACAGCCCAAAACTTCAGGACTAGCATGTTGTCATGCAACCAGGCCCAGTCTGGGAGCTCTGGAAGATGCTATGAGATTGTAATCATGTGCAATAATCCAGAGATCTTTCCACTGATTCCAACCCTACCCACAAAGATCATGCAGGTGGCACTTCCTTCACTTTTATTTTTAAATGGCTGATATTTATATCACATTTAAAGGTTTACAAAGCATTTTACTTATTTCATTAGATCCTTGTAACAAGCCTATGTGGTGAATATTATTATCCCTATTTTATGGAAGAGGATACTGAACTGAGAGAGGTTAAGGAACTCACCCCTGGTCACAAAACTTCCCTCACCTTTAGCTGGACCCTCACAAATGCACAGACCCCCACGTAGAATTTGCCATTACTGAGGTCAACAAAATCTGAGAATAAGAAGTACACAGAGTTACACAGAATGCCAGAATCTAGGTCCCACTTTACATTCACACTCAGCCACTCTAGAAGCTGGCCTGCTCTAAAGTACGAAGAAGCATGAACCAGGTCTTCACTACCAAGAAGCACACTCACCCACATTTTGCTGTGTGATAGAATGAGCCCAGCCATTGTAGCCAAACATTTCATTGGCCAGACTGATGACCCTATGACCTTCCACATAACAGACCTGCGGGCAGAAAAAACTTGATGAAAATCCATTGCCACATTTCAATATAAACTAAATTATACCTCAAAAGCTAACTTCTGAACATTCCAGACAAATCTGTATCCAGCGTACTTTAAAGAACTGCCTGATCTGAAGCAGTCAAAATTAATGGTGTGCCGGAGTGGCAGTGAAAATCTTAACACCAAAGAATCTCCCAAAAAGTGGCATAAAGTGTATCATGGCAAAGAGATTGCCCTGAATTCTTGAAGGCCTTGCCTTTGCAATATATCTGAAAGCCTATCTAATTAAATCTGGAAATATTCATCTTCAGGATGTCGATAAACAGTTATAGCCATACCAATCATGAGGGCCATCTTCTTAGCCGCAGAAGGCTAATAATCTGAATGAGTGGAGAGAGGATTCACCACTGATGAAAACAGACATCTTTTAAAGTCCTGCTTTCCCTTGCTGTTTCAAAGTTGCTATGGCCAAGGAAAATCATCTCCTGGTATATACAGCCTTCTTGTAATGAGTCTCTAAATTTAACTAGGATTTCAAATGACAGATATATTCAAAGCCTCTCTAGCTTAGTAGCCTTCAAAATCAACCACAAGGCTACTACCAGCCTTGGATATCTGTGTAATTCTTTGGGATGCCTGAATGATCTGTGATTCTGTTGATCTGGCTGTTCCTTCTTACAACACAGGTTGAACCCCTGTATGACTTAGCGGATGGTCTTCAGAAGATACTGCAGATCTTTCCATTTTAGTTAGGATGGCCTTCGGATGACAGACAAAGGCTATTGTCAGGCCCATACTGAAAATCTTTCCTGACTGGCAGAATATACCACAGTTCATTCTGCTTTGAGAACAAGGATTACATCCTAGGCTAGGACTTTTGTATAAGACATTGAAATAGGATATGTGTGTGTTTTAAATAAAACAAAGGTACATTGAATAGAAGTTTCATTTGATCCTCACAATAACCTTAGGGGAAGAAGGGGAGGCACAGAAATAAGAAATAAAAGGGATCACATATCCTTTAATTGCCACAGCATAGCTTCCAAAAGAAGAACTAACGTAGCCAGAAGACACATTAAATATCAAAAGTTAAAGTAGATAGTAAATGGTAAGGGGAGAAAAAACAGGAAAAAATTAAGAGATGACCAGTCAGGTCTCAGGAGCCACAAGCCTCTCTCTCTGAGGGACTGAAAACATCTATGATCAGAAGAGAAGTGGTCATCTGGGTCTGTTTGGACACAGAAGGCACTAGAAAAGCAAGAGAGGCTTCCATGTTCATGCTGGTGAGGCCACAGAAATGACAGCTTTCAAGACATAATTTTCTTTTACCTTTTGACCACCCCCAGCTTGTCGGCTGCTGATGTATTCAGGGCCCAGCCTTTTCCTCAGAGCATTCTGGATGGCCTGGTACTCATCTGCTGTGTATTGGTACTAAAAATGTAAAGCAGTTAAATTAATCTTTTCAGTATTCTCGCCATCACTCATCATCCCCAGTGCATTGTTTTTAAGCAAAAAGAAGAGAACTAAGACCTCAAACTTCAGAGATGAAAAAAAAAATACACTGTGAGAAACAAAGGAGAGAAATCTGGAGTTCTTCCTTTCCACTGCACATAGTTTTTTCTTCTCTTTCCTTCCCTAAATACGCTTCCCCTGCAAAAACCTCATTCAATTCATTCATTCATCATAAGTTTCTTGAATACTATGTGCAAGTCCCTGTTAGGCAGTATGAAAGAAGTAAAGATAAATAAAATGCGGCTTGTGCCCTCAAGAAAATGACAATCTAATAGGTGGTACCACCACCACCCAACATTAATATAGCACTTACTGTGTGCCAGGCACTTTGCTAAGTGCTTTTTACAAATAATCATCTCACTTGTCCCTGGAAGGTGGATGCTATTATTATCACCCCCATTTTTATAGATGAAAAAACTGAAGCAAACAGGCTAAGTAACTTGCCCAGGGTTTTTACCAAATTTTATTATGAAATGCGGGGTTCTTCCACAACACAAGCCAGCTATGGAGCCAAGTAATTACTACTCTTGGTTACTATAAAGTTCTGCTCCCAATCAGCCTCAAAGATGTGTAGAAACCCAAGTAGAAGAAATCTGAAGACTCACCTGCCCAAAACACAATACGGAACTTCCATTGGGGGTGCCAGGAAGGCTCTCGGGGCTTTTAAAGCTTGCTCCCTGATTCTCAGGCATCCTGATTCTGGTTTCTCACGAAGGAGCAATGGTATAATACAAAGAGCACAACAAAAACTGAAGAAAGGGAAAGAGAAAACTATAAAACCAAGCAAAATGTCTTTCTGTCCTATATTTTGCATCATTCATGTATTGATCAGTTCTCTATCAAACTATAGTTCATAACTCTAAGGGTACTTCATTAGTCAGATTATGCCAATCAAGGAGTCAAGGGTCCTTTGTTTTTGCTTCTACCTTTCACTTTAAAAATTATGTACCTAAAGGAAAGAAACGGTCTCTGTAGAAGGTAAGACTTGCATCAGATCCAGACCTGAAGAGCAAAGGTCAAGTGTTCTTTTAAATCCTCTGAATCATAAGCTAGCCCTTTAAATATGGTTGTAATTTAACTGCTCAAATAACACATTTCCAATTTACCACAATGCCTTAAGCCACATACAATTGTAGAATCTTATTCCTGACCTAAAAATATGAAGGGGTGACCCTGAGCCCCATTGTAAGATCTGCTTTCTTGACAGAGAGGACTACTGACTACTGGTATACAATGCTGAATATAGTGTCAGGTATCACTGCTCTATCCACTGGCTTTAACTGTTTACCTTTGTTAAAGCAGGGAGGGATCTAGTTGAATAGAGAGTATTAAGAACCAGTTAATCAGGTCTTGCATCAAAATTGCATGAATAGGAAAGACCCAATTGCCACACACACTCTAGAAAATAAGCAAGATTTATAATGATTAAGAAATTAAGAGAGAAACTACAGTAAGCATCTTTATTCATTCTAGGTGGCCAAAGGGTGATATGGAGAAGCCTGCAGAAACTACAAAGGAGCCAAGAGAGGAAATTTAGCATTCCAAGTAAATTGCCTGAATATTGCAGCCAGGAAGCTAGAGGGCAGTCAAGAACTTGACAGAACCCAAAGGAAAAACAAAGAGTTCTCCACTAAGGAAGTTCCAAGGAGATTAAGCACCCTCTGGGCTCTGGACTTCATGTCTAGGACATGAAGACTAGAACCTGAAAAGTGACGAAGTTCTTACCCAGAGGTCAGCGAAAACTTCACATTTTCCACAAATTAATATGAACTTCACCTGATGGCCTTGAAGAGCTCAGTCCTCAGTAAAGTAGAGCCAGTGACTCACTCTTAGGTGCAGAACAGACGCCAGTGGAAAGGAGAGGCAGCAGCAGACCCCAGAAAAGACAGATCAGGACCAAAGAGGGGCCCACCAACCCTACTGAGTATGCAGTTTCAAAGAACCACAGAATCTTAAAACTGGAAGTAACCTTCGAGGTCATCTAATTCGACTTCTATCTTAAGTGAGCCAACGTCTGCTAAGGAACACACTACCTCCACAAGCAGCCCATTTCATTTTTGCACAGACCTATTTATTAGTAAGTTCTTCCTTATTAAGTACAAATGTTTGATTTAAATCAGAGAAGAGCTTGGGATAATTAAGAGCACTATGCATCTTCTCAAATATAATCTAGCCTAGTATTCTGCTCAATTCTAGACCTTGTTCACTGTCCATCTGCAATACCTATTCAAGATTAGTCCTAATGGACTAAATAAATGTACTACCATCCAACTGCATGTGATAATCCCATTGGGCAGCATGTGTTTTTTAATTACTTAGTTTTTCCTATATGGATTACCAGGAAAACCTCATTTTTGTGGCTATGGATCTCATTGAAGAGGGTTCCGTGGCTCCAAGCAGTCAGCATAATATTATCCACAAACAACCTCTGGAAAACCTACCATTTTAAAAATCTCATTTCATCTGGACTTTGTATAGGACATTTTTCACGCCAGCAATCAACACTTTTAGCAAACATGTTTCCCCACTTTGTGCCTCAAATGACACTGGTAATCAGAAGTTCACTAAATAACTTTCTGGTTGTGAGTACTAAGAAGTTTTGTATGGTTTAAACATATGAATGGGAGACTTGTTATATGCCCATAAGGAATTTTTTTTTTTTACTACCAAGTCAAGTGCTTTTTTTGGAATCAAACCATAACCACAGTGGGATCATGAAATCTTGACACCACTCAGTCATAAAGATATTGCTATGAAAATGTGATTTGACATAGAAAGTCATTTGTGAAGGCAAGCCAGTTCACTTCTCATATTTTAAGGACAATAAATATGACACACATGTAAACAATTCTCATAAAGATTTTACAGACAAAAAATTAGGTATCTGAATTGTAATTAATGGTATCACTTCAATTACCTTTTTTGGTAATAATATATTCTTTGGAAATCTTCACCCCCTTTGAGATTAAGAGTTAGGATTGTTGGGGTTTTTTTTGTATTACTATCTCCAGCACTTAGCATAGTCCTTGGTATATAATAAGAGGTTTTAAAATGCTTGTTGGCTGGTTATTAGATATCTTGAAAACAAAACACTGAATTGAGATTGAGAAATATTTTTTTGGACACAGTCAATGCAGAAACTTGTTTTGTTTGACTGTATATATTTATTACAAGGGTTTTTTCTTTCCATTAAGGGTAGAGGGAGATAAAATGAAATTTTATTAATTAAAAATTTTACCACTATGCAAATTGACTCCCAGATCATTCCCAACCTTACCTAAGCTTCAGACCCACATCACTACTGAACCACTGAACATTTCAAACTAAATGTCCCACAGACATCTCAAACTGAACTAATCATTGCCCTTCTCCCCCTGCCAACTGACCTCTCCTCCAAATTTCTCTTCTGCTGAAGGCACTACCATTCTTCCAGTCTACCAGATTGCTAACCTCGGTGTTATCAACTGATTATCCCTCACCCCACATATCAGTTGTCCAGTCTTGTCATTTCTACCTCAACAGCATTCTTCTCATCTCCTTCTCTCTACTCACACAGTCACCACTTTATTTCAGGCTCTCAACATCTTTTGCCCAGAGTCTAGGCCCTAGCCCAGACTACTGAAACAGCTTCCTAAACAGTCTTCCTTCCTGCTCTCTCCCCACTCCAGTCCATCTGCCAAAGTGATTTTCCTTAAACAGAGGGCTAAACGTGTCACTTCTCAACTCAATAAAGTCCAGTGGCTTCCCACTGCCCAAAGGAAAACAATTTGGTATTACGACAGAAAAGTAACTAAACTGTTAATTGGCCTTTGATCTAGTGATCCCCATATTGCGCCTTTTCTTAGAATAGGCAAAGACAGAGAGGTCTCAAGAGTAACCAAATAATTACAGCAGAATTTTTTTTTTATGGTAACAAAGAAAAAAAACAAACTGTGTGCCCTCAGTTAGGGCAATGACAGAACAAACAGTGGTTAAAAAAAGAATAATGAAAAGTATCATACAGTAAGAAATGATGAATCTGAAATACTCATAAATGTGGGAAAAGAGATGAACCCTCGTAGAGTGAAATAAGCAGAACAGAACAATATGAAGAACCACAATAAAAACAAAAAGCACATTAAAGGGAAAACAAGTGCAGAGTAACTGTAATAAATAATCTTGGTCCTAAAGAACAGACAATGAAATAGACCTCCCTATTCCTGAGACTCAGGTGGAAGAGTACAGGGACAGAATGTTACACACTCTGTCAGATATAAGTCATCGTATTTGGTTGTTTTTACTTAACTAATATCCTTTGTTGCAAGGGAGGGTTCAATGCTGGGGATGGTGGACACATATCCAGGAATGACATGATGACATAAAAACAAAAGACACAAATAAAATTAACTTTTTAAAAGTTAATATACTTTTTTTAAAAAAATCTGTAAATGTCAGAAGTTTACTGTTTCATGTAGTCAAGGTTTTTTGTGTTTGAATGCTGATGGTTACTAAATTAACGACTTGGGTTTCTAAGAAATAAAGAATCCGACTGTTTAAAATGTACACAAGAAGCCTGGGCAATCGGAGTTCAGACATTGTAATAATTAGCTATCTCTTGCTTTAATGTTAAGTTTAAAATAACCATCATTTATGTCTCTCCTAAAAGGAGCTACTGAATGAAATTTTCAGACTCTTTTTTTTAACAACTTCACCTGATACAAGTTTCAAAACTGAAAGTCATGTAGAATCACGACCCTTCAGAAGGAGCCTTAGTCCAACCTCATTTGCGCAATAGTGGAAAAAGAGGTTCTGAAAGGAAAGCGACTGGCATGTAGTCACATTAGGCAGCGGTGACTAGTCATTTATAGGTGCTATAAATGCTATAGGCAAGCATTTATAGAGCCCTTTAAGATCTGAAAAGCATTTTATAGATAGATAGATAGATAGATAGATAGATAGATAGATAGATAGATAGATGGATGGATAGATAATTTAACTCCTCTGGTCCTCACAATAACTCTAGGAGGTAATAACTCTTACGGATGATGAAACTGAAGGGGTTGCCCGAGGCAGGATTCGAACTCAGGTCTCTTCCAGACTCCCAAGTCTTGCTCTCCAGAGACCCTCAAGTACCTTGACTTTAAATCCAAGAATATTGCAACTACAGCAATTATCACAGATGCATTCCAAAATTGTCTCTATTGCTATTCCATTCGTGGTATAATGTGCTAATATGCTTATAATAGCACTAATATTACTAATAACATTAATAATAGTAACATTATACCTAACGTGCGTAGGAAAAGCAGTGTAAACGGCCCCAAAAGTTTGCTTATGGACTTGAGAGCTAAATCCACATCGAAACTCTACCCCGGAAACATCCCCCACACCAGATTTGACCCCTGCTTTTTATTTTTTTAACCGAAGGAGTTTTTAATTTTAATTGTACCTTAAGATCATAGATTTGGAACCGGAAGGGGCCTTATAAAGGTCGCCAAATCTAAACTCATTTTACAGACGAGGAAACCGAGGTGCAGAGAGGTGAAGCGCCTAGCGCGGGATCGCACAGCTAGGATCTGAGGCGGGATCCAGGCTCTAGGCCCCGAACAAGGTCACCCCCAGCCCACCCCCACAGCGCTGCGCTCGCCCCACTCCAGGCGCACCGGCATCCTCAGCTGCCAGCCACATCAGATCCCCTGGGGGGCCCGAGCGCTCGGCCCCGCCGGGCTGCAATTAAGGTCATTAAACCCCGTGGCTAGGCTGCTCCAAATACCGCGTTCTGGGCTTCGGAGGCAGGTGAGTCTAGTAAGTGGCGCGCCGATCTGGGGATGAAGACAGCCAGGACGGCCAACAGACCCATCGACCCACCCCGCCCCCACCCCTTCGTCTCCCAGACCCCGGCTCCGCTGAGCTCCACTCCCTCCAGGACCCAGCCGGACTCATCACAGCGCATTTTACCTGACTCACTTACCCGCCTCCAGGATAAGTCAAGCCCCACAACCAATAGCAACCTCCCAGGCGCCCAGTGCATGCAGGGAGAACAGTTTCAGGCTAATCGGAAGCGAAGAAGTTGGAGAGGGCGAGGCTAGAGGGCGGAAATCGCAATGCAAGCTGGGAGGAGGGGCTGGCGCTGGGTCGTCTCAGGGAGGAGGTCCGAACCCGAGGAGGGGGAGGGAGGAAGAAGCGAGTGCCGCAAAAGCCAGTGGGAGGAGCCACTTGCAGGGAAAAAAGGCGTCGCGGTGGATCTCCGTAGTCTGGTCTGTGCCCTCTGCTGCCTCCTGCAGGATTGGGCGGACGGGGTGCCCTCGGGAACCAGCCCTCCCCGCCCCCCGCCACTTCTGCAACTAGGTTGAGTCAGCGCCTCCTTCTCTGGGTGTCAGGGTGCCCTTAGCTATCACTTCGATAGCGCTTTGAAAGCGCTTTACTTGTGTTGTCTCTTTCGAGCCTCCCAAAACCTCTGGGGAGGCATGTGCTGTTATTGTCCCCATTTTACGGACGGGCAAACTGAGGCATGCAGAGGTGAAGTGATTTGCCTTGCCCGGGATCACGCAGATGTGAAGTGACTGGGTCAGAATTTGAACTCAGGTCTGCTTGACTCCAAGTCCAGCCCCTCTGAGCCACCTACTTATTATAATCGTTATGAGGGTCAAATGGAACAATGAATATAAAGTATTTGGTAAACATGAGGTGGTGTTATTATTATTAATAATATTACTTGGACTCTTGCCTCTGAAAGTCTTTACGGTTCTACATCCTGTCAAATTAGAGAGAATTAGGAGGTGGAAATGAGAGCCTGGCTTTGGCTGTCTGTTACCTCATCTATAAAATAAGGACAATGAACTAGGTAGATGACCTCCATGGCCCCTTCCAGCTCAAAGTCACAAGACCCCTACATCACTTAATTTCACTGAACCTCAGTTTCGCCCTCAGGAAAACCAGGAGTTTGAAGATCCCTTCCAGCTAAATGATCCTGTAGCATCATCACTATTTGTCTTGCTTCTCCCCTCCAATCCTGCTGCAAGCGCCCTAATTCAAGTTCTCTCTTCCATATGTCACACACACACACTCACACCCCAACACCCACCCACTCCCCACTGATCTACCCGCACTTCCTCCTCCTGGGACTACCTTAATGATCTTTCTAATAATGGCATTCTCATGGGATCACTCCTAATTATCTCATTTCTAATTGTTAGGAAGTTTTTCCTTACTTTGAGCCACAATCTGATGCTTTTGCACCTTTTGCCATTTTCTTCAGTTCTACCCTCTGCAGACAAGCAGAACAAGCCTTTCTCCAAATGACAATCCCTCAGACCCTTGAGGATTGTGAGCATGGCCAGAAGAAATCTCTGTTTCTTAATATTCATTAATAATCTGTCCTAGAAGTTTTCCAATAGTCAAAGTAAAGCTCACTGGCCCGTATATAGTTTACAGATTCTAATCTGACCTTTTTGAAAACTGGTGCTTTTGTATTACTCCAGTCCTGTGTCACTTTTTGTAAGTGATGTTTCAAAGATCAATGAAACGTGGTTTCCAGTTATTGGAGTGCCCTGAAAAGTGTTGACCTGTGCACTGCTGGTCTCTCTGCTTACCTTGGATTTCTGCTCCCTCTTACCCATTGTTTTCCCTTAGCCTTTCCAGTCCAAAGGTTATACTGTTTGGCAGAGAAAAAGATATAATGTAGGAATCGGGTCATTCTATCTTCTTCCATCAACTCCAAGCTGCCGCCCTGATTTTTTTCCCAACTGAGCGTAACACAAACCCCTTGTTATCTTTAGCAGTCCTTCCTAGCCTCAGCTTATTCTGGGCTTTAGTGCTTCTTACACTATTTTTTTTTTTTAATTTTTAATGATATGTTCTGACGTGTCCCAATAAACACTTAAACTCCTCACTGTCAACCATTATTGAGTTCATTCTAAAAAAGACAAACAAAATTAGGTTGCATGTGGGTATTTATTTCTCCAAAAGCTGGCAGATCATGCATATAGAGATATGCACGTGGGAATTCATTGTGGAAAATAAGCCCAAGGATGACTAGACAAAGGAGACTTTGTATCTTCAGAGTAATTCCCTCTCACCCCTTGTAATAGGAAGGCCGAATTTATGATCTCAAATATAATCATGTATATGTTTGAATGGTCCGAAATCGCAAGGTATGAGAGATTCTCTAAGGAGAAAACAAGAAGAAATTTATTTAGGCCCCACCGCAGCAAAAACTTGAAC
>CM053623.1:167608670-167624408 GCA_028646595.1 Phalanger gymnotis
TCCTAAGTCACCAATCCACATCCACACAGGTTTCACACCTGACAGGGCCCTGGGCCTGGGGCTTAGCACTTAACAGCTGAAAGTACTTCCACTCAAAAGAAACAAAAGCCATGCTAATGAGACAATTTTGCTTAACAACACACTCCTCCATCCCTTCCTTGCTCAGAATGCCTTTGTCAGCCAAAATTATAGTCTCCATATGTGTTAACCATAACATGAGAAAGGAATTTCTTAATTGGATATATTTTAAATACAATAAGATAAGAGAATATTAAGGTATCAATTGAAATTATAGATCCAGGATGTCTGTGTTTCTCTTATTGTTAACGTGACTATGTACATAGCATAACAGCATAACATGTCCATAAAATACCAAGATAAGAAAAAATCCCATTATTCAAGATAGTGTCTGGTTCAAGGCATCTTGCTCTGGACAGTCGTAAACAGAAGAATGGTCCTGATCAGCTTCATCTAGCCTTGTAGATGATGACACAGAAAGGGGCATTTTGGGTTCACTCAAAGAGCAGAGCAAAGCATGCCTGTTATGCCAGGGCACTTAAGGCATTGTGGTAGGTTAAGCTCAGAGAGAGCCAAAAATATCTTTCTCCTAATTGGCCAATCCAGGTTTTAGGCCTTTCTCAGGTGATGGGGGGCTCAAAATGGTTCACACCACCAAGTATTAAATACAAAAACAGTTAACCAAAACTACATAATAGTTTGATTGCTACTCACACTATTTGTACTGACTCTTGAATTTTTACCTCATACCCATCATCCACAAATATAAAAGTGAATGGAAAATTAGATTCACTGATGTACTTTTGGTGGAGTTGTGAATTGATACAAATACTCCGGGAAACAATTAGTAACTTTTCTCTCATAATTCCAAAGATGTTTATATTATTTGACCCAGCAATCCCACTATTGAGCATGTACTCCAATAGACAAAGATAGAGCTGCCATGGAGGTCAAATTCTTCAAAGTACCTTTCTGGGGACTGGCGATGGCCAATCATCTTGACCTATTGTAGTAGGAAGGCTGAATTTATAATCTCAAATATAATCACGTATATGTTTGAATGGTTCGAAATTGCAAGGTATGAGAGATTCTCTAAGTAGAACACAACAAAACATTTATTTAGGCCCCACCACAGCAGATCCACGAACCAGCCTCCCCATACCGACATCTTGACAAAAAGACTCCAGGCCCAGAAAGCCCGCCTCACAAGAGTAACCAGGAGGCCACAGAAAAACAAGATAGTATTTAGCCAAATCATATTTACTGGCCTCAAGTCCTTGCTCACTCTCCTGGGTCTACACACGGGTCAGCTCTGCTTCCACAGCTTCTGGCTTCCACTGTAGTTGTCTCTTGGCTCTTTTTTCCTCTGACGTTCTCAAGCCCCGCCTCAACGACCAGAGACCATTGGTTCCCAAGTTGGCCCCTCTTAAGTCATTAATCTACACCCACACAGGTTTCGCACCTGATAGGGCTTTGGGCCTGGGGCTTAGCACTTAACAGCTGAAAGTACTTTCACTCAAAGTAAACAAAAGCCAAATTCCTGAAATGCTAAAGGAGCCCATTCTAAGGAGCCCATTTTGCCTTACTGACACACCTATGTCTTGCCACTGGACTCGGTAGGAGAGAGTGAGGCTGATAACTTTGCACAGCTCTGCCTCACTTAAATATGATTCACTTGCAAGTGAAGACATTGCCTTCTTGATGTCATTGGTCCTCTTCAAGAACGAAGGACAAACAACTTACCTTTCCAGGTTTATTATATTTAACTGCCCTTACTGTGTCCTATATATCAGCCAAACTGGTCTTGTTTCTGTTCCTCACAGATGATATTACATCTCCCATTTCTGTACAAATTCCCCATGCCTTAGAAGGGATTCTCTCCTCACATCTGCCTCTCAGAATTCCTAATTCCCATGAAATACAACTAAAATACCTTCTCCTACCTAGGACTTTCTTGATTCCCTAAGTGGCTAGTGCTTGCCCCTGCAGATTAGCATGTATATATTTTACTTGTATTTATACATATTTACTTGTATTTACACATGTTGTCCCCCCTGAAAGAATGTAAGCTCCATGTGGGCAGGAAACATTTCATTTTTGTATCTGATAAAATCACAGGTATTTAATTTCTACTTTTCTTTTTAGATATATTCACTTAATCTTAGCTTTGACAGGCTGAGAAGCCATAAATATATCAAAGTTATCCTATTTGTAATTCTTCCTGGTCTTCCTGTTTAAATGTTCTGATGACATTCATTTTGTGGCAATGTATCCCTAACCCTTTTCTCCCTCTCAACTTCTCCTCCCTCCATTGAAAAACAAAAGCAAAGCAAAGAAAACCTTTGTTACAAATATATGTGGTCAAGCAAAATAGTTTTCCACATTGACTGATTCCAAAAATATATCTTATTCAGCGGTATAAATCCATCCACCTGTCTTTCTGGCAATGAGTAGCATGCTTCATCAAGAGTCCTCTGGAATCATAGTTGGTTATTGCATGTTTCAGAGTTCTTAGGTCTTTCAAGTTTTTTTGTCTTTCCTAGCCCCTTTCCCTTCTCCATTTTTGTCTGATTCTTTCCTCTCTGTGTGCTTTTGTTCATGCTTTCCACACTGATTTTTATTTTGGATTTAAATACCAGGTGAAATATACTTTTTCCACATACACAGTAGAGCAGAAAAAGGATTGTAAATGAAACTATGTATATTACATATAACTTGCCTTTCCTTTTAAGTATAGAATAGATTTAACATTAAACTTTTAAAGCTCTCCTATATCCGTGTTTTCTTCGGGCTTTCCTTCTGTTCTCTTCTGTGCATTTTTTAAATGTTTCTGTGACTCTGTTTTTTTTTTCTTTTGCTTTTTTTGGGGGTAAGAGTGGAGCAATCTTATTGCTAGCTCTTTTCCCTCGCCTCGTGCCTCACCCTTGGAAAAAAGAAAGAAAAGAACAAAATCTTTGTAACAAGTACAGATAGACATGCAAAATAAGTTCACACACTGATTGCATCTGAAAATGTTATGTCTCGTTTTGTAACCTCGAGTCCATTATCTCTCTGCACTAAGACTTTTGGGAGAGTCTGTATATTATCTCACGATCCTTACAACCACCCAGTGTCTACTTATTATCTCCATTTTACAGAAGAGTAAACTGAGGCTGGGAGACAATAAGTGACTTGTCCAGGGACCTGCAGTAAATATTTAGGCTTTCTTGACTCCAGGAATGCTTACTGATCGTGTGACTGATGTTAAAAATTGGAATCAAATCATTCTCTGGATGGCTCCTTATTTACCTCAGATAATTTACTGTTCAGAACTTTGGAGACTACCACCTACAAAATCTGAACGAGATAGTTCTAGTATCAATTAGGATGTCTGCATAATGGCAATAAGAATAAACACATGCGCCCACTTTCCCCTGGACTCTAGATCCTTTGGAAGAGTATACCACAGATTTTTTTTTTTTCCCGGGGAGGAGGGGTGTACTTTGTACTAACTGTTCCTACTATGCCAATTTAGTGAATACCGCTTTCCCAAAGCTAATTAAATCTGGCTAACTGACTTCAACTGATAGTCAATGGAAGAAGTGACCTAGCCTTGGTCTGTGAGCTATAACACTAGAAAAACTATATCTTAATGTCTCAGGGCTATATCTAGACTACTGGTGCAAATGGAGGTTGGGAAACTAAGTTCAGAGGCTACATGGGCTACGTTGTATTTACTTTGCATATAGTTTCTATATATTTATGTGTGGACATGTTGTTTCACAGAAAAAAATATAAGCTTCTTGAGAGCAGGAACAATTACATTTTTGTCTTTGTATCCCTTGTGCCTTGTATAGTGCCTGGCACATAGTGTAGACTTTATAAATGCTTATTGATTGCTCAGAAAAGGAAACAAAACTGCAGAAGGAGGCCAATAACTTCAGCCCACTTGGGCCAGCGCATACTGCTTGCCACATGCTTCCCTGAAATCATCACTTTTGGGCTCCTAGAAAATGGGGAGAAATCCCTTACCTAACTTCAACTGCACTCAATTCTGGAAGTCCAAGGATAGGAAGGCACATGAAATGAAGGTTGAGATGATTCAGAACTCATTTTTGGAGACCTAGAGAAGGTTCCCATGAGGGATCTTACCACCCATGCCCATACCCAGAGATACTTCATGACACGCAGTTGACAAATACTTTGGAAGCAAACCTAGTCACCAGGAAACAAAAAGAGGAATTTTCTGTGCCCTTTCAACAAGGCATTAGGGAGATAAGTAATAATGTTATCCTCCAGGGCTTGTCAGATTGATTAGGGTTTTTCCTATCAGCCTTCCTCAAATGATTATTATTTTTTATTATTATTATTACACACTGCTTACATCTTTCAGCAACCAGGTTTTCCTTATCTAGATATCATAATAATTATTTGTTGCAACGCCTTATCCTAAATTGCCACAATAAGGATTTTAATCTCAGCAAGCAATATGTGTGTTTACAGCATGCTTTGTGTGATTAAAAACCTCTTTTCTCTCCTAAAAAAGTATATGGATTAAGATTAATCCTTTTCTGACAACAGTGGGAATAGTTGTTTTTTTTTTTCCCAAGGGTGACTGAGATGTGCCACTATTTATGCTAAAGTTTGTACTGAAAAGTACACAATGTGATGTTTATTTGCAGAATGTGCCATACCAGGGGTAATGACCTAGCAGGTAAGATAGGGCCCTAAGTGGTGATTGGCAATAGGGAACATGGGAGCAAGGGGGCATTATTTTTTTTTAGAGGAACAGAATCAAAAAGCATGAGGAACCAGGAAACAACCTACATGTTCACCAACTGGAGAACGATTGAATAAAGGTATAACAATAATGGTATAACTATGTAATGGAACATGTGAAAAATATGAAAAATGCTAAAAAAATAATTCTTATGTAAGGAGGTATCCCAGCAGTCCTTGAGTCCAGTACGAAAGATCTGGCTGCCCAAAGATGAAGACTCTGTTCTGGTAATGAGATGTCTCATTATTAAGATATGAAATTTCCATGGCTATAATCCTAGTTTTTATAATTTTAAAAATTACTGCTTGATCATGAAATTTGTAGTGTGACAATATTACTTTTTGGTTATTTCCCTTGAAGTATTGACCTTCTGTTTCTCTATTGGAATTCCATTATTATTTTGTCTAGTTCTATAAAATTCAGGAATTTGGTTGGTATTGTGACAAATATGTAGATTAAGGTAGTACTGTCATTTTCATTGGTTAATTCCAGTCATGAATATTAAGTAGTTCTACAATTATTTATTTTTCAATTCTTATTTCGTTTTCTCTGCCAATGAGAATGAACTGTGAACTGGAAAGGACAGAGCAAAACTGGCTAATGGGGAACTGATACCCAAATAAATATGAGAATAGTAAGACAGTACCTAGCTGTCCTTAATGAATTCCAGTTACTTGGCCCAAAAATACTATGTATCACTGAGCAGAAGAAATGGAAGATGTGACTGCTAAGCTACTATCAGTGAAAATCACCAAGAACAAGAGAGATATTACAGGGAGATGTCCTTTATCAGAGGAGTAAATATGACTTGATTTTTTAAAAAATTAACTATTAAAAATTTTATGTTAAAAAAACTTTCAGTTCCAAATTTTTTCTCTCTGCCCTGTCCCTCATTCACTCATTGAGAAGGCAAACATATTTCCATATTAGCAACACTGAAAAAAAAAAAGCAAGAAAAATAAACAAAGTGAAAAAAATATGCCTCACTCTGCGCTTAGAGTTCATCAATTCTCTCTCTGGAGGTGGATGGCATTTTTTTTTTTATCATCAGTGCATTGAAGTCTTGGATCGTTGTATTGATTAGGGTAGGTAAGTCTGTCACTGTTGACCATTGTTACAATATTGTTGTTACTGTGTACAATGCTGTCCTGGTTCTGTTCACTTCATTTTGCATCATGTACAAGTCTTCCAAGGTTTTTCTGAAACTATCCCCTTTGTCATTTCTTAGAGGACAATAGTATTCTATCACAATCATCTACTGAAAATTGTTCAGTCATTCCCTGATTGATGAGCATACCATTGATTTCCAATTCTTTGCCACCATAAAATAACTGCTATAAATAATCTTATACATATATGTACAGACCTAGCAGCAATACTGTTGAGACAAAAGGTATGAACAGTTTTATAGCCTTTTGGGCATAGATCCAAAAAGTTCTCCAGAATCCTTGGACCAGTTCACAGCTCCACTAACTGTGCATTAGGGTACCTATTTTTCCACATCCCCTCAGCATTTGTCATTTTCCTTTTTTTTTTTGTCATGTTAGTCAATCTGCTAGGTGTAAGGTGGTACCTCAGAGTTGTTTTCACTTGCATTTCTCTAATTATTAGAGATTTAGAACA
Organism: Phalanger gymnotis; assembly: GCA_028646595.1. Lineage (NCBI taxonomy): Eukaryota > Metazoa > Chordata > Mammalia > Diprotodontia > Phalangeridae > Phalanger > Phalanger gymnotis. Next base: position 167,615,071 of record CM053623.1, read on the forward strand.
TTTTATATGACTATCGATAGCTTTGATTTTTGCTTCTGAAAACTGTTGAGAAGATGAACATTAACGTTACCTCAAGTTTCTACTGTATTGGTCCTACAATGTAACTGATTTTATGATATATTGAGTTTTATAATTGAGTCTGCACCTGCCTAAAGCCACCTTTCTACGTCCTGGAGTTAAGCTCAGGAATTGAGCTTTCCCCTAAGTTAGTTAAAAATTGTAATTAAAAGAAGTATTGTTTGTGAAGTGAAGTGAGCAGAACCAGGAAAACATTGTACACAGTAACCATAACATTGTATGATGAGAAACTATGAATGACTTAGCTATTCCCAGAAATACAATGATTCAAGATAATTACAAAGGACTCATGAGTACAGTAGCAATTAGAGTTGAAGATCTTTCCTACCCATTAATAGGCCATGTGACCTGCTTACATCACAGGAAGCCTAAGTTACATGGTAGGAGGAGCTTCCTGACAGGAAAAGGAAGTTATGTCACAGGAAATGCTGCAAGGGAGAGAGAGAGAGAGAGAGAGGTCATGGCTGCTAATGGTTGCTAAAGGCCGCCCTTATGATTGTTAGAACTGAACAAGCTGACTTAGCTGTACTGTGAGTTTGTTTTTGGGAAAACCCCAGCAGAGGGTCAGAGAGGTTTGGGGATGGCGAGTCTCCAGATTGTTATATTGTATGTAGAATGTTTTACTGCTGTGATAGGCTGGATAAATGGCTTTTGGGATATGGTTCTCTGGTGTCTGAATAAATGGTTTACTTTTTCTACCTTCTGTGTGTAGTCTCATATACTTTGTGATGCAGAACTACATAGGCATTTTGACAATTATCATCTACATTGTTATTATTGCCTTACTGTTACATTTGGCAAGTAGGAGGATGGGATTGAAAGGTATAAGATCTCTATTTAGAGGTAGAAGGGCTTTAGAGGAAGAAATGGCTTGTCCCAGGATGGGAGGATGTGACTTATTGCTCCCTTGCAAGGCAATGGTCTAAGGGCACTGGTATCTGTGAGGACTAGAAGCAGAAGCTACAGGGTGGAGGACCCAGAGATTTGGAGAGACGCCTCAGAGAAATTACTGTTGAGCCAGTGATGGGGATCCCAAGAGCGATATCTAGACAAGGCTGGATTTTACTCACAGCCTATCATATTGTATGTGAAAGCAGAGACAGGCTATTGTGAGAGAGGAATAATACACTTGCTGAAAGGTCTGATAATTCAAGTCAAAGTGCTTCTTCTATACCACAGCAAGATGGAGAAACTCAGATGGTAGAACAGCAGGAAGCTAACAGCCTTGTTGTAAATTCAGCTGGAAGGCAGAGGGAGCCAAGGAGGTCAAGAGCGCACCTCGGTTCAACCACGGTCAAGCCTAGCAGGCAATCTGGTTACCATGGTAATGAGGCAGAGAATCTAGGCAGGAGGATACAATGTCAGAACCTCAGGCACGAGGTGATACTTTGTTGCATGGTATTTCTCTCAGAAAGAGTGAGACAATATCACACCAGACTTCTCAAAGAGAAGTGCACTCCATAGAGCAGAGGAGGCAGGAAACACAAGATGATACTACTCAGTTTAGGCTGGTTTTGGAGGATGTTAAACAGCAGGAAATCACAGATATCTTGAGTAGGTTCACACAGAGAGTGGGAGAATCTTTAATATCTTGGATTGTGAGAATCAGTGATGAAGGGGCTGCAGGAGTGTCTGTAGATTCTGTGGATTGTAGGGGATTCATAAGTATTAATCAGAACTCTTTTATACAGCAAGCTTTTAGGGATTATTGTCATTTGCAAAGAACTAAGCAAGCAACCAATTTGTTGGCTTTGGCTGCAACAGGCTGTAAAGAGGAATATTCTGCTGATACTATGTGGCCTTCTGCAGATAGACCGTGGTATTCAATTAGGGAATGTATGAGAAAGTTAAAGGGGGAGGTCATGAAAACTGCTATTATGTTGGGGAATGCTGAAGTTTATTATGAAACTCCCTTGGGAGCCTCTCATAGGAATTTCATAGTTAAAATGGAAGCCACCCATACACACACTTATAAATATATGATTCTGACTCTGCTGATTGCAGAAGTAGGGAACCCTCTTTCAGAGGTGCTGGATAAGATTTCACAGTTAAGTGACTTAGGAGAATAGGGAATTAATAAATTTCCTCAGGAAAGAAGGGTACATAGCCAACAGATTCAACGTCCAACAAATAGAGTGACAAGGAAAGAAATGTTTACTGCTCTGTTGAAAGCAGGGGTAGATTTTGGAATGATAGATGATATTCCAACTAATGAGCTAAACAAAATGTACCAAGATAAGGGGCTTACTAGCAGATGGAATAGAGAAGTAAGAACTGCTGCTATAAATCCTACAGATCTTGAACCCTTGTATCCAAGTAAGTCACACCTTCAAGGAGACTAGGGAATAGGCCAAGGCCCAGCTCAGATTAAAGGAACACACAGACAGGATTACAGATCCCATATTAATCTGACTAAATATTGGAAGAATGGATCAAATACTATAACTAGGGCATTGATAAACACTGGAGCAGAGGCCAGCTTGATTTATGGAAACCCTGACAAATTTAAGCATGGAACTCCTATTACCATCATCACAGGATTAGGAGGGGCTGAAATATCAGCCAAACAAATGAAACTGATGATGGAAATTGGACAATTGCCTAAGAAAGAATATACTATGGTCATTGTATCCATTCCTGAATACGTCATTGGAATAGATATATTGAAAGGCATGATTCTGAATTTGCCTGAGGAGAGATATCAGTTTGCAGTAAGAAAGATAGGAATTAATACAGTTTTAGTGGGGAAAAGTAAAAGTGGACCCAATCACTTTACCTGAACCTTCTAAAGTAATTACATTGAAGCAGTTATCATGTGCCAGGTGGGAAAGATGAAATTGCCAGTACTATAAAGGAATATGTTGAAGAAGGAGTGTTAGTCCCTACAACCACTAGATGGAATAATCCTGCATGGCCAGTACAAAAGTCAGATGGAACATGGAGAATGACAGTGGATTATAGACAATTGAATAAAGTGACTCCTCCCTTGTATGCTGCTGTTCCAGATACTGTTACCTTAATAGGAAAGATCCAGAAATATGATAGGACTTGGTATGCAGTTATTGATTTGGACAGAGGTTTCTTTATGATCCCAATAGACTCCAAACAATGGGACCAGTTTGCTTTCATGTGGCAGGGTAAACAATATACTTTTACATGATTGCCACAAGGATATTTGCATAGCCCAACTATTTGTCATAGGATTATGCCTGAACATTTGGATGAATTAAAGTTACCTGGCACACAGCTTACCCACTACATAGATGATATTTTGATATGGGGAGAAAATGTCAAAAAATTGGAGAAGACTTTGATACTTTTAATTGAGCATATGAAAAGCAAAGGATGGGAAATTAACCCAGCAAAGATTCAAGGACCAGCTCAAATTGTAAAGTTTTGGGGTATACAATGGAATAAAGGACTGCGAGAAATTCTCCCATAAGTTCGACAAAAGATTCAAGATTTTCCTATCCTCACCAATAAAAAGAAAGCACAAAAGTTCATAGGACTATTTGGATATTAGAGGCATCACATTCCATATCTTGGACAAATTTTGAAACCCTTATATAAAGTTACCAGGAAAAAATATGAATTTGATTGGGGACTTGAACAAGTAAAGCTTTTGAAGAAGCTAAAGCTGCTATGCAATTGGTCCTGGATTTATGGCCTATGCAAAATGGACCAGTGGAATTACAAGTGACTGTACAAGATGACTATGTGAATTGGAATTTATGGCAGAAACAACAAAGCCAAAAAGTACCCTTAGGATTTTGGTCAAGGAAATTACTTTCATCTGGATTACAATATACACCTTTTGAAAAGCAGTTGTTAGCTGCATATTGGGCTTTGGTAGAGACTGAGCAACTGACTCTGGGCCATGAAGTGATATTGAGGCCTGGAATGCCAATTATGACTTGGGTAATGAGTGCCCCAGCATCTCACATAATGGGATATGCACAAGAGGCTAGCATAATTAAATGGAAATGGTACATTCAGAATAGATCGAAGACTGGCAAAAGTGGAGTTTCTGCTCTACATGAATCTATAGCAAGCATTGACATTGATGGAAATGACAAATCCCCAGAACCAAGACAACAGTTGGTACAATCCTTGGTAAAATAGAATGATGGATATGATGGACTCACTGAAGAACAGAAGAAACATGCATAGTTTACTGATGGGACAGCAAAATATTTGGGCCATAAAAAACATTGGAAAGTAGTAGCCTATAACCCATGTACTAAGAGAACTTTGGAAATTACTGGGATAGGTGGAAGTAGTCAATATGCTGAACTTATGGCAGTACATCAAGCTATTAAAACAGAGAAAGGAGGACAATGTCATATATTCATTGATTTATGGGCAGTAGCTAATGGGTTAGCTACATGGATGCCAATGTGGGAAAATCAAAATTCATGGTAAAACAAGTTTGGGGCAAAGAATTATGGGAAGATATATGGGACATGTCTTTGGTTACTAATTTGTAAGTTTTTCATATAGACGCTCACTATGCCAGAACAAGAGTACAATGCACATGCATCAACTAGCAAAGATTGCTACTCAACATATTGTCCCTACTTCAACACTAGCTGATGATCTGGTACTAGCAAAATGAGTCCACCAAACAGCCAGCCATTTAGGGGTCCAGGCCACACACCATTGGGCACAAAATCAAGGTATTAGTATCTCTTATTCATTGTTTAAAACAAGTAACAGAGGAATGTCATATATGTCAATTGGAAAAGGAACAAACTGTTCCTTGGGTAGTAATTGGAGAAATAGCAAAGGGAAAAAGTTTCAGCCCAGATTTGGCAGATAGATTATATTGGACCACTACCCCAAGATAAAGGATACAAATTTATATGTACTCGTGTTGATACCTATGCAGGTGTGCTAGAGGCTTGTCCTCATAAGAATGCAACCCAGAAGAACACTTGTAAAACTCTAGATATTGTAAGTCTATATTATGGAACCCCAATGCAGATTCTAAGCAACATTGGGTCACATTTCAAAGGTAATGAGATAAAGAGATATTGTGTATTGAAAAATATAGAGTGGATATATCATTTTCCGCATTATCCACAAGCATCTGGATTAATAGAAAGAATGAATGGATTGTTGAAAGAACAGTTAAGAAAGTTAAGTTCTAATAATTCGTATCAACATTGGAAGGATAATTTGTTCACTGCTTTACATAATTTGAATAATAGACCATTAGGAGGAAGTACACCTCTGGCCAGAATGATGACCCCGAATCTGCAAATCAGAAAACAGCAAACACATAAAATTCAAAATATTGAGTACTGGACTGTGAGGGAAGATGTCCCACCTCCATATCCAGAAATACCTGGTTTGGTAGGATATGATTTACATTGTTAAGAGAACTTTTGGTTGCATAAAAAAGAGATCAGAAAAATCTCTACTGGGATTTGTATGAGAATCCCTAAGAATCATTTTGGACAGATATTACCTAAACCAGGATTAACAGCTCAAGGAATACATGTATTGGCTGGAGTGATAGAATCTAGTTATCAAGGATATATTATTGTGACACTCCAGAATTTGGGTGAAGAACCTATACAGTTGTGTAAAATGATAGAATAGTTCAATTGATTATTATTCCTTGTGAAACAATACCCCTTGTGAACACTGACTCTCCTTCCAAAATAACTATCAGAGGAAAAGAAGGATTTGGTTTTACTGATAGAATAAAATTGGGAGCTAAAGTATCAATAAAGCAGAAGCCGGACGATGTTCCAAAGGCTGCAGAAATTATAGTTTATGGTTAAGACAACACTGTAACAGTGGTCTACCCAGGAGAAAATTATTATGAAATTGTACCCTTGACTTATGTATTCTATCGTAAATGAGGCTATGATAGTCTCTTTGTTTCTTTTTGACTTCTGTCTATTAAATTCATTTCTGAGATTTGTTTCCTGCAGGCTTAGTACCATCCACCTACAGATGCCTGATCACTTTAAGTCAGATGTCACCCTCTGATGTGTTCAGATGTCACCTCTGGACCTGTCCACAACTGTGATGTGTCATCCCTGGACCTGGCATCAACCAAGTTCCAGATGCCAGCTTGCTAAAGAACTAGCCTCTTGATTGGGACTCTTTATATTTTGGGGCAGCGATAGCTCTAAGTCCAATTTCAGCAGGAAGAAGCTTTGGAGGATGAGACCTTTGCCCCTTACCCCAAGGCTTTTAGCCCCATTCATTCGAGGGGGCAGTGATGACATTGTTTTATATATTTATCTTGTTATCCCTTTTATGTTATTGTGTAAAGTTCTGTTGACACCAGTTATCTCAGAATTTCCATTGCCCTATGTAATGGATAAGAAAGATCTCGGGGCCAAATGTGTACCAATTAGATTTGAAGATCTTTCCCACCCATTAATAGGCCATGTGACTTGCTTACATCACAGGAAGCCTGAAAAAGAGAGAGAGAGAGAGAGAGAGAGAGAGAGAGAGAGAGAGAGAGAGAGAGAGAGAGAGAGAGAGAGAGAGAGAAAGAGAAAGAGAGAGAGAGAAGTCATGGCTGCTAATGGCCACCATCACGATTGTTAGAACTGAACAGGCTGACTTAGCTGTACTGTGAGTTTGTTTTTGGGAAGACCCCAGCAGAGGGTCAGAGAGGTTTGGGGATGGTGAGTCTCCAGATTGTTATATTGTATGTAGAATGTTTTACTGCTGTGATAGGCTGGATAAATGGCTTGTGGGATATGGTTCTCTGGTGTCTGAATAAATGGTTTATTTCTTCTACCTTCTATGTGGAGAGTCTCGTATATTTTGTGATACAGAATTACATACGCATTTTGACAATTATCATCTACATTTTTATTATTGCCTTACTGATACAATGAGGAATTGCTATTCATATCTAGAGAAAGAACTGATGGAATCTGAATACAGATCGAAGAATACTACTTTCATTTATTTGTGTGTGTGTGCTTTTTTCTTTTGGTCTGTTTCTTCTTTCACAACATGACTATTATAGAAATATGTTTTACATGATTGTACATATATAACCTATAGCAAATCACTTACTGTCTTAGGGAGAAAATTTGGAACTCAAAATTTTTAAATGAATGTTAAAATTTGTCTTTATGTGTAATTAGAAAAAATAAAATACTACTAAAAATTCTACTACAGGGCAGCTAGGTGTTGCAGTGGATAGAGCACTGGCCCTGGAGTCAGGAGAACCTGAGTTCTAATCTGACCTCAGATACTTGACACTTACTAGATGTGTGGCTCTGTACAAGTCATTTAACCCTGACTGCCTTGCCCCCCCCCAAAAAAAAATTCTGCTAAAAAAAAAAAAGAAAAAGAAAAGAAAACTTGTTATCCCTCATACATTCAGCTCCTAGAAAATTCCAGGACAGCTGTTTGCTATCTTTGAAGGCCTACTAGCTGACCTGGTCTATTTCCTCCAGATATACTGTCTTGTCTGTCCTTATGCAATTAGAGTGTTTTTTTTTTCCTCTTCTGAGTAAGTCAGGTAGTTTTGATGCCATAGCAAAGATTACAAGATGTGGATGGATTTCATAAAACAATTAATATTTCTTAATTATCTGAGGTGGATGGTTACTAAGTTCACTGATATAACCAATCATGTTGTCACCACTCCCATGATGCTCTCTACCCTCTAACTAATCACATTGTCTTCCCCACCTACCCAACTCAGTACTTCCCAAAGCTATATGAAGTCTAGTAAGCCCTACCTTGGGGTCTTTGGTAATGGAGAGGCCACAGACCCAATTTACTGGTTACTGCTAGTCTAACTAATAAATTGATTATGCTTGGACCATTGTCTCCCAGTTTACCTTCATTTTCGAAGGTAACAATATCTTCTGACCATTTACCAACTTGGGAATGGCTCACATTTTTCAAATATGGCCCAGTTACTTGTATATTTAAGAAATAAGGCCTTTATCACAAAAATTTGCTGTCAAAATTTTCCTCTAGTTTCCTACTTTCCTTCTAATTTTGGCTACACTGGTCTTGATTATGCAAAACCTTTTTAATTTAATGTAGCCAAAATTATCCATTTTGCTTCCCATGATCCTCTCTATCTCTTGTTTGGTCATAAACTCTTCCTTTATCCATAGATCTGAAAGTTAATTTTTTTCCCATGCTCTCCTAATTTACTTGTAATATCACTCTTTATGTCTAAATCATGTACCCATTTTGATCTTACCTTGGCATGCATTGTGAGATCTTCAAAGAATAATAGTTTTGTTTCTTTCTTTTTTATCTTTACTCCTTCAATTTATTTTTCGTGTCTTATTGCTATAGCTAGCACATCTAGCACAGTTTTGAATAATAATAATGATGATAATGGACATCCTTACTTTACCCCTGATCTTGTTGGGAAGGCTTCTAGTTACACATAATGCTTGCTTAAAGAGAAAGAATAGCCTCCACAAACTATAGATTAGTAAGCTTGACTGGCAAAATTCTGGAACATATTATTAAAGAAACAGTGAACGGTTACAAAAGCCAGCATAGTTTCATGAAGAAAAGGTTATATGAAACTAATCTCTTAATCCCTCTTTTTGATAGTTATTAAGCTGGTAGATTAAGAGAACACCATAGATGTAGCTCACCTAGATTTTAGAAAAACATCTGATAAAATGAATGCAGCTAATAAAGACATTTTGAAAACCTGCATTCAAGTCCCACTTCTGACATATGCTGGCGTATGACAACCTCATAGAGACACAGGCAGCTCTCTGAAACTATATGTTGCAAAATAAGTGCTGCTCTGCACTGATACAAGTTTTCTCCCTTAAATTATTTATTATCATGCATTATTTACCTCTTTCAGCAGCCAATTTTTCTTATATATTTAAAATAATTATTAGTTGCAGTGACCTTATCCTAAATTGGCATAACAAATACTTTAATCTCACTAAAAATTATGCCTTGTGTGGTTACAATATGCCTTGCATGGATCAGGAGTTCTCTACACTGATGCTATTCTTTTTATAATTATTATTATTATTATCAGCCCCTTTTTTATTTTAATTTTTTTATTATTTAATATATTTAGTTTTCAGTGTTGATTTTCACAGGAGTTTGAGTTACAAATTTTATCCCCATTTCTACTCTCCCCCCCCCACTCCAAGATGGTGTATATTCTGGTTGTCCTGTTCCCCAGTCAGCCCTTCCTTCTGTCACCCCACTCCCCTCCCATCCCCTTTTCCCTTTCTTTCTTGTAGGGCAAGATAAATTTCTATGCCCCATTGCCTGTGTAT
>CM053623.1:167624908-167646177 GCA_028646595.1 Phalanger gymnotis
TTAGTAAATACAGTAAAATCTCTTATATTATATTGAAAAAAAAAGACAAGACTGACCCTCGCGGAGACCAGAGAGTGCTGAGCAGGGGCTTTAGGCCAGTGGGTGGTCTTCTTGCTGGAGGGCCCTGGCATTGGTGGGGGAAGCACCAGTATGGCTTGGCTTATTGCTATAATGTTTTTCTGTAGCCTCCTGGTCACTATTGTGAGATGGGCATACTGGTTTTGGAAGGTTCTTGCCAGGATGTCAAATTGGGGACACAGGTCCATGGGTCTGCTACTTCTGAGTTTCAATAAATGCTTTAATTCCTCTGCCTTCTACTTAGAGAATTCCTTATATCCTGCGATTCTGGACCATTCAGGTATATTCATGGTTATCTTTGAAGTCATGAATTCTGCCTTAATGATACACTGGTTTCCATGGAGAACTGGTTGTTAATTCATTTGAATCCCACCACTGCTTTTTATCAGTCTATTTCCCCTTGATATAAAAGCTGCCAATCCTGACTTGTATGGTTACTACGATATGTGAAAGTTGGGGAGAGGTAGAGTTTCTTTTGTTCTTGAAGACAGACATTTTACAAATCCAGGAGACAGCTGAGTTGGGAGGAGAGTAGAGGTTTTGCTTTTCTTTTTAGAGCAGTAGTTTTCAAAGGGTGCTCCCCTGGGACCTTTCAAGGGTACCTCAGGGTCGAAATTATTTTCATAATACTAATTTCTAATATGGTAAATATTGATAGATATAACCCACATAAACAGAACCTCTTTGGAGGGTCCTTAATAATTTTGAATAAAGTAATGGGATCCTGTTACCAAAAAGTTTGAGCACTGGCTTCTTTGAGGGACTGTAGACTATTCTTTATCAACACAAACAAGGATGGGGTGAGGAAAGCCATCTGATTCCCCATGGGAAAGAGAAAAAGTGTATCATGATCATCTCTTAGTTTTGTTAAAGAAAGAGAGCCATGGAAATTGAAGATTGAAACAAGATGAGGTCTGGGGAATTTGATGTTTGTCATGGGCTCTGTGGGATTGGGTTGTTGGGCATTTCCAGTTCCTGTCTGGGTAATTTGGATGGTGAATATTTCCACAGATATTTTTCCAGTTTCTTTATACTTTCAGTTTTGCTGGCATTTAATTGGATATAACAGCATAGATGTAACCTGAGGCTGTCCCTGTTCCCTCTTTAGCGTGCATATCACAAAATAATATTAGGAAAATATTTTTGTCTAAAGTCTTTGTTCTCACTTAAATTAGAAACCTTTATCAGTCTTTCCTTAGCTGCCAATTCTAAAACAATATCCTGTACTAAATCCCTTTCCCCCTTACCAATGACCTAGTCAGTTTGTGAGTGGAAACTGGTTAAAATTTTTAAGTAAAAGAAGTGGGAAGTCCATTAGTATAGTCCATTGCACATATTTTCAGACTTTTGCTATGTATTGATCAGTTTTACCAATTTCCCTTTCTTTAAAAAAATATTTGTTTATGGGGTGGCTCTCGGGAGGAGTAAAAAGAGTGGGGAAAATTTCGGTGATATAAAAATGATATCAATAATTTTTTAAGTTTAAGAAGGAACTCTAATGGATTAATGTGATAACCAGATTTAGAGAGGGACCACTTTCATCTAATTAAGAGGCAAGTAGTTGGCACAATGGATTAAAGTGCCCCTTTAGGATCAAGAAAAGCTGAGTTCAAATCTGGCTTCAGATAGTAGCTGTGTGATCCTGAGCAAATTACTTAAAATCTACTTGCCTTAGTTTCCTCATCTGTAAAATGAGGATAATAGCATTATTATCCTCCTTGGGTTGTTGTGAGGATCAATTGAGATAGCACAGTGCCTAGAACATAGTATGTGCTATATAAATGTTAGCTATTATTATTATTAATTAAGATAACATAATTATTAATTACCTATCTCCAACCTTGTCTTGACTGAATAGATTAGGAAAACAATTTTCCAAAATGTATCTAGGAACATTACAATTGACTACTGATGAATCAAACTGCTACCTGAATTTTGTTAATATGTTTTACCTTATTTGTGAAATTCTACATTTGGGAATATTTTGAATTGTAACTGAAAAGTGGCATGTGTCAGAGAAAGATTTTCAAAGGCAAGATTTTCTTTTTCTCTAAGCACAAATACTTAGAATAATAAAATTGTCTGACTGACTCGTGCAGCATACTGAATTTTTTTCAACAATAGTGATTAAGTATTTTATTTCCTCTGTATTTACATTGAATTCACCATGTTCTTTTTCATTTAGGTAATCTACTTTTCTTATCTATTTTCTAAAATCAAATGTGCTATTAGCATATCAATTTTGTTCACATTTTTAAAAATTAGCTATCTTATGATATCAAAAGACTTTTTGTTATTTGATTTGTATTGAACATTTATTAATTCTCGTTTTTATATTTTTAAATATATATTTACAGAGATAAAAATTTTCTTCTGATGACTGTTTTAGCTGCATCCCACATGTAAGGTCTTCTGGGCTATCCCCCCAAATCACACTCTCAAGCTGGCTCTTCTGGGAAACAATAACCTTAAGTTTAAGGTACTCTGTTAATCTACAGTCCTAAAATTCCCATCAAATTCCCTTTGGAGGCCAGGAAAATATTGGTAGCAGTGATGGTGATAGGGAATAGGGAATGGATCTGTGATTTCATTATAAAGGGAAATCTCATATGAGGAAATTCCCTTTGCCGATGTTAATCCTTATCTTCTCTACAATTTATACTTTTAGAAAGTTGCCTGGGACACTTAGGGCTTAAGTGACTTCCCTCTTCCCAACACTTCCCCCACCCCAGCCCCAGCCCCAGCCCCAGCACTTGAAGCTATATTGTACTGATTCTTAAGAATCATAAAATCAAAGAGTTTGAGGGTTGGAAACCTCAGAGTCTATCTAGTTCAACTCATACCCAAAACAAATCCTGACTATAACACATTTGACAAGTGGTCATCCACACTCTGCCTGAAGATCTCTGAGGAGGTAGAAACCACCACCTCCCAAGGCAGTTCATCCCGCTTTTGGATAGCTCTAATTGCTAGGAAGATTTTTCTGACAAGACTAAATTTTCAATGTCTTTGCAGCTTCTGCACAATGCTCCTGGTTCTGCCCGCTAGAGCTAAGCTGAACACATCTAATCCCTTCTCCACATGACAGTTCTCTAAATACTTGAAGACAACACTTGTCTCATCCCTCCTCCAGCCCACATGCCTCTTCCTCTTCTCTAACTTATATGCCTTCCTCTCTCTCTAGCCACTACATCTGCTGCTTGTGACTTGAACACAGGATCCCAGATTTATCCAGGGGTTCAGTGTTTGTTTCAGTCATGTCTGACTCTTCATGAGCCCATTTGGGGTTTTCTTGGCAAAGATACTAACAGTAGCTTGCCATTTTCTTCTCCAATTCATTTTACAGATGGAGAAACCGAGGCAAACAGGGTTAAGTGACTTGCCGAGGGTCACACAGTTATTAGGTGACTGAGGCTAGATTTGAACGCAGGAAGATGTCTTCCTAACTTCATGCCTGGCTCTATCTACTGCGTCACCTAGCTGACAGATTTATCTAGAAGTGGCCATGAGATTAATTTATTTTGACTCTCCCATTCTATACCTGAAGAAATTAAAACGTAGGGAGGTTAAGTAACTAGCAGAAAGTTATTTAGGTAGCAAGAGGTGAAGTTAGAATTCAAATGTAGATTATCTGACTCTAAATCCAGCACCGTTTTATAGAACTTAGAGCTGAAAGACTCCTTTAGAGATCATTTTCTGGGGAAGAATGAGATTTTACACCAGACCTTTTGATTCCTCGTCCAGGGCCCCTAGATCTGATATGGTAGATCAATTTTTACTCCTTTACTTTGATGGTCAGTGGATCCATTACATATCACTGATGTGAGCACTCCCTTCCCAAGCACAGATTGTAACCTCTTCACTCTTTCTTATCTTGTACAATTCTTGCCCACATCCTGCTTTATGATGTACTTGATGATGAGACTCAAAATCACCAAACCAAGTTATTTCTGTGATTATATTTATTAAATAATCTTGTATGATCTTAACATAATTATGAGAGCTACTTTGCTGGATGAGAAATGCTAAGCTGTGTTTTGTTCTACTTGTCAAATGTCCTTTTATGGTAAAGTAATAATAAACATAGGGCAGCTATGTGGTACAGTGGATAAAGCACTGAGCTTTGAGTCGAGACCTGAGTTCAGATCTGACCTCAGATATTTACTAGCTCTATGAAGCTGGGCAAGTCTCTTAACCCTGTTTACCTCATTTCCTCATCTGCAAAATGAATTGGAAAAGGAAATGGTGAACTACTCCATTATTACTGTCAACTAAACCCTAATGGGGTCAGAAAGAATCTAATACAACTGAAATGACTGAACAATAAACACAATGGTATCTTACATATTCCATAATTCTTGGTTATTAGTATGACTGTGAAAATGTGGTATCCAGAGGAAAATCATGAGTAAAAGCCTGCCTGCCTATTTGCTTCCCGTGCTTTTAATCAATGATGACTTTACAAGACCATTCTCAAAAAGTTTTATAGAAATGAAAAAGTAATTTTATTAAATCAATAAGTTTTGATTCTTTATGGTCTCCTTTTCTTTGACAATGCCATCTGCAATGATTTCATTCTTTGGAATCTTCTTTTCTTAGCAATATCTTTAAAAATCAATCCTTGAGTGCCTTTAAAATTGCATCACCCCCAGCACAGATTTATTTTGTTTGTTTTTGTTAACACCAGGGGTGGGGAACCTGCTGCCTCGAGGCCACATGTGGCTCTCTGGGTCCTCAATTGAGGCCCTTTGACTGAATCCAAACTTCACAGAACAAATCCCTTTAATAAAAAGATTGTTCTGAAAAACTTGAACTCGGTCAAAAGGCTGCACCCAAGGACCTAGAAGACCACAAGTGGCCTCAAGGCTGCAGGTTTCCTACCCCTGATTAAGACCAACCAATCTCCCTGTGTATCTCTTTAAATGCCATTGATATTTCCTCAAATTTCTCCATATGGCATTTTGGGTACCGAGGTGGTGGAGTCCAAATATAGGGTTCTACTATCAACAGTGATGAGAATAGATGGCTCTAAAAAACACTGGTAAATTTATTACATTTCCAATTTTTGTTGTTCTTCCAGTTTTATCTCTCTATTTTGGCCAAGACTTTGTCAAGGTTTCTTTTGCCTTTTACTGCTTTTCATGGTTTTTAAGGTGACATTGTTTATAATTTCTTATAATTGTATTCCATAATATCTTATGTGTGAATTTGTAATCTAAACAAAATTTATTCTTAGCTGCCATGCCACTTAATTTGGAAAAAGAGACAAACATTTGCTGAATGGGGCAGCTTCAGGTTCCTTTTGCCCACGTCACTGTGGTGGCTGTTTTACTATGGCTAAATTTCCCTAAGAAATGGTCATCCATCAGTTAATATCTTTACTTTTATCCTTTTTCCATTGTTCAAAATTAACATTTAGTTAAGTAGATCAAGCCAATGCTGTTGTAATCAGATGCAATGCCTTCTTATCTATCCTTTCTTCTAGAGAGTTGATAATCTGACATATGTGTGTGTATGATTCTGAAAAAAAAATCCCATAATGATAGCCAATTTCCTGTGCTGAAGAGTAAATTTTATTTTTTATGATGTTGTTTGATGGCAGTCCAGCTAGTATCTTTTAACTCTCTTCTTCATGGTATGTAGGCATAAGGCTTGCGGATAAGCCATAACTTATAAACTTTTGATTTATTTCATTTCTTAATCCTGAACCATATTTGTAATGTATTTTTCACTATTCTTCCCTGTGGTGAGGAAGTTACCAACCATTAAAATAAATATTTACTTGGGACCTTGAGATCATATTTTTAGGGTTGGAAAGTGCCTTATAGATCATCTCCTCTAACCCCTTCATTTTGCAACTGGGAAAACTGGAATTCAGAAAAGTTAAATAATTCGCTGAGGTTTCTTGGCAAGCAGCAGAAGCAGCCTGTAAAGCCAGGTGCTCTAATTCTACCATCAGTGTTACTTGGAGGATCTTGTAGAAATTCTCTTGTTCTTCTTTATTCTTTACAACTAAGGTTAGCTGATAGTGTACAATAGTCTTCAAGGTCATCTGTTTGCTTTTGAAAGAGTAAACAAAATGACCAAGTGCCTCCATGAAATTTTGTTTCTTCGTGCTTTAAGGTACAGAATGAAGACAAATCCATTTACTCCTTTATTCACTTTGCTGACAACTTGTGTGATATCTTTACGTTTAGTCTTCCATTATGGTTTATTGCTTTACATATGGGCAATAAGTATGTACACAACTCATTAGTCCATTAGCTTGTTTGTTTATTAAACATGAATTTCATATTTAGTGCATTATCAGTTAAATTAACTTTCAGACAATGTAAAAAAAATATTCTTCTGTCCTTTCTGATCTTTTACTACTCCATTTTCTACTTTTGTCTGTTTTGCACATCACCATAACCAAAAAATTCATCATCTAATTAGAGGCCAACACAATGGTGATGAGCATCTTTGTACCTGTACTTCTTGCATTCAGACAGTAGCTGTGGT
The DNA here is from genome assembly GCA_028646595.1 of Phalanger gymnotis. NCBI lineage: Eukaryota > Metazoa > Chordata > Mammalia > Diprotodontia > Phalangeridae > Phalanger > Phalanger gymnotis. Next base: position 167,631,488 of record CM053623.1, read on the forward strand.
CTATGGTCAAGGCTTTGAAGACCTTTCAGCTATAAGAGCTTGGAATCTCCTGATATAGCTTGTGATAACATGTGACAATGAGACATCAGGGTACATCTTTTGTAGCGATACCACTATCTATACTACCTAGCTTCCTTAAATACTGGTGCAGTCTCTGTTCAGTTCAGATGTTCCTCACAGGGCCAACACCTCAGGAACATCCAAGAGGAATTGTACAAAATGCCTCTTTTGCCTGTGGGCCTCATGATGCTAGTTCTCCTTACTATTCTGATATTTCGAAGTGGCAGGAATTGTTTCTCATTTTATCATTCTTTTTTTAAAATTTATTTTTAGTTTATAACACTCAGTTCCACAAGTTTTTGAGTTCCAAATTTTCTCTCCCTCCCTCTCCTCCCCCATGTCTCCCAAGATGACATGTAATCCAATACAGGTTCTACATAGACCTTCGCATTGAACTTATTTACATAATAGTTCAGTTGTAAAGAAGAATTATAAGCAATGGAATGAATCATGAGAAAGAAGAAACAAAACCAAAAAAGATGGGAAAAAAGAGAGCAAATAGTTTGCCTTAATCTGCATTGAGACTAATTCTTTCTCTGGTTGTGCATAGCTTTTTCCATCATGAGTCTTTTGGAGCTGTCTTTGAACCTTGCATTGATGAGAGGAGTGGAGTCTATCAAAATTAGTCATTACAGATACTGTGTGTCTGCTCCCTTCACTCAGCATCAGTTCATGTAAGTCTTTCCACGTTGTCATGAAGTCTGTCTGCTCCTCATTTCTTATAGCACAACAGTATTCCATTACATCCATATACCATAATTTGTTTAGCCATTCCCCAATTTATGGGCATCCCCTTGATTTCCAATTCTTTGCTACCACAAAAAGCTGCTATAAATATTTTTGTACATATTGGTCCATTTCCCACTTGTGTGATCTCTTTGGGATACAGCCGTAGAAGTAGTATTGCTGGGTCAAAGGGTATGCACAGTTTTATAGCCCTTTGAGCAGAGTTCCAGATTGCTCTCCAGAACGGCTGGATCATTTCACAACTCCACCAACAATGTAACAATGTTCCAATTTTCCCACATCCTCTTCAGCATTTATAATTTTCCTGTTTTGTCATGTTAGCCAATCTGACAGGAGAGATGTGGTACCTAAGAGTTGTTTTGATTTGTATTTCTCTAATCAATAAGAACTGTTTCTCAAGGACATTTTACATGCTAACTTTTCAATTCTCTCCAAATTTCCACTACTGCCAATGTATTCTCAATCACTTCTCTGTTTTCAAAAGTGATATTCCCTTTGGGTTATTATCCCATTTTGCTAATTAAAGAGCTAAACAGATTCTGTTTTCTGAGATCCTATTTCTTAACCCTTCTACCAATAAGAAACAGGATACTTATAACTAAAACCAGCTTTAACATCTTGTAAACAATATTGTTGTTTTCAAAAAGGTTTCCCGCAGCTTTTGGAATTACAGAATGATAGTGGAGAACAATGATTATCAAGGATAACTAGCGGTTGTGCATAGTTTGAATTGATGGCTTTGAAAACCAGCAAGGAATAAGGTGCTAGTTTGGAAGAGCATAAAATTAAATTAAATTTGTATTCAAAAGACTTGTGGTATCTTGGGCAAGTCACTTCAACTTTATGGGCCTCAGTTTACTCATTTGTAAAATGAGAGAGGTAGACTAGATAATTGTTAAGATCCTTTCTAGTGCTAAATTCCATGGCCTTATTTCACAACTTCCTCCTTCATGTATTCTGTATTGTAGGAGAAACTAGACTATTCCCAATTTCCCTGCCCTTCATCCCTTTCTATATCTTTGGTCATATATTCTTTCTACATGGAATGCAAATCTTATCTTCTTTTCTTTCCATCTCTTTTTCTGCCTATTGAAATCCTTTCCATATTCAAGGCCCATCTCTGTGAAGCCTTCCATGATTTTAGATCTAGCTCTAAACTGTGTGATTCTAGGGAAGGTAAGATGAAGCTTCAGAATTGCAGGTGGAAGTGGGAACTTGGCATGGGGTGGCTAGAGATAATAGTTTAGAATAACATTTGGGAGTAGGTGGTTAGAAATGCAAGCAGATATCTGAATAAAGGAACACCAACTGAGTTATATTGGGCAGGACCTGAGTTATATTGGGCAGGACCTTGCAAGCTTTTAGTTCTGATATTTCCTCCACTGGTCACTGTATGAAGGAGATTCTGATGCTTTTCTTTTTCCCTCTTAATTAAAACAACATCCCACCCCTTGAGATGACTCAAACATTTATGAGTGTATATACACATATAATATACATATATTATGTATATATACTAGCTCTCCATAAAGAAGTATAATTATAGGTAGTATGTACTGGATGCAAGGACATAAGTAGGAAACACACATGCACAAGGCATGAATGTGTATTATTTACTTATTAGCTCAATAGAGGACATAAATAGAAACCACCTAATGCCATTAATTGGTTTTGTGAAAGTATGACATTAGGCCAAATGATTTAATAATGGCCACTAGGTATTAAATAATTGTAGATTTTAGAGCTGGAAGAGACCTTTGAGATATATTCTAATCCCCTTATTTGTAAACTGAAGCCCAGAGAAGTGACTTGCCCCCGGTCACATATTAAGCAGCAGGACTAAAAAGGGAATACAGGTACACAAGCTCCAAATCTCGTGTTCTTTCTACTAGACTAATTTTTTTCTATTGAAATAATCTTATAAATGACTGATTACCATTACAGAGGGTTTGTCATTGACTGTAGCAAAATGGTGTTGATCAGGACCATATTATGTGGCATATTGTATGTAAGGTGGATTTTGTTATTCTTTTTAGGTGCTAGTTCCCAGGATCTATGGCCATAAGCAATCTACTAGTTCCCAGGTTCATGGCTTATAAACAATTGGCTTGTAAACTATCTCACCAGCTTGTGCCTCATGTTATAATCTTAAGATAATGTAAACATCTGTGCCTAAGTTGTAAACACTTACTGAGCATGCTCTATGCTAAGTCCCCATGATAATGTAAACCTGTGAGGCTATTGCTAGCAAATTGCCTTCTTTGTGTGCTTCTCTATAAATCAGGTGAGCACTGGTCAGTAAGTGGGGAATGTAAGAGCTATGCCTATCTTGACCAGCCCCCAATCAAGGCTTAGGTGGGGAAAGCACAAGCTGGAATGCTGTGCCTGTCTCGACTGTCCCCATTGAGACTTAGGGGAATGTTGTAGGAGTAGTGCCAACTTGTTATAAAACCCACACAGTCTCTAGAGACTGATGGACAACCAGGTATGAACAAGAGTTCAAAGACATGGTCAGATTGCCTCACATATTCCCTAGTATTGGTGTATGCTAATCCACGCAGGCCTTTTTCCCTGCTACATAGGTGCCAGTCTGGAAGGCATAGAAGCTTTCCTGTTACCAAGAGGGTGCAGCTCACCAGAAACCAGCAGTAGACTAAGTAACTAATCTTGTTCCCTTATGCATATTATGGAGTTTTTTACATTACAGTAGGCTTTGGTAATAGTTTCAAGTATGAACTAACAACAATCCACTGACAAATTCTAACTAATGCCAAGTTAGATGTTACTTGCCAGAGATGAGTAGTAGTACTAGGCAACATAAACTTCAGCATCTGCTATTGGTTGGGGAAGATTAATACACATGCAGATACATTATTCTTAAAACTTTGAGATACTAAAGCTATGGTGATAGCTAAAAAAAAGGGAAGTGAAAATTACGTGTAACACCAAGAGAGTTGGTCTATAAGCAAGTGACAGAAATGAGAAAGTTTGAGGATTCCACCAGCCGACATGCCAAAAGCATATGCAGACCACTGTTAATCGAACCAAAGTTTTTATGTCTGTGGTCTGTGGATAACTGTCAGCAAGAGGACATGGTTGATGAGGAGCTGCAAGAAGTAATACAAAACAAGAAGTAAACTCCAAGATATTACCTTATACCTATCAGATTGGCTAATATAACAGAAAAGGAAATGCTAAATATTGGAGAAGATGTGGCAAAATTGGGACATTAATGCACTGTTAGTGGAATTGTGAATTGATCCAACCATTCTGGAGAGCCATATGGAACTATGCTCAAAGGGCTATAAAACTCTGCATACCCTTTGATCCAGCAATACCACTGCTATGTGTATATCCCAAAAAGATCATACAAATGGGGAAAGGATCAATATGTACAAAAATATTTAGAGCAGCTCTTTTTGTGGTGGCAAAGATTTGGAAATTGAGAGGATGCCCATCGATTGGAGAATGGTCAAACAAGTTGTGGTAAATGAATGTAATGAAATACTATTGTGCTATAAGAAATAATGAGCAGGCAGATTTCAGAAAAACCTGGAAAGGCTCATGTGAACTGATGCTGAGTGAGGTGAGCAGAAACAAGAGAATATTGTACACAGTAACAACAACATTGTATGATGATAAGCTATGATAGACTTAGCTCTTCTCAGCAATACAATGATCCAGGACAATTCCAAAAGACTCATGATGGAAAATGCTATCCACAGCCAGAGAAAGAACTATGGATTACGAATGCAGATCAAAGCATACTATTTTCACTTTTTCCCCAAGATTTTCCCTTTTGTTCCATTTCTTCTTTCAAATGACTAATGTGGAAATATGTTTAATATGATTGCACATGTATAACCTATATCAGATTGCTTGCTGTCTTGGGGAGGAGAGAGGGCAATGAAGGAGGGAGAAAAATTTGGAATTCTATATCTTATAAGATGAATGTTGAAAATAATCTTTACATGCAGTTAGAAAAAATGAAATACTATTTAAAAAGAAAAAAAAACACAAGTCAATGATGTAAAAGGACTCAAATTTTAGTCTCCTGAAGACACCTTTACCTGTTGAGACAATGGCAGAAGTTAGACAATACAGAACTGTACCAGACTATCACTGATTCCATACATAATACTAGGAAGCAGTTGATGCTACCTAGTGCATATCACTCTATGGCCATTAAGACTTTATATGATGACTTTGAATAAATGGGTCAAGAGAGAATCCTGGAATTAGTAAGGAACAGATTTTGCTGTCCAAGATGGTTGCAGGTATCACAAAGAATTATGAGATGTGGCAAAGAAATGTACTACCAATTTATGTTGCATATTTGGAGAATGTAAGGAATAGCAAGGTTTTGGAATGTATATGCATTGATTTTCTGTCTCTGAAAGGAGATGGTAGGAAACTCATAAGTCATACAGAGAAATCCTTGTTTAAAGGGTCTATGAGTATGTTTTCTTTTTTGTTTTATTTGGGGAAACATAGGGACTATATGGGAGAAGAAAAGGCAAAAAAAAAAAGGGAGGGGAATTACCGTTGCATAATAGAAATGCAAAAACTGTGGATGGGTAGCATATGCCTATAATTCCTACTGGCAGGGAGATTGAGGCTGGAAGATTGATTGAGCTTGGCAGATTGGGTATCTGCACTATGCTGGCATTAATATGAACCCTCCCAGGAGTGAGGAGCCATCAGATTGCTTGTGGAAGGTTGAAACGGTCAGAAATTAAGAAAGTGAAAGCTCCTCTGGGAGGTAGAGTGGGACTGGGCCTGTGAGTAGGCCTTAAATTTCTAGTCTGGGTAAGATAGGGAAACCTAGTAGAGAGAGAGACAGAGAGACAGAGAGAAACAGACAGAGAGACAGAGAGAGATACAGAGACAGAGATACAGAGATACAGTCAGAGAGAGCACATAAGATGAAGATTATATCATCATGGAGGAAGGGGCAGGGGAAGTGAGTATACCATGAACCTTGCTTTCATTCAAACTAGATAAAGGAACATTGATTGGAGAGAGAGAGAGACAGACAGACAGACACACAGACTTTGGTATAGAAATACATTTAATTCAAAAGAGAAATAGGATGGGTCGGGGAAAAGGAAGTGGTAAAAAGAAGTCTAAGATGGAGGGGAGGGAAGGATAGGTAGGGGAACTGTCATGAGCAAAACAAATTTGAATGTTGGAGGGAGGAATATGAAGACAATATTAGAAGGAAAGGAAGAAAAAGTAAAAATCTGGTATTAGGGCAAGGTAAGAACACAATAGCAGCTCTTTTTGTGGTGGCTGCAGCAGAAAGGAAACAGGCTGTTTTACTTATGGGATCACAAGCATCTGGCAAACTTCTTCCCCTCTACCACTTTCTTATTTGTATAGAGGAAGGTGGGAACAAAGAGAAGTATAAGAAAACAGGATGCAATTAATAATCACAACCATGAATGTGAATGGGATGAATTCACCCACAAAATACAAGAGAATAGCAGTGTGAAATCGAGAGCAGAATTCAAAAATATCTTATTTACAAGAAACATACTTGAAACAAAAATTCACAGAGTTAAAATGAGAAGCTGGAGTAAAATCTATTATTGCTTCATCTGAACTAACAAATTTAGAAGTAGCAATCATGATTACGGATAAGGCCACAGTAAATATACATAAAAAGGAGCAGGGAAATTACATTATTCTTATAGGAATCATATATAATAAATTCTCCTTAATGATTACAGAATACTGCAAAAGACAGCACATTTGGGTAGGACTTCAAAAAGTGTTTTATATATACAATGACTACAACAATGTGATTTTTGAAAATACTAAAATGATCATGAATTCTAAGTAACTGCAATAACTAATTTTGGTCTTGGAAAACAAAGAAATATTTGCCTCCTTTTGTAGAAAGTTAGAGGACAATGGATACATTACATTGCATGTGCAGTGGTCAGTGTCTGTTGGTTTTAAATAACTGTTTCACTTTGTGACAAGGGACTATTCAGTACAGGGAGGTAGAGAGAGTAGCTCAGGAAATTACAATGATTACAAAAACAAAACGAACAATTTGTTTTAAGGACAAAGTTGAAAAACAAAAACTCCCAAGCATAGTTTCTAAACATGTTACCAGTGAAACTCCAGCTATAGCCTAATAAGTATTGAATTGAATCCCAAATATCATGGAAGAGATTAAAATGCTGATAAGGTAAGATGTTTGTTATTCAGTCATTTTTCAGTTGCGTCCAATCTTTGTGACCATACGTGATACTAGGAAGCAGTTGATGGTCCTTGTGCATATTACTCTATGGCCATTAAAACTTTATATGATGACTCAATTATGCAAAACTGGAGTTATCTTGTCAGAGATACTATAGTGGCTTGCCATTTCCTTCTCCAGATCAATTTACAGAAGATAAAACTAAGGCAAATGGGGTTAAGAGACCTGCATGAGGTCACACAGCTAGTAAGTGTCTGAGGCCAGACTTGAACTCAGGAAAATGAATATTTCTGACTCCAAGTCCAGAACTCTATCCACTACACCACTTAGCTGCCCATAAGGTAAGATGAGCTGTGACCTAATTAATTTCAACATGTCCAATGTAATAATGTTGTTATAAGAGAAAGGTGAGGATTTGTGTAGTCAAGGAAGAAGACAAATTTGTCCAGGTGAAAAGGTCCCCTGACTAGCCCATACAAGTAGATATATAGATATTACAGTCTGTTTGACGTGTGTGTGTGTGTGTGTGTGTGTGTGTGTGTGTGTGTGTGTGTGTGTGTGCTGTGTACCAGAGCAAAAGGAGGTCCCTTATGCATGATATAGTAAAAAGGTACCAACTGGCAGTTTTGTCACCTGCTACTCTGTCTTGAATAACACATCTAGGGGAAACTGAAGAGGAAACTTGTGCCCAAGGGTGGTGTCCAGAGTCAGGAGTGGTTGCAGGCTTTATGTGGTGTACCAAGCTTTGTCACTCAGACCTCAGGATCAGAGAGGGGGTCTTGGTTTTAGCTTCTCCCTCAGTCTTAAGTCTGCAGAAGGATAACTAAGGCAAAAACTTAGGACCTATGAGGAACTTGCAGTTCTCCCACTCAGAACTGACAGAGCTTCAAGGCTGGCTGATAGTTGCTGAGTCTAGCAGTAATCTATTATTGATCAGACCCAAACCCAAGTCAGGAATTTGCAGAGCTCAGGTTAGGGGAGCATCAGTCAGACTTTTTCCTGGATTAGACCATTTGGGGAACACTGAAAGCTTTGGGAGCATGAGCTTTCCTTGAGATCCTAGAATAACACAATACATGGCTGGTTGGTTGTCCTTCATTCTTGAAAAGGACCAAAATGACATCACTATGCTAGAGTCAAGTGTGTCTGATTGTGGCTGATCAGAGCAATATGAGTTCAGAATGTTCTACCACAGGTCAGGCACAAATAGTCCAGGTGAACATTTGGGGTAGATTCTCTAAGTTTGTGCATCTTGCATTTCTTTTCGGCTAATTCAATTCTGCTTTGCTCATAGAGCACAGCACCTCCTCTGATGTGGACATACCATACTGAGTGATCCTGTGCCAGTGTCTCCCATGTCACACAATCAATTCTAAAGTTCTTAAGAGAGACCTTGAAAGGGCAGCTAGGTGGCGCAGTGAGTAAAGCACTGGCCCTAGCTGTGTGACCTTGGGCAAGTCAGTTAACCCCAACTGTCCTGCTTTCTCCACTCCAAAAAAAAAAAAACGAAAACAAAAAGAGAGAGAGAGAGAGGTATTGAGTGTGTCCTTGTGTCATTTCTGACCAGCATATGAGTGCTTTCCCTGTGTAAGTTCTCCATAAAATAGTCTTTTTAGCAAGCATACATTTTGCATTTGAACAATGTGGCCAACCCATCAGAGTTACATTCTCTGAAAGAGAATTTGAATGCTTGGCAGTTTAATTCAAGAAAGGACTTCAGTGTCTGGTATTTAGCCTGCCAGGCAATCTTCAGAATCTTCCTAAGACAATTCAAATAGAAGCAATTCAGTTTCCTGGCATGGCATTGGTAGACTGTCCAAGTTTCACAGGCATATGAAGTCAGCAAAATGGCTCTGTAGACCCTCAGTCTGGTAGTCAGTCTAATATTACTTCTCTCCCACACTTTCCTTCGGAGCCTCCCAAACACTGAACTAGCTCTGGCAATGCATGCATCAGCCTCATTATTGATATGTACATCCCTGGAAAGTACACTACCAACGTGAGTGAACTTATCCACAGCATTCAAAACTTCTCCATTTGCTGTAACTGATGGTTCCACTTATGGATGGTGTGGTGGTGGCTGATGGAGCATCTGTGTTTTCTTGATGTTAATTGTTAGGCCAAAATTAGGACAAGCAGCAGCGGATCAATTCATGCTTTGTTCACCTCATCTTCAGAGGCTTCATTGTGTGCACAATCATCTGGAAACTGAAAATCATGCATTGTCACTCCCTCCACTTTGTTCTTGGCTTGTAGCCTTTTCAAGGTGAAGAATTTACCATCAGTGCAGTTTCTGACCTTGATGCCATGTTTGTCCTCATTGAAGATATTTGCAATAGCAATTTAGATTTGAAGATTTTTCCCACCCATTAATAGGCCATGTGACCTGCTTACATCACAGGAAGCCCAAGCCCAAGTCACATGTGGTAGGAAGAGGTTCCTGAGAGGAAAAGGAAGTTATGTCACAGGAAATGCTGAGAGAGAGAGAGAGAGAGAGAGAGAGAGAGAGAGAGAGAGAGAGAGAAAGAGAGAGAGAGAGAGCGCTATTATGTATTATGGCTGTTAATGGCCATCATGTACTATGAGTTTGTTTTAGGGAAGACCCCAGCAGGGGGTCAGAGAGGTTTTGGGATGGCAAGGCTCCATGTTGTGATATTATATATTGAATGCTTTGCTGCTGTGATGGATTGGGTAGATGGCTTACGGGATATGGTTTCTGGTGTCTGAATAAATGGTTTACTTCTTCTACCTTCTATATGGAGAGTCTCATACTTTGAAATGCAGAATCACATAGGCATTTTGACAATTATCTATATTGTCATTATTGCCTTACTGATCCATTTGGCGTCACAAACAGGATTGCAAGGTATAAGGTCTCTCTTTAGAGGCAGAAGGGCTTTACAAGAAGAAATTGTTATTCCAGGATGGGTTAATGTAACTTATTTCTCCCTAGCAAGGAAATGGTCTAAAGGAAGTGGTTTGTATGAGGACTGGAAATAGAAGCTACATAGGAGAGGACCTAGAGATTTGGAACAATATCTGAGAGAAGTTACAGTTGAGCCAGGAAGGGAGATGCCAACAGCAATCTCTAGACAAGGCCGGATTTTACTCACAGCCTATCATGTTATATATGAAAGCAGGGACGGACTATTACAAGAGAGAACCCAGACAGTTACTGAAATGTCTGTTAACTCAAATGAGAATACTTCTACACCACAGCAAGATGGGGAATCAGCTAGAAGGCAGAGGGAGCCAAGGAGGTCAAGTGTATACCTCAGTTCAGCCCAGGTCGAGTCTAGCAGCTAGTCTGGTTACCATGGTGACAGAGGGAGAGAATCTAGACAAGAGGATACAACATCAGAAGCTGGAGATGCTTTGTGTTATGATGCTACTCCTGAGCCACAGAATGTTACAGTATCATACCAGAATTCTCAGTCAACAGTGTGCCCCATACAGCTAAGGAGGCAAGAAACAGAAGATCATAATACAGTATTCAGAGGCTTTGGAGGATTTTACACAGCAGGAAATCATATATATCTTGAGTAGGTTCACACAGAGAATGGGAGAATCATTAATATCTTGGATGGTGAGAATCAGTGATGAAGGGGCCGCAGGAGTGTCTGTAGATACTGTGGATTGTATGAGATTCATAAGTATTAGTCAGAATCCTTTTATGCAGCAAGTTTTTAGGGATTATCATTTGCAAGAAGGTAACCCAACAACCAATTTGTTGGCTTTGGTTTCAGTCAATTGTAAAAGATAATATCCTATTGATACTATGTGGCCTACTGCATAGACCCTGGTGTTGACACCTATTCAGGTGTACTAGCGGCTTGTCCTTATAAGAATGAAACCCAGAAAAACACTTGTAAAACTCTAGATATTATAAGTCTATATTATGGAACCCCAATGCAGATTCAAAGTGACAATGGGCCACATTTCAAAGGTAATGTGATGAAGAGATATTGTGTATTGAACAATATAGAGCGGATATATCATATTCCATATTATCCACAAGCATCTGGCTTGATAGAAGAATGAATGGATTGTTGAAAGAACAATTAAGAAAGTTAAGTTCTAATAATTCATATCAACATTGGAAGGATAATTTGTTCACCACTTTACATAATTTGAATAATACACCATTAGGAGGAAGTGCACCTCTCGTCAGAATGGTGACCCCAAATCTGCAGATTAGAACACAGCAAACACATAAGGTCCAAAATATTGAGTACTGGACTGTGAGGGATGATGTCCCACCACCATATCCAGGAATACTGGTTCGGTAGGATATGATTGACATTGTTTAGAGAACTTTTGGTTGGATAGAAAAGAGATAACAAAAATTTCTACTGAGACATGTATGAGAATCTCTGAGAATCATTTTGGACAGATATAACCTAAAGTGGGATTAGCAACTCAGGGAATACATGTATTGGCTGGAGTGATAGATTCTAGTTACCAAGGAGAAATTATTGTGACACTCCAGAATTTAGGTGAAGAACCTATACAGTTGTGTAAAAATGATAGAATAGTTCAATTGATTATTATTCCTTGTGAAACAATACCCCTTGTGAAAACTGACTCTCCTTCCAAAATAACTATCAGAGGAAAGGAAGGATTTGGTTTTACCAATAGAATAAAATTGGGAGTTAAAGTATGGGTAAAGCAGAAGCCAGAAGATGTTTCAAAGGCTGCAGAAATTATAGCACATGGGAAAGACAATATTGTAACAGTGGATTATGAAATTGTACCCTTGATTCATGTATTCTATTGTGAATGAGGCTATGATAGTCTCTTTTCTTCTTTTTGGCTTTTGTCTGCTAAATTTGTTTGTGAGATTTGTTTCCTGCAGGCTTAGTACCATCCACCTGCAGATGCCTGAATGCTTAAGCCAGATGTCACCCTCTGATGTGTTCTGATGTGTCACCCCTGGACCTGGTGTGAACTGAGTTCTGGATGCCAGTTTGCTAAAGAACTGACCTCTCGAATAGGATTCTTTACCTCTTGGGAAAGGGGCAGCTCTACGTCCAATTTCAGCAGGAAGAAGCTTTGGAGGACAAGAGTGCCCTTTACTGCAAGATTTTGAGCCCCATTCATTTGAGAGGGGAATGATGACATTGTTTTATATGCTTATTTTGTGTTATCCTTGTTATATTGTTGTAAAGTTCTGTTGACACTAGTTATCCCAAAACTCCTATTGACTGCCTCATTGACCTATGTAATGGATAAGAAAGATCTTGGGGCCAAATGTAGTAGCAATTTAGATTTGAAGATCATTCCCACCCATTAATAGGCCATGTGACCTGCTTACATCACAGGAAGCCCAAGTCACATGTGGTGGGAGGAGCTTCCTGACAGGAAAAGGATGTTATGTCACAGGAAATGCTGAGAGAGAGAGAGAGAGAGAGAGAGAGAGAGAGAGCGCTGTTACAGCTGTTAACAGCCATCGTGACAGCTGAGGTGAAGCAGACTGTGACAGCTGTATTATGAGTTTGTTTTTGGGAAGACCCCAGCAGGAGGTCAGAGAGATTCTGGGATGGTGAGACTCCACATATTGAATGCTTCGCTGCTGTGATGGATTGGGTAGATGGACTATGGGATATGGTTCTCTGGTGTCTGAATAAATGGCTTACTTCTACCTTTTACGTGGAGAGTCTTATATACTTTGTAATACAGAACCACATAGGCATTTTGACAGTTATCATCTATATCATTATTATTATTATTGCCTTACCGATACAGTATTTGACAACATGGCTGAGAACAGCATGCTAAAAAGCATGGGAGCAAGCACACAGTCTTGTTTCACTCCACTGGTGCCCGGGAAAGCACGAGAGCATCATCCATTATCCAGAACCCAGGCAAACATACCATCATGTAATTGACATACAATGTTGGTGAACTTCTCTGGCAACCAAATTTTCACATAATTTTCCATGAGTCCTTATGACTGAAAGCATCAAAGGCTTTGTTGTATACAGACCTATGTTCTGTTCCTAGCATTTTTCCTGGAGTTGTCAGTAAGCAAACACCATATTGACCATTCCTCAGCCCTTTCTGAAACCAGCAGCTCTCAGGATAGGACCATCTGTCAAGTGAAGTATCAGCCTATTAAGGAGTACTCTGGCAAGAATCTTGCCAGCAATGACTAAGAGAAAGACTTCCCTGGGATTATCACAGAACATCCTTGAACTCCTGGGGTATAACCTCCTCTTGCCATTTAACCTGGAAAATTTCAGTTGGCTTTTGCATGAACAATGGATTCCCTACCCTGTAAATCTCAGCTGGAATAGAATCAGCATTGGTTGCTTTGCCACAGGAAAGGAGCCTAATGGCATTCAAAACCTCTACTTCAGTTGGAAGTTCAGTTAGGGAGGAACTGACTTCAACATGAAGTAAATGGACAATGGCTTCAGCATTGATTGATGATGGTTTGTTGAAAACATTATGGAAGTGTTCAGCTGATCTCTCTAGGATCATGTCCTTATTATTAATCACTGTGGCTCCACCAGCACCAAGTAGTTAGATGCACCATAGGTCTTTGGCCCATAAATAGTCTTCAGGGAATTATAAAAGTGCTTTGGATTGTTACTATCAGCATAAAACTGAATTTCTTCTGCCTTCTTACTTAGCCAAGAATCCTGCATTTCTCTAAGTTTTGTTTGTACTTTATTTTTGATGGAATTAAATACTGCCTTCTTAGAGATGGATGAACTATCCTTCTGGTAAACCCCGCAGAGTTCTCATTTTTTTTCATTTAGCAGCTTCTGAATTTCCCCATCATTTTCATCAAACCAGTCTTGATCTCACCCGGATGAGCAAATGCATTACTATACAACAAATCCAAGAAAACTGTCCACTCCTTTTCTGCTCCACTGTTGCCAACTGTATGTTGGCTCAACTTTCCCTCCAAGTTAGCAACAAACTATTCCTTCTCAGAGAAGAGCTCTAACCTGTTGACATTAATTTTTCTAGAAGTCATTTTGCCTTGGGGATGCCACTTTTGTTGAATGCAAATATTTATCTTGGAGTAGATAAGTCTATGATCAGTCCAGCACTCTGTGCCACACACTGCCTTTGTCACTGTCACACCCTGTGAGATCTCTTCTCCTTACAGTCATAGTCTATTAAATGCCATGTTCACTGTGACGGTGCATCCATGAAGTTTTATTGAATTTGGGTAAATGAAAGTGTTGATTATGAGAAGGTCATGAGATGCAAAAGTCTTCAGTAATTAAGTGACCATTGCTGCTGCTGTTTCCAATTCCATTCCTCCCTAGGACTCCCTGCCTAGGCTGGTAGTCTGTGCCTACTCTAGCATTAAAGTCACCCAGAATTATAAGCTTGTCCCCTTTTGGCATATTGATGATAAAGGTCTCCAGGTCTTCATAAATTTTTCCTTTGATTTCATCAGGGTTTGTCATGGTGGGAACATAGGTACTGATAATGGTGGTGATGTTTTCCTGCAAGTGGCAATTGCATTGTCATGAGCTTGTCATTCACTCCTTTTGGTAGGCATACAAGCTTGTTGACTAGATTAGGTTTTTTTTTGGTGATCTTTTTTTTCCCTTTTTTTTAAAATTTAATTTTAATTTATTTTTAACATGTTTGGTTTTCAGCATTGATTTTCACAGACGTTTGAATTACAAATTTTCTCCCCATTCCCCCC
>CM053623.1:167646677-167657928 GCA_028646595.1 Phalanger gymnotis
TTTGTGGGTTCTGCAGCTCTAGAATTGGTTCAGAGCCATTTTTTTATAGGTTTTTGGAGGGACTTGGTGGGGAGCTCACGCCAGTCACTGCTTCCCAGCCGCCATCTTGGCTCCACCGACTAGATTAGTTTTGATTGCAAAACCTACACCAGCTTCATGGAGTTCCCCTTCACTGCAGCCACTCCAGAAAAACATGTATCCAGCTCCAACTGCAATGAACTGGCCTTCATCTGCAAGCCTTGTTTCACTCAGGGCTGCTATTTGGATGTGATACATGCTGCGTTCTATTGCAATGAGAGGTGTTCATCTTTCAGGTCTACTGGATTTTATGTTGTCTGTAAGTGTGTGCACATTCCATTTGCTGATGGTGAGTGCAATCATCTTTGCAGACATTTTTGTACATTTTTGGGGGTTTTGACCGCAGGGTGGGATCTCAGTCTGCCACAGTAATCAGGCCAGGGTCAGGTAAGCAGACAATTTTTTAGGACACCTTTTCTAGACCCTTCCTCACACCAGGAGGTAAGTAGTGAGATCCTTAAAAGGCTGCTCAGACATCCAGGGGTCTGCTGAATCCCACTGCTGCTTCGAGTGAGAATGTGACCATATGGCCTGGGATGCCTGTATGCAGGATTGTGACTACAGCTCCCATAGTACCCACACCTGCTGCGTTGTCACTTGCCTATTGCCATAGGACTTTGAGATAGGTAAAAATGACAAAATGGTATGGGTGATGTATTTTGATTCATGTGTAAATTGGATTTAAGTAAGGCAGAGTTGCATGAAGTTGAAGTCATCGGCCTCTCTTTTCCAGAGTCATCATAGTCTAGTGGCAGAATAGAATCAGGATGACTGGTAGTGGCTCAAGATGCAGTAGATGACCTTGGCGTCTTAGATGCCTAACCAAGCTATAAGCACTCCACAGCACCTGCTTCAGCTGCCTTCATAGCCATTGGGACAGATTGTTCTCATCTGCCCATTCCACCAGGGGAAGTCTTCACATGCTTGAGGTAGACACCCCCTCCCCCAACTCACCAATGAGTTTCAGACCCCTTGGTTACCCTCAACCAGGTTTAGCTCATCTTCCTAAATGGTTCACCAGGGTGTGGCTGCTGTGCATGCTACAGCTCCTTGGAGTCCCAGGTGAGAGTTAGGTGGAAAACATGGACACACCAAAGGTGGAAAGCAGCCCTGAAAAGGACTTGGCAGCCTTTATACCAGAGGTACTAGTCTTCCCTGAAAACACTCTACACCCCCCCCCCCAATACTCAATCCAAGAAGAAAGCAGCAACAGGATCAGCCCAGACCTTATCTGTAGAAGTGTGGCCCAGCCCTAATATCAAGTCCATAGTTGGGAGGAGGGCAGGAAGAATGCTCAGACAAAAAATCCCACTATAAGAAGATAACATGGTGACAGGGATACTCAAGACACAAACCCAGAATAAGACAATAATTCCAAACATCTAAAAACAAAACTTCTAAGACAAATGCAATAAGTGTTTTATTTTTCTTTTCTTCTCAATTGGGAGGAGGGAGACGGAGAAGGAGGGAGGGAAAGAAGCCAGATTTTTGCTGATTGAAAAATACATAATTATAAAAAATAAAACATTGTTATGGCCAATCACTAATCATAGGACCTGATCACTCCTGGGTTATTTGAAAAAAGAAATTATTGAACTTTTAGAGCTCAAGTCCAGACTGTGAATACCAGTTGTAGATCATTCTCTCCTTAACTGTTTTTCATCAGGGTCCTTAGAATAACACTAGGTATATTGTCATGGAAACAGCCACGATTTAAAAAAAAAATTTCTCCAAAATTTATAGTAGCAAGATGGCTAAGATTCTCAACCCTTGGCCTTCTGTAGCCCCTGTCCTTCACTGCCATTCACACGTTATGGAATATATATTGGTCTGAAGCTAACAGTGTCCTTGATCTGACTGCCCAGCAGGTGGTTGTGGGATGAGACAGAAAGTTTCTGATTCCATGGCCAGAACTGCTGCCAAGAATGTAGCAAGAGGAGGTAATCTCTTGATATGCTTAGTTAGAATTTTGAACACATATTCTCAGAGAAACATTGTTTTACATGATGCTTGGATTCAATACTATTATTAGAACTACATTTTGGGTATAAGTTTAACATGTTTTTGTAGTCTAGTCTGAATGAATAAATGAAAACATTTATTAAGCACTTACATGTAAAAGCACTATGCTAAGCTCTGTGGATAAGAAGAGAAAAAGCAGAGAAAGTCTGTGCTATCAAGGAATTCACATTTTATTGAAGAAGATACACATATGGGAGGGTTTCAGCTTCAAGAAAGAAGGAAAGGTGCTGTGATTCTTAAGGTACAGCAACAAAGCAGATGGTAATACTTCTTCTTTAATGTTGATTTCACTGATGAAAACGTATGCTTATGGTTTTGAATCATTTGACAACCCCAAGGACTTTGTCACTGAGAACTTTCTTTTCTGAGTCTTCAATAGCTGTGGTTTTTGAGTAAGCAAGTGCTTTAGTACAGTGGAAGCAATTGCCAAGTTATTTCTCCAAAGCAGTTGCTTCCTAGTATGATGTTTACAGGGGGTGATCAAGAAACAAGACTGATGGCCCTGGAAGATATCGATATTCCCAAAGCTGTCTGATTTACCTGATCTTGTTGGTGGTGGTTGGTCAGTGGTTGTTGGTAGGAAGGAAGATGGGTCCCTTTTCCAAAGGGAGTTCTCCTTTCCGGTGAAAGAATGGAATCAGGGCTAGTTGTCCAGGGGTCACTACTATTACTGAGGCTTTGGAGTTTAGGATCTTAGGTTATTTCTATCAGAGCCTGAGGGGAAAGGGAAGTCAAGGTGATAACAACGGTTTGACTTGCCTAACACATGCTGCCTCTTCCCTTTCCCATAGAGTGCCTTGTTGCTTCAGCTAAGCTGGCTTGCTTGAGAATCTAACCATCATGTACAGGCACACCTTAGAGATATTGTGGTTTTGGTTCCAGATCACCACAATAAAGCCAGTCACATAAATTTTTTGGTTTCCCAGTGCATATGAAAGTTATGTTTACACTATACTGCAGTTTATTGTGTAATAGTATTGTGTCTAAAAATGTACATATTTTAATTAAAACATACTTCATTGCTAAAAATGCTAATCATTTGAGCCTTCAGAGAGTCATAATCTTTGCTGGAGGAGAGTCTTGCCTTGATATTGATGGCAGCTGACTAGTCAGGATGGTGGTTGCTGAAGATTGGGTGGCTGTGACAATTTCTTAAAATAAGACGATGATTAATTTTGCTGCATTGATTGACTCTTGCTTTCATGAAAAATTTCTCTGTAGCATTAGATGCTTTGATAGCAGTTTACTCAGAGTAGAACTTCTTTCAAAATTGAAGTCAATCCTCTCAGACTTTCCTACTGCTTCATCGAATACATTTATGTAACGTTATATAGTATTCTTCAATATCTCATGTTATAGGATAATATGGAGAGATATGGGGGAACATACACAAAATTAAGTTTACCATCTTAAATGGGTGTGGTTCATGGTGCCCCAAAACAATTACAATAGTAATATTAAATATCGCTGGTTACAGATCACCGTAACAGATACAATAATAATAAAAAAGTTTGAAATATTGCAAGAATTACCAAAATATGACACAGAGACATGATGTGAGCACATGCTGTTAAAAAAATGGTGCTGATAAAGTTCCTTGATATAGTGATGCCACAAATCTTCGATTTGTAAAAAAAAAAAAACCCACATCTGCAAAAAAGCAAAATAAGTGAAGAGCAATAAAAGGAGGAATGCCTGTATCACATTGTTTATATGGAAAAGTACATTTTGATTTACCAAGCGCTAGGCTAGAGTGCACATTTGGCTCTGTACATCATGTACCTAATCTGTTCCAGTGTTCATCTTCTCTGTTTCTGGACTAGTAACAAGTTGTTTTGTAGCGTAGCTTGAGATATGTACTGCCAGGCCCCCTTCCTTCTCCCTTTTTTTTCCCTTAATTCCCTAGATATTATTCACCTCTATTATTTCCTCCATTATTATTTCTAGCTCTATACAGTGATTCTTTCATAGTTTAATTTGTGTGCCATGAAATAAATAATTTGTTATTTTTATTGTATTGGATCAACCTACTCATGGGCAATTTATATTTCTCCAATTACTTGGATCTGTCTTTATTTGCATAAAGAGTGTTTTATAACTTTGTTTC
Organism: Phalanger gymnotis; assembly: GCA_028646595.1. Classification (NCBI taxonomy): domain Eukaryota; kingdom Metazoa; phylum Chordata; class Mammalia; order Diprotodontia; family Phalangeridae; genus Phalanger; species Phalanger gymnotis. The sequence goes on from CM053623.1 coordinate 167,650,885, forward strand.
ATGCAATTCCTGTGTGTAATTTGGCAGGCAGATGTATCAGTAAGGCAATAATAACAATGTAGATGATAGTTGTCAAAATGCCTATGTGGTTCGTATTGTAAAGTATACAAGACTCTCCACATAGAAGGCATAAGTAAACCATTTATTCAGACACAAGAGAACCATATCCCATAAGGCATCTACCTAATCCATCAGAGCAATAAAGCATTCAATACATAATATCACAACATGGCAGTTTGATATAGTCTATACATGTACTATCATGTAAAGATGTTTCCATATTAGTCACAGTTGTGAAAGAAGAAATAGAACAGAAAGAAAAGCATTCTTGCAAAACACAAGAATAAAGTAAAAAAAAAATATGCTTTGATCTGCATTCAGTTCTTTATCTGGATATGGATAGCATTTTCCTTTGTGAGTTCTTCGTATTTGTCTTGGATCATTGTGTTGCTGAGAAGAGCTGAGACATTCATAGCTGATCAACACAAAATGTTGCTGATACTGTGTACAATGTTCTCCTGGTTCCTCTCATTTCACTTTGCACCAGTTCATACAAGTCTTTCCAGGTTTCTCTGAAATCTGCCTTCTTATCATTTCCCATTGCACAATAGCACTCCGCCACAATCATATACTACAGCCTATTCGGCCATTCCCCAATTGAAGGGGATCCCCTCAATTTCCAATATTTTGCCACCACAAAAAGAGTTGCTACAAATATTTTTGTAGATGTGCAGGCTGCTCCCTTTTTTATGATCTCCTTGGGATACAGACTTGTACAGTAGTATTGCTGGATCAAAGGGTATGCAGAGTTTGGTTGCCCTTTGGGTACAGTTCCAAATTCTTCTTCAGAGTAGTTGGATCCATTCACAATTTCACCAACAGTGCATTAGTGTACCAATTTTCTCACATCTTCTCCAATATTTACCATTTTTCTTTTCTGTCATATAACCCAATCTGATAGGTGGTACCTCAGAGTTGTTTTAATTTGCCATTTCTCTAATCAAAAGTGATTTAGAGCACTTTTTTCATATGCCTATAGATAGCTTTGATTTCTTCATCTGAAAACTGCCTGTTCATATCCTTTTTCCATTTATCAATTGGGGAATGGCTTATATTCTTGTAAATTTTACTCAGTTTTCTATATATTTAAGAAACGAGGCCTTTATTAGAGACATTTGCTGTAAAGATTGTTTCCCAGCTTTCAGTTTTCCTTCTAATCTTGGCTGCATTGGTTTTGTTTGTACAAAAGCTTTTTAATATAATCAAGTTGTCTATTTTACATTTTGTAATGCTCTCTATCTCGTTTGGTCATAAATTCTTCCCTTCCCCATAGATCTGACAGGTAGACTATTGCTTGCTCTTCTAATTTATTTGTGGTGTCATGCTTTATGTCTAAATCATGCCAAAGGTCTGTCATATCTAACTTTTCTAATATTCTATTTACCTCTTCAGTTTCTTCATTGTTTATTTTTGGTTGGATTTATCAAGCCCTGAGAGGGGACAGTTGAGGTCCCCCTCTAGTGTAGCTTTGATGTCAATTTCTTCCTGTAACTCACTTAACTTTACCCTTAAGACTTTGGATGCTATACCATTTGGTGCATATATGTTTAGTATTGATATTGCTTTATTGTCTATTGTCCCCTTTAGCAAGATGTAGTTTCCATCCTTATTTTTTTTAATTAGGTCTATTTTTGCTTTTACTTTGTCTGAGATCAGGATTGCTTCTCCTGCTTTTTTTACTTCAGCTGAAGCATAATATATTCTGCTCCAGCATTTTATTTTTACTCTGTCTCTCTCTATTTCAAGTGTGTTTCTTGTAAACAACATATTGTAGGATTCTGGTTTTTAATCTACTCTGCTATCTGCTTCCATTTCATGAGATGATAGGGTTATCTTAATACTCTATTTCCTGTTCTGTTAATCTGGGAAACTGATATTTTTATAAATATTCATTTCATTTAGATTGCTCTTTTTGTTGACATATAATTGGGTTAAGTAACTCCTAATAAGTTCTTTTTAGGGGGCAAGGGGATGGGAATAAGATTTATATAGTTCCTACTATGTCTCAGGCATTGTGCTAAGCCCTTTTTACACATTCTCTCATTTAATCTTACAAACAACTCTGAGAGAGAGGTGCTATTATTATCCCCATTTTATAGTTGAAGAAACTGAGGCAAAGACTTGATCATGGTCCCAAAGCTACTAAGTTTCAAAGGTAAGTTCTGAACTCAGGTCTTCCTGATTCCTGGCCCAGTGTTCTATCCACTAAGCAACCCGCTGCCAATATGTCTTTGTTATCACTTGCGATTTCATCTTTTTCATTTCTGATGCTGATATTTTGGTTTTCTTCCTTCTTAAAACATCAAAGTTTGAGATATGAGATTCGAGGTCATTAGAGAGATTGGGACAGAATAGGTAGATTTGAGAATAATCTTCATAGAGATGGTAATTAAATCCATGGGAGCTTTTGAGATCACTTAGTGAAGTACCATAAAGGAGAAGAAGGGCCAGTATCGAACCCTGTGGGGCATTTAGAGGACGTGATATAGATATGAATCCAGCAAAGGAGACAGAGGAGAGCTCAGAGAGGTAGGAAGAGAATCAGAATAGAGTTATGCCCCAAAAACCTAGAGAGAAAAGAGTATCTGAAAGAAAGAGGTGATCAGTAGTGCCAAGGACTGCAGAGAGGTCAAGGAGAATGAGGACTGAGAAAAAGATAATTTGAATTTGTCAATGAAAGGATTATTGGTAACTTCAGAGACAGCAGTTTCTGTGGAAAGATAAGGTTGGAAACCAGATTGTAAGGGATTAAGAAGAGAGTGAGAGGAGAGAGGGCACATACAGATGACCTTTTGGCAGTTTAGCTACAAAAGACAGAAGAGATATAGAATGATAGCAGAGATGGAAGGTTCAAGTGAGGGTTTTTTTTAGGATAGGAGAGAAATTTGTTGTTGTTCAGTTGTTCAGTCATGTACAACTCTTCGTGACCCCATGGACCATATCAGGCCAGGTCTTTGTATCTTCCACTATCTCTTGAAGTCTGTCCAAGTTCATGTTCACTGTTTTTATTGTACTATTTACCCATCTTATCCTCTGCTGTCCCCTTTTACTTTTGCCTTTGATCTTTCCCAACATCACAGTCTTTTCCAAGTATAGAAATCAAACTTGTCCTACAGGCAGTAGGAGGAGAAAGGGGAAAGAAAAGGGGTGGTGGTGGTCAGAAGGGAGGGAATAAGTAGCTAGGGGAAAAGGGTAAGATAAAGGAGGGAAATCAAGAGGGAGGGTAAATTGAGGAGGGTGGTGGTCAAAAGCAAAACTCTTTGGAGGAGTGGAAGGGAGAAGGGAGAAATAAAAGCGTAAACAGGGTGGGGGGAAAACAGGATGGAGAAAAAGACACAGCTTGTAATCATAACTGTGAATGTGAATGGGGAGAACTCTCCCATAAAATGGAGGTAGACAGCAGAATGGATTAAAAACCATAATTCTACAATACGTTTTCTACAAGAAAGGCATTTGAAACAGGGGGATACACACAGGGTAAAAGTAAAAGGATGGAGTAGAATATATTGTGCTTCAGCTAAAGTAAAAAAGCAGGAGTAACAATCCTAGCCTCAGACAAAGCAAAAGCAAAGATAGATCCAATTAAAAGAGATAAGGAAGGACACTATATCCTGCTAAAAGGCACCATAGACAACGAAGCAATATCATTATTTAACATATATGCACCAAGTGGTATAGCATTTCAATTCTTAGAGGAGAAGTTAAGGAAGTTACAGGAAGAAATAGACAGCAAAACCATACTAGTGGGGGACCTCAACCTCCCCCTCTCTGAACTTGATCATTCTAACCTCAAAATAAACAAGAAAGAAGTTAAAGAGGTGAACAGAATTTTAGAAAAGGAAGATATGACAGACCTCTGGAGAAAACTGGGTAGAGATAAAAAGGAATATACTTTTTTCTCAGCGGTACATGACACAACTCAAAAACTGACCATGTACTAGGGTATAAAAACCTCACAATCCAGTGCAAAAAGGCAGAAATAGTCAATGCATCCTTCTCAGATCATGATGCAAAAAAATTATTTGTAATAAAGGACCACGGAAAGATAAACTAAAAATTAATTAGAAACTAAATAATCTAATTCTGTGGGCCAGAGTGGGCCAAAGAACAAATCATAGAAACAATAACATCATTCAAGAGAATGACGATGAGACAATATACCAAAACATATGGGATGCAGCGAAAGCAGTTCTTAGAGGAAGTTTTGTATCTTAATACTTACATGGATAAAATAGATACAAAGGAGATCAATGAAATGGGCATGCAAATGAAAAAGCTAGAAAAAGAACAAATTGAAAATCCCCAATTAAGTAACATATTAGAAATACTGAAAATCAAAGGAGAGATTAATAAAATTGAAATCAAGAAAACTATGAACCAATAAATCAAGAAAATGATTGAATTAAAATAAAACTAAGAGCTGGTTTTATGAAAAAAACCAATAAAATTGATAAACCCTTAGCCAATTTGATTAAAAAAAAAAAGGAAACCAAATTACCAGTATTGAAAATGAAAAGGGTAAATTCACCTCCAATGAAGAGGAAATTAAAACAATAATTAGGAGTTATTTTGCCCAATTGTATGCCCATAAATTTGATAACCTTAGGGAAATGGGTGAATATTTACAAAAATACAAATTGCCCAGGTTAACAGAAGCGGAAGTAAATCACCTAAATAATCCTATCCCAGAAAAAGAAATTGAGCAAGCCATCAATGAACTCCCTAGGAAAACATCTCCAGGGCAAGATGGTTTTACATGTGAATTCTATCAAACATTTAAAGAACAATTAATTCCCATACTTTGTAGGCTATTTGGGAAAATAGGGGAAGGAGTCCTACCATATTCTTTTTATGACACAAATATGGTACTAATACCTAAACCAGGAAGAGTCAAAATAGAGAAAGAAAATTATAGACCAATTTCCCTAATGAATATTGATGCAAAAATTTTAAATAAAATATTAGCAAAAAGACTGCAGCAACTTCTCAGGAGAATAATACATGATGACTAGGTAGGATTTATTCCAGAAGGCAAGGCTGGTTCAGTATTAGGAAAACTATCACCATAATTGATCATATCAATAACAAAATTAGCAGAAACCATATGATTATCATAATAGATGCAGAAAAAGCTTTAGACAAAATACAAGACCTATTCCTATTAAACACACTAGAAAACACAGGAATAGATGTAGACTTCCTTAAAATTATAAATAGCAACTCCCTAAAACCATCAGCAAGCACTATATGTAATGGTGATAAGCTAAAAACATTTCTAGTAAGATCAGGGGTGAAACAAGGATGTCCATTATCACCACTCAATATATCATCATTCAATATGGTACCAGAAATGTTAGCTTTAGCATTAAGAAAAGAAAAAGAAATTGAAGGAATTAGAATAGGCAAAAAAGAAACTAAGTCATCATTATTTGCAGATGATATGCTGATTAGAGAATTCTAGAGATTCAAGTAAAAAACTACTTGAAATAATAAACAACTTTAGCAAAGTTCCAGGATATAAAATAAACCCACATAAATCCTCGGCATTCCTATATATTACTAACAAAGTTCAACAGCAAGAGATAGAAAGAGAAATTCCATTTAAAGTTACTGTAGATGCTATAAAATTTTGGGGAGTCTACCTGCCAAGACAAACCCAGGGCCTATATGAACACAATTATAAAACACTTATCACACAAAGTTAGATCTAAATAAATGGAATAACATCAGTTGCTCATGGTTAGGCCAAGCTAACATAATAAAAATGAAAATTTTACCTAAATTTACTTATTCAGTGCCATACCAATTGAACTACCGAAAATTATTTTACAGAGCTGGATAAAATGATAACAAAATTCATCTGGAAGGACAAAAAGTCCAGAATATGAAAGGAATTAATGGAAAGAAATGCTAGGGAAGGTGGCCTAGCCATACAGATATTGAACTGTACTATAAAGCAGCAGTCATCAAAACTACCTGGTACTGGCTAAGAAACAGAGTGGTAGATCAGTGAAATAGGTTAGGTACAGAAGACACAGAAGTCAATGACCATAGCAATCTACTCTTTGATAAGCCCAAAGAATCCAGCTTCTGGGTTAAGAATTCACTATTCCACAAAAACTGCTGGGAAAATTGGAAAATGGTATGGCAGAAACTGGACATAGACCAGTATCTTACACTGTATACCAAAATAAAGTCAAAATGGGTTCATGATTTAGGAATAAATGCTGATACTATAAGCAGTTTTGGAGAGCAGGGAATAGTTTACCCATCATATCTATGGGAAAGGGAAGATTTCATGACCCAACAAGAGATAGGGAGCATTAGAAAATGCAAAATAGATAATTTTGATTATGTTAAATTGGAAAGTTTTTGTATAAAAAAAGCCAATGCCACAAAGATTAGGAGGGAAGCAGAAAATTGGGAAAAAATCTTTACAACCAATGTCTCTGATAAAAGCCTCATATCTAATATATACAGGGAACTGAGCCAAATTTACAGGAATAAAAGCCACTTCCCCAATTGAGAAATGGTCCAAGGATATGAACAGGCAGTTTTCAGAGGAAGAAATTAAAGATATCTATAGGCATAGGAAAAAATGCTCTAAACCACTATTGATTAGAGAAATGCAAATCAAAACAACTCTTAGGTCTACATCTCTCTGGTCAGATTGGCTAACATGACAAAACAGGAAAATGATAAATGCTGGAGAGGATGTGGGAAAATTGGATCTTTAATACATCATAGGTGAAGTTGTGAACAAATCCAGCCATTTTAGGGAGCAATTTGGAACTATGCCCAAAGGGCTATAAAAATGTACATACCCTTTGACCCAGCAATACCACTCCTAGGGCTATATCCCAAAGAGATCACACATGTGGGAAAGGGACCTGTATGTACAAAAATATTTATAGCAGCTTTTTGTGGTGGCAAAGAGTTGGAAATCAAGGGGATGCCCATCAATTGGGGAATGGCTAAACAAGT
>CM053623.1:167658028-167705514 GCA_028646595.1 Phalanger gymnotis
AAAAAAAGAGGAAAAATAAAGAATGATCCAAGGCTGAGGCTTGTCTGGGCATAATCACTGATATAAGGGAGCTAGAGATCCAAGAGAGGACAGGGGAGAGTTGAATTGACTCACCAAGGAGTCAAGTTGGGAAGGACAGTGTGGCTAGTGAAAGGGACATGGCCTGGAAGAGAATTGAGGGATCAAGAGACTGGAGGTTATGGTGTGCACAACATATGTTGAAATTCCTAGTATGAGAAGAGTAGTTTGGGAGGAGAGAAATGTTGTGAGCCCTTTGCCAAACTCAATGAGGAAGGAAAGGGAGTCACTTAGAGGTCTATATAAAATAGTGCCCATGATTTTGAGGGTGATAGGTATGAACATCATGAACCTCAAAGGAAGAGAGATTACTGAGTGATGGAGGTAGGGGAGAACCTAGAAATGGCAATGAGGAATAAAGAGTATTCTAACACCATCATTTTGACCAGTGAGCCAAGGAGAATTAATGCAGATGCTTGCGGATAATATGGAATATGATATATCCACTCTATATTGTTTAATACACAGTATCTCTTCATCTTCATTTATCTAGAACAAAGTAATAGCTTAATAAGTATATGTTGACTATATCCCCTTCTTTCCATTTTCACAGCCATCACTTAGATAATTTGGGACCCTCACCTCCTCTCACCTGAGCTACCAAAATAGCTTCTCTCCTCTCTCTAATCAATTCTCCATATGGCCAAAAAAAATCTTCCTAAAGCACAGTTGATCATATAGTTTTTCTTAAGAATTTCTCGTCATTTTCTACTGTCCCTAGCATTTTAGAAAAAATGATGCAGCTTGGTATTTAAGGCCCTGTATATTTCATTCCTATCTTTCCCAATTTATTTCACATTTACTCCCTTTTGTGCATTCTACATTTCATTGACAATGTTCCACTAGTTATTCTCCCAGCTTGGCATTTTCCCTTTCATCTTCCCCTTTTGGGTCTTTGCATATGCTGTCTTGTATACATGGAGAACTCTGACTTCACCTCTGTTGAGGTTTAGTCTCTGCCCACCTACAACCAAAAACTTGTGGTTTCATGTGTTGTGGTGGAACTGTCTCAAAGAATTCAGTCAGACCACCTCTAATCCAAGTATAGGCATTTATTGAGATTGACACCTGTGTGAGGTAAATAAAATGTGAGGACTTCATAGAGAAGATATGTATAAATCTATATCTATACTAAGAAATGTTTAAAAATTGAGAAATAGGGAAGTGGAAAAATTCCGAGGCCATGAGAGTCTGATGGCTCAGCCTTTGGGAAAGTTTACCCTGAAACTTTTTGTTCTTTCTTCTGGTTCTGTTTTAAAGATTTGCTCGGTAAGGATAGGGTCACTGTGACCTGTTTTCCTTTACTGTAAAGTACTGTAGAAGAATAGAGAGGGTCTCCCCCTCCCCTTTTCGTGTTCTCCTTCTTTAGATTTATAGATGTCACCTCATTTGTAATCATTAACTAAGGGAATAGGAATTGGAGTTTCTGTGACTTGATTTCCCAGTTCTTTGTCTAGCTTTTCGCACTCAGATTGTAAGCTCGCCTCCCTGCCAATGATGAGAAGGGTCAGAGGTGGGCGGGAATTCTCTTGTGTTAGGTATAATTATTGGTGCTTTGCTCTTTGTAAAGCGCCTCCTTTGCTGGTTCTGCTCTGTGCTAGCAGAGGACACCCAATTCTTGAGAATTGAATAAAATTTATTTCTGTTCTCACCCTGAAGGGGCTCCTTATTAACTTTTAATTGGTGAGAGTCTTTCATCCCACACAACACCTCTCATGAATTGGGCTAAGTTCCAAGAGGAACCAGCAATTTCAGAAAAAGCAAGATGGATTTTTATAAAGATGCTGATTACACAATCAAAATTTACATAGAATATAGGAATATGGTTAATATTAAAAAGGCGGGAAGAGTTTGTTAAGGGATTAGGTAATGGAGGAGGGGGTCCTGGCCTCAGTGGAACTGCGGGGCCCCTTCTATGGTTTGGTGGTCAAGCATTCTCGTCACGCTGCCCTCCCATTGGCTAGTTATTGTGGTCTTGTCTGGTCAAGATAGATAGTTAGGTATTGTGGTCCTGTCGGGCTAGATGGATGATGTGATTGTAGTCTGAGTAGAACACACCTGTTCAAATATGTGGTCTGGGGGTAGTAGCTGGGTAGAGGGCAGTGGCTGGGTTCCCATCCCATGGACATGCCTGCTATTTCTGTGGGAACTAAGAGTTCAGGGACACACCCGTTGTTCTAGTGAGCAGTGAGGCATATGTAAAAAAGTTAGAATATTGGGGGAGGGGGGGGCCTAGGTAGGTACAGTAGACCTATAATGATGCTGAATAGAATATTGGGCTGAGGGAAGTTCTATTAGGACTCCATCAACCTCCCTCTCTTAGAATCTCTAGCTTTCTTCAGGGTTCATCTTATAAACCACCTGGAAGGCTTTCCTGATCCTTTTAGTGGTTAGTGCTTTTCAAATGATTTTGCAGTCACTGATTTGCTTGTTTGTATACCTCACTAAAACATAAGCTTTTTGAAAGCAAGGGCAGTTTTTTGTCTTTGTATTTCCAGAACTTATGTTGCACATAGTAGGCACTCAAGTAAAGCTTGCTGAATTGGATTTAAATAAGGAAGATTCTTGCAAATATAGCAAGGGCTAGAATTCTTTTCCTGGTGCAAGATCCCACATTAGGAGCAACCAGCTTTTCTCTTCTGACCCTTTAGGGTAATTTCAATAATCTGGCCCAGAAGTTTGGTGGGCAGATAGGGCCTGATAGACTATAGAGGAACAATCAGGCAATGCTGGTGGAAGTAGAATATACAGTGTTTGGGATACTGAGGAAAGAAAGAGGTTAAATGGCAGCAATTATTCATAAGTCTATATGGTTAGAGGCAGAGCGCCATTTGGATATTCAATAAGCCTACCTTACGAGGCTTTCAGCGGTAGAGACTACGTGTTAAAGATTTAACTATAACAGATGCAGGATTTTTGTGCTGTAAAACAACAGCAACAACAAAAACCAAAACCCCTAAATCCTTGTCCCATACAAGCCAGGGAAGTTAGTCGGAAGGTCTTCTGGCAAAGGGGATAAGCATGCGTTATTAGTGGATGGCTGAACTCTGGAAGGCAGAATTGAAGAGCATAAAGCAGACAGAGAATGACCATTAGCAGAGTAGCAGAAAGTAAATGGTTGGGAGAGGGAGTAAGAGAAGAAAGGCAGCTTGGTATGATAGAAAGCTTTGGAGTCAGAAGACTTAGGTTCAAATCTTGCCTCTTTCACTGACTATGTGACCTGGGCAAGTCACTTAACATGAGTTTATTTCCTCATGTGAAAATAAGGAGGTTGGACTCACTGATCTCTAAAGTCCCTTCAAGTTCTAAATCGATGATCATATGGCCTATAGAAAGCATCAAAGCAGAGCTAACTGGCAAGACGTTAAGCCAATGCAAAAGACAGAATTGGCAGCTGTCGGCAGAAGAGAGCTACAGGAGAGTAGCAAAGAAGACAGCAGGTGGGATTGCTATTGGCGGGGGAGAAAGTGATGACCAGAGGAGAGCTGCAGGAGGAAAGCATAGAGAAACAATGGAGTAATCAACATTGATTCAGGGAACAAATCTATGAGTCTTGAGACAATACAGCTTTTTAGAGGAGAGTTGTTCATTGATAGTGTTTCTTCTTTTTTAATTATAAAAGTTATTCTGAAGTTAAACACCAAAAAAATCCCCCCCCCCCCGCCAAAAACAGGAACAACAAAGCCAGCCCACAAAAAAAAAAAACGAAATAGCATTTCTATACATACAACAGAACACATGAAAAAGGATTCTCTATGAAGTAGTGAATGTTTTATATTGCTGGCTTTAAAAAAACAGTGTATCATAAATTCTACATACTTTCAAAACTGTCTCATTTCTCTGTGCTTCTGTTCTCTTCTGTGTATTTTAAAAATGGTTTAATGGTCCACTTATTTTTGGCATCACCACTGGCAACCCTTCCTTCCTCATCTCTTACTTAACAATAAGTTTGTGACCACTTTAAAATAGATTTTACTCTTTGGTCCATGTAAATACCGAAAGAATAAGAAAATGACTCAAGACAATCTAGGTCAGATTGAAAATTGAGGGGAAAAAATCCTTGTACTATATAAGCACAGACAAGCAAAATAGCCACAGTGGCTATGTCCAAAAACGTATGTCTCTTTCTGAACTTTGTGTCTATCATCACTCTGTCAGAAAGAGGATCACATGCTTCATCATTAGTCGTCAGGAATCATGGTTAAGCTTTGAAGTGATCAGGGTTCTTTAGTCTTTTAAAGTTGTTTTCCTTTACAGTGTTGCTTTCTTTGTACAAATCATTCTCCTGGTTCTCTTCCAATTCACTCTACATGATTCTGGATTTTCTGAAATCATGACTTTTTTTTTACAGAGCAATAATATTCCATTATATCCCTGCACCACAATTTGTTCAATCGTTCCCCAATTAAGAAGAACTCTAAGGCATCTCTTCAGATTCTAGTTCTTTTTTCCCTCCTCAAGATCAAGAAGTTTGCTTTGTTTGCAGCTACCCTGTCCTTGGTATTATTTTCCCTCTTACTTCCTCCCTCCTTCCCAATTTTGCTTGCTTTCCTGCTAAGACTAACGTATTTCTACAAAAAAATTGTCTCTATGTGTTCAACCTTCCTTTGTTTCAGACATGAGTGAAGCTCATCTGATGTACATTCACCTGCCCATTCTTCCATGTGTATACTCTTATTATTCACCCCAGTTATAATAGCAAATTTTATCCTCTTCTTCTTTTCTATGTGAGTGTATTTCTTTTACGTTCCATTTTTCCCCCTTTTCAAAACAGAACTATTTCACCTCCAACATTTTCGTATTTCTTATTTAATTCCCTTGATTTTCTTTGAGGACATAAAGGTTCTGAAGGGACACTTGTTTCTTTCCCTCTATTAGAATGTTAGCACTACATCAATTTATAGCAACTTCTGAATTCTCAAATTTTCCTTTCTAGGTTTCTCTGGACTGTTGTGTTTATATTTTGAAGTTCCTATTCTTCTCTGGTCTTTTAATCAGGAATGTCTGAAAAGCCTCGATTCCAATAAAAATTCATTTTCTCCCCTTTAGGATGAGACTCGGCTTTGGAAGATACATTATTCTTGGTTGTAAGCCAATAGCTTATCTTTTTGAATTTTGTATGCCAAGGTTCTGTCTTATTTTTAGTAGACATGTCTGGGTCTTATATGATCCTTGGTATTTGAACTCCTTTTTAGATGCTTAAGAGTATTTTTTCATGTGGGAGCTTTGGATTTTGGTTTTAACATTATTAGGACATTTCCTTTTGAAAGCAATAGGTGGATTCTATTTTTTCCCTTGCCCTCTGGTTCTAACAGATTTAGGCCATTTATGACCTGAAATATAGTGTCTAAGTTTTTTTTATATAATGGTTTTCAAGGAGTTCAATGATTCTTATATTCTCTCTCCTTGTTTCCTGGATAGTTTCCTGCTATCTCATGGAATAATTGATTTCTGTTTGGTCAATTCCAGTTTCCAGGGAGTCCATTTCATATTCTCCTCCTAATTCTTTTCTTCAGAACTTTTAATTTTAAAAAAAATCTTAATTTGCTCTTGGTATTCATGTAATTCTTGTGGAAAATCCATTTTTTTCCCTTTGAGCTGACGTTTGCAATTGTTACTTTCTTCTTTTTGGAGATCTCTAGAGTCGCAATAATTTTCAATACTTGTTCTTAATTTAAAACAATTTTTTTAACTTGTCTCTCCTTTCTACTTTAGTTGCTAAATTGGGGCTCTGTGCCAGGGTCAGGTTCTGCCCTCTGCTGCTGCTTTTACCTAAGGTGGTCAGTCCTGCATGGTCTCACCCTGGGACCCCTGAGTTGGTTTTTCTTTTTTTTAACTGACTTCCACCTCCTAGGGCTAAACTTCTTTGGATCTTTTGAAGTTCGGAGCACTGGATATTCAGGGCCTTCTCTGGCATCTCAGGACAGATTATTAGGGGCAAGGGTATGCTGGTAACTGTTTAAGAACTGACTCTCTAGGAAAAAAAGCACACAGGACACACTTTTAAATTTAATCTGCATTAACATTTTCTCTTTCACTTAAGTCTAGACTATTAACAACATAAATCAAATAAGCCGATTTCTGAGGTGAAAATATTCACACTGAAAATGTAATAATCAACTCTTGAGGGTAGATTCCAGTTGGCCCCAGCAAATCCCTGGTTAGATCCCAGAGCCTTTGGGCCTGGACTGTCCTGGTCTGAATGCCAGCAACGGGTCAGGAGCCACATGGCTCCCCTGTACTTTTCAAGGTCCCCACCCTGGGACTTTCTCAGAGGAGCTCTTGTTGCTAAAAGGCAGCCTTTTAAGTTAAATACGTATGTAGTGAGTGACTGTACTTGGCTGTCTCTTGTCACCCTGGGAAGTTATGCTGGGATGATGATGGCTTTACTGGTGGGGGTGCCCCTATTCCTATGGCTCTTGGGCTTCTGGCTTGTTTCTTGCGTAGTTCCAAAGTGGAAGACATCACTATAGTTACTCATTAGATCTTCATGCAATTTGATGGAAACTTCAGGGTTTTGCTGGCTGGTCTGTCTCTGTGATTCTTGGCAGCAATTAGGTAGTATTACTTTCTATTGGCTCCGGTTTGAGTCCTATCTATTTTCATTAACTTGCAAATAAAACTGCTCATGTTTTGAGCCTTGTTAACCTGTAAACTGTAAAGAGAACAGAGGCTACCCTGGGGGAATCCTAGATACCAATACTTTCAAATCATTTGATAGAGGCCATAAATTAGAGAAATGAAGGGTCTGTAAAGGGGACCCTTAGTGTTTCGAGGAAGCCTCTGTCAAAAATTTTACACATACCCCTTTATTTTACATACACATTTTACATTACGCTTTCCTTCCACCTGCCTCAGATATTATCACAAATTTGTAAAATAAAGGGGTGTGTTGGTGTTTGGTCATGTCTGACCCTTTGTGACCTCATTTGGAGTTTTCTTGGCAAAGATGCAGGACTGGTTTGCCATTTCCTTCTCCAGTGGATCCATTTTGTCAGACAATAAGAGGTTGTTTCGCCCAGGGTCACACAGCCAGGAAGTGTGTCTGGATTTGAACCCAATTTCTGTCCTGACTCCAGGCCCAGTGCTCTTGTCCACTGAGGCACCAGCTGCCTCCCAACGATAAGAATAACACATTTTACAACATACCTTCCTTCCACCTGCCTCAGATATTATCATAAACAGTGTTTAAGTCAATGGTTGTAGTCATACAGTGAGCAATGACTTATTAAAAGTGCTAAAGCTGAAAGCTAAAATTAAGAGTAGGCCAGACAATGGTCATTGAAATAAAGCCAAACTCCAAGGTAGAATCATCATAGAAACCATAAAAACACACAAGCCTGGAGACACTTTCGGGGATTGTTCTTGGCCCTTCTCTGACTTCCTAGGGCTTTCTGGACATACTTTTTGCTTTTTGCCTCACAACCGTAAGTGAAGGATGGGCAAAGGGAGATATGTGTGTATGGGGGTTGGGTGAGGTGTGATAAATTCCATCTTACTTGTTTATTAAAGGTTGGATGGATACTGAATCCACCTGGTCCAGCCCTCTCTTTCTATGTGTACGGGGGTGGGGAGTGGGTGTAATATGTAATCTTACTTGATTATTAAAGGTTGGACAGAGGCACAGAATGATCAGAGATAGGGGACTGAAGAATGCACCTGGTCCAATCCCCTCATCTTAAAGGCCAGGCCCAGAGCCCTGAAGTGCCTTTCCTCTGGCCACGCGGGTCTTTGTGGAATCTGAACTCAGGTGTGAGGACACCAAATCCAAGGCTCTTTCCCCGCACCACACGACCCCCGGACTGATAATCCTCATGGTGCTGGATGACCCCCTGTGCCAGACTAGGGCTCTGGGAATCATACGGGTGCATGGGGGCGAGACAGAGAGAGAGGAGATTGTGAGAGTGAGAGTGAGAGTGAGAGTGAGAGAGAGAGAGAGAGAGAGAGAGAGAGAGAGAGAGAGAGAGAGTGGGTGTGTGTTAGGGAATAAGTCTGGAGCCAAGCAAAGCTGGAGGACCCCGCCCCCCTCCCCCCAGGTCTTCTCACGTTCCAAGGCACAGACTCCCTTTCCTCATTCTTCTCTCTCCTCCAACAGCTCTCTCACTCTTGAGCCTCTCTCCTGGGGGGGAAAGTGGATGAGGGCCTTGGGCTGCGCGTGTTGTGTGTCCATGGGAGGACGAAGGAGGATGTGTGTGTTGTACGTCTGTGGGTGAATGAGTGAAGGAGGGAGAGGGGAGAGGGACAGTGCGCGTGCCCGTGGGTGGATGAGGGCAGTTGTGCGCGCTCGCTCGCTCCCCGGCGCGGGGCCGGAGGGAGGGCTGCGGTGGATCGGGAGCGCGCCTTCGTCGCCGAGTTGCCCCGCCCCCTTCCTTGCCCTGGAAGGATCCCGGGAGCCGCCGGTGCGCGCGCGCAGGCAGCAAGAGCTCCAGCGAGCCCTGGGAAGGTCCGCGTTGGCCGAAGGGGAAGCAGGGGGGCGGGAGGGGAAGGAGGAGGAAGACTGGGAGGGGAGGGGTGCCCTACGCCTCACCGCCGGGCGGACTGGGCGGGTCGCGGTGACGTAGGCAGGCGCCTGGGCTGTGCACTGGTTGTGGCGGCGGCGGCGACAGCGACAGCAGCCTCGGAGGTGGTGGCGGAGGCGAAGCAGCAGCAGCGGCCCCAGCCGCCGGAGCAGCAGCAGCGGCGGCCGCAGCCGCCAGGAGCCGGAGGCACCGCGGGCGCCCGCTCGGCTCGGCCGGCGTTGGAGCGTCTCGCCCCTGCGGAGCTCGCTGCCTCCAGCGTCTCGGCCCGGGCGGAGCCTGCAGCCGGGCGAAGCGCCCCCAGGGAGGGAGGTGGGGCTGGAAGGTGAGGCGCCGAGGACCACCTCCTCCACTCCCCTCCCCCTCTTCTCGGCGGCCGCCGCCCCTCCCCCGCCGGGCAGCCCCACCCCATCGGCTCGCGAGACTGGGCGGAGACGGAGGTGGCAGGTTTTGGGGGATACCCGGGGAGGATGCGGGCGTTGGGGAGCTCGGGGCCGGACGTCGGCGGGGCGCGGGCTTGGGGGAGATGAGAGGCGGGAGGCGTGGGAGTGGGGGTGGGGGAGATGGTGCAGGGGGCAAGCACGAGGTTTGGTCGGGTTGATTCGGGGGAATTTAGGGGGGACGGATGTAAATGAAACTGCTGAGGAAGCGGAGGATCCCTTACTATGCCTTTGAAGCAGTGGAAGGAGATACTTGTCTAGACCCCTGCCTCCAGCCCCAACCCCTAGCATTTTAAAATAAGCTTGCTATTATTCCGAGGGAAGGTGCAGTGATGAATGGATCTGAAGCGAGGTGAGATCATATGTTGGAAGACTCAACTCTGAGCTGCGAGCCCAGGAGGGCCAGATCTTATCGCACCTGCCTTCCAGAGGTGACAACTGCCTCTGTCCCTGCATCCAAACATAAAGCCCGCCCTACGCGGGTCCCCTATGCATGTTTATAAGGTGTCCTGGCCTTTTAAGAGAACGGCAGCTGAGAGCGGAGAGGCCTTGATCGCAGTGATTCTAAATCACTTACACAGGCATTTCTGGGTGACACTTTTACTGTGCTTGTCGGAGAATGTAGTCCACTTTCTTCGCAGAAATCTGGTTTCGTTGGGGATGGATATTTGAAAAACGGTTAAAAATACAGCCGTATAGTTTCAGATGATTGACAACTTGTGTTTGACAGCTTCTTAAAAATGAGGTGGTTCTTTATGTGTGATTAACAGATTTAATGAAATATCTGCTTAAAAATAAAGTATTTCTCCAAGTAGGCCCTTTAATTTCTGCCAAGTTTTTTGGTGGTCTTATATTTACTATGCCAGGCAATGCGTATTGTTTTCCAGTAAAATTTATAATCCCATTTTCCAGGAAAATGTGAAAATCTAATCATAGGGAGATGTTACCCAAGATACTACCAACATTTTCGTTTTAAACTTGTTAGCACAGTAAATAAAACTTTACTGCCTTAAATTTGCTTCCTTTCTATTTAGAATTCACAACGAATTGATCTTACCTACTACTACCTATTAGTGAATGGAAGTAGGTGTGACTGATGTTTCTTCCAGTAGCTCTCTTACGCAGGATAAGAAACAGCTCCCAAAAGAAATGTAGAGAGTCATTTGTGGTAGATTTATCTAACTTTGGAAAATAAGTCACTGCTACCAAAATAGAGAAGTGCTTTTGGAAAGCATCTGTCAGTTTCAGTAAAATAGGTGTAATTCGTTGTCTTTTCTGTCTTATAAATAAGAGGATTGCTTATAGCACAAATTGATTGGAAATAAGAGGATGTAATAAGTATTAACTAAGACAAAGTGTGATTCCAATTGTGAATATAAAGAAAATGTTTAACCATTTTTAGGAAAATCAGATGTAAGATGGAATTATACAATGACTTGTTTTTATTTTTGAGTTAGCAGGAAAATTAAAATTTATATATCTAGTTTAGAGTTTTGAAAATTTTTTGCACTGAATAGTGAGGGTAGACACAAACAAAATATGAAATAAGTTGTTAAATGAAATTTTCTAAAATTGTGCTAATAGAATGATATTTGCAAGGCTGTTAGTAGGACAGCATCTTTATTTTTTCAGTTCAAGAAACATTAAATGCCTGTTAATGTCCTAGGTTCTTGGGATACAAAGAAAAAAAACCCCAATCCCCTGAAAGATTACTTGCCCTTGAGAAGCTTGACATTTTGATTCACTTTTTAAGTGTGAGGTAGGCAGAAGATGAAGGCCACTTATTTCTGTCAAGTGCTGTATGACTGAAGGAAATTGTGTATCTTGCTTTTCCCACAGTGCTACTTGATGCTCATTATGACTTTCTTATGTAGATATTAAGGTGTTTTTTCTGTTACTTAGTGGAATCACAGATAAGATGTCAATCTTTTCATTCATTTTTAAAGCTGCTGCTAAGAGACAATGGAGAACTAGATTTATGAAGCCAGAAAGACCTGAATTCAAGTCCTGCCTCTGACATGACCTTGGACAATTCAGTTAATTTGTCAGTGTTCTAGGCAGGTCTCTTTAAGATTAAAAGTTGCAGAGATCTGCCTGCCTTGGTAGAAGGAGTTTTTAGGTCGTGGAGTTCCCTAAAATCAATGAGATCATAATTCCATTCCTTTTTGCTATTCCCTACTGTAAATATAAAAAAAAATTAAATATATAAAATTGCCTTGCTTGATTCAAAACCTTTCATACCCTGCTTCCTGTCTTTCTCGTCTTCTATCACCTCATATCTCCTCTACATTAGTGACGCTGGTCTCCTTGAAAAAGCCACTCATCTCCCTACTCTGGGCATTTTCACTGGGTGTCACAAATGCATGGCCGTCCTCATCTGTGTCTCATGGCTTCCTTCAGGATCCAGCTAAAATCCCACCTTCTACAGCAAGCCTTTCATGAGCCTGTATATAGCTTGTTTGTGTATAGTTATTTGCATTTTATCTCTCTCATTGGATTCTCAGCTCATAAGAGCAGGGACTATCCCTTACCTTTCTTTGTATTCGTAGAGTTGAGCACAGTGCCTGAGAACATAGTAGGAGCTTAATACATGGTTACTGGCAGGCTGACCCCATTAACTCTGGACACCTAAAATAAAATGGAAAGTTCTCGTAGCAACAGCTGAGTTTTTCAAACCATACTTATTCTTTGTAGACAACTTTTTAAAGATGATAAGATGCGAAAGTTGCTTATCTGTATTAGTAGAGGGAGTTTCTTCCCTTGGAGTTCCCGACACTAATACAATTGCAGATCTGGACAAATACTAATACAGATGTTTCTACTTTATGGCATACCATTTGAAGCTGTTAAAAGGTGTTCCTATGTGTGCATGCACACGTATGTGTGTGTATTGTATGTCTGTAAACACAGTGGGATATGTTATGCTGATGAGGTGTTTAATGATTTCGGTTACTAAAAAGTCATAAAGCATACTCTAAAGAACTCAAAAGCCATCCTACTGATTTGCAAATGCATTTAAATGAAGCAGATCATGTTTTAGGCTTTCCTTGGTATCTCTTAAACATTGTGAGAGTAAGGTCTGAAATTTTTTCTACCCCTTTGGTATCTTCCCCTTCTTTACCTATTTTGTAAATTGGTACCTCATTGCCCTTGTAATTGTATTAATTTCATCACACATCTCACTGCGTACTTATTGCAGTCCAGTTGTCTTTCCTTTATTTTTTTTCGTTGGTGCCATTTCTACTTTTTCTCTGAGTGGGGTGGTTCCTTGGTGACAAAAAAAAAAGTTTGTTATAATAATTTTTGTAAATCTTTTCCATTTTTCTATGTTTGTCTTGTTTTCATCCTGGAATGCCCATAGGATGATTTTACCTAGTTGTATATTTTGCCAAACTTCCTTTAGACTGATTTGATCCCATTACTTATCGCTCCTTTGTAAGATGGCTACTGTTCATAATTGTTCATCACCCTTTATTGTAAGATTTTACAGAAGAGTTTTTGGCAGCCATCTCCATTTGGCAAGTAAATCATCAAATGTTTGCTGACTAAGGCTCTTTTGGTCTCTTTGATTTAGCAATTAATTTACATTGGTTTAACTGAATGAAATTATCATAGTCTATGACTGCTAATAGAATTTCTGTTGTTCATCTTCCATTTTTTATTTTTACAAGCTTTTTTAATTCTGACTTAAATCTTCTTAATTGTATGCCATAACTTTTTCTCATTTTTCTTCTCTTTTATTATAAATTAGGGTCTTAGCTCTCACAAGTTGATGGTTCAGTGGTACACAGACATCTGACTCATGGCTAACTTCCCAGTCCGTAATAAGTCTTCTTATCAGTTAAAATGTAGTCATTTTCATTCTTTGTGACCTTTTTTGGTGATCACCATGTCCAGTGCTTACCAATTCTATTTTTGAAGAAAGTATTCATGATATAGGGGCATAAGGCTTCTGATAAATATAATCAGTCTATAAATTTCTGGGCACTCTTTATTTCTTTTTTCTGAACCATAGGTTTCCACATCTTTCTCTCCATTCTCACCATTTTCTACTTTTGCATTGAAGTTGCTAAGGAATAGGGTGTGTATTGATTTGATTTTTAAGTTCTTCATAGAATTTCTCTGTCTCTTCATCCTCAGCCATTGATGTTAGCATGTAAGCTGCAATTATTTTTACGGTATTTTTGCAAAAATTTATCATTCGTAGTACAATATATGAAGGCTACATATCCACTAAAATAAAATTTCTTATTGCTTTTGAACTTTTGATAAATTCCACTGTGCCAACTCCTTTCTTTGCTTCTCCAAGGAATATCTGTGAATCAGCCTTCCATTTAGTTATAACTTCTTTCTTTCTTGTAGATTCATTTATAACAACATCAAGATTGGTTTGATTCTGAACTTCCAGAAATGTGTTTACTTCTTGGTAAGTGAACAAAGAATTTAAGTACCAACAATCAAATGAAAGCTTGTTGATGGTCTGCAATTTGTGTGTTTCTTAGTATCCTCTTTACCCCTTCCTTTCAATGTTACGTTCAGTGCAGAAGTGTAGGGAGGCTGTGGATTAAGAGACATTTTTGTTTTCCCCTGTTTTGTAGAATGCCATGGTCAAAAAAAGCTTCCTCACCAGGTGCTTTACTAATCTACTGGTGATACCTCTCCATGATTAGCTAGGCTGGTCCTTGAAAAGAGATTCAATCTGTTTCTGGGGCTATACTTGACACTTTTCCAGCATGGTAGAGAACCTGCCAGAGTTTATGTTTGACTAGCATAGCCTTGGAGAGTCCAGAGATACCTCCACACCACAGTGAAGCATCAGAATAGGCCTTCTATGTGTATATAACTAGAACCCTCTGTTTCTCTAATACATATACACATTTATTTTCTTCTTTCTTTCTCTTTATTTTCCTTCCTTCCTTCCTTCCTTCCTTCCTTCCTTCCTTCCTTCCTTCCTTCCTTCCTTCCTTCCTTCCTTCCTTCCTCTTTCTTTCTCTCTCTTTCTCTCTTTCTCCCTTTCTCTTTTTCTCCTTCCCTTTCTCCCTCTCCTTCCGTCCCTCTCTCCTCCTCCCCTCGTCCCCTTCTATCCTCTCTCCTTCCTTTCTGTCTATAAATCCTATCTATCTTCTATTTATCTCCATATACAGTTTCCCAAAAGTTTTAGTACAGTTTTGAGCTTTAATAACTTCAAAAGTATAAATGCTGTAAACTTAGAAAGAACATCATTTGAAAGTGTAATTATTTAAACCCTTTACATTTGTTTGGTTTTGTGAAATTTGAATAATGCATTTAAGTTTTAATTACTTTAATTTTTTGTTTTTTCCACTCTTAAGCCAAGATATTAGTGAGAGCAACCAATGAAGGTTTTTGCAAAGTTTGAAAATTGACTAGAGTAATGTGTATAGTTTTTTTTGGCAAAGATCTTATTCACTACACCACCACTTAGCTACCTTAGCACAAGACTATAGTTATGTTTAATTTTAATAAGAAACATCAAAATTAAAATATTTAAAATAACCCCTCATTTTTTGGGAAGTTTATAGCATTTAAACTTCTGAAATTATTAAAGCGCAACCTGCACTAAGACTTTTGAGACACACTGTATATATGTGTGTGTGTGTATATATATGTGTATATGTATATATATATATATGCACTCATATGCATCTATATATATACCATAGATGAATTATCAGTTTCTAAAGAATTAGGGTATGAGACTTAATGTCAAGCCTGTAGCATATATTATTTTGTCACTGATTCAGGAAATCTTTTCAAGATCTTTCAGTGTATTGGGTCATGATTATGCATGTCATTTATTGTTGCTTTATAAATGTGCCACAATACATGATAATGTAAGGTCAGAACAATTTATTGTACCCTTGAAAGAAAATTGCTGTTTAAAGAAAATTGCTGGGGCTAGGCAATGTTGTTTTGAGAAACTTTCAGATTTGCAGATTCTTGGTTTGATATCCCCCTCCCCACCAAGTTAATAAATTATATTATGATGACTTATTTTTCTTCTTGTAAAAAAAGGAAGCTTTCAAATTTATACTTGGCTTGTAATTTAAGCTTTTACCAATTTTTAAAATTAAATGTATGAAACTATTTTATCTTGATCACTTTTTCAGATTTACTCCTTTTCCCCTCCTCATCTTAGCATCATTCAGATGCCTTCCTGCCATTATTTTAGCCTTTAGTCTATCTCAAATGAAGAAGTGGTCCTTTTCCTTATCAAGGCAAACCCCACGTTGTACAAGTTATCCCATTCGATCTCATCTTATCCAGGAGATTGTTCCCTCCATCATCCTCATCCTCTATTTTATTTTCAGTTTCTCCTTGTATTTTGGTTGCTTCCCTACTTCTGCAGATATTCATGTGTCTTCTCAATCCTCCAGTCCTCCTCCCCTCCCCCCTTGATCCATTCATCCTGTCTATCCCATCTCTCTCCTCCATTTGGGGGCTAAACCCCTTCAGAAGGCCATCTGGAATTGGTGCCTCCACTTCTTCTTACTCTCTTTGTAACTATCATGCCTCCACTTTCTCTCCTCTCACTGTCTTCTTAACCCTTTACAATATGACTGCTCTCTCCAAATTGCCAAATCCAGTGGCCTTTTCTTAATCCTCATTCTCTTCCACTTCTCTGCAGCCTTTGACACTCTGGATCACCCTCTTTGTGATACCCTCTTCTCTTTTAGTTTGCATGATTCTTCTCAATTCTGGTTCTCCTCCTACCTGTTTGATTGCTCCTTCTCGGTGTCCTTTGCTACATCTTTATCTAGGTCGTTCCTGCTAAAAGTTGGTGGCCCCCAAGGCTCTGTCCTGAGCCCTCCTCTCTTCTCTTCTCCCCCTGTACTGTTTCACTTGGTGGTCTCATCAGCTTCCATGCTTTCAGTTATCATCTCTATACAGTCCAGCTTTAGTCTCTCTCCTAACCTCCGTCTGCAACTGCCTACGTCTTCAACCCAACATATCCAACATATCCATTACTATTTTTCTCCCCAAATCTTCCTCTTTTTCTGAACTTTTCTTGTTAATGTTACTAGCCCCATCTTTCCGGTCATGCAGACTTGCAACCTAGGTGTCATCCTCAACTCTTCACTTTCTCATCTTTCATATCCAATCTTTTGCCAAGTTTTATTGTTTTTAACCTTCATGGTATTTCTCATATATTCCTTCTCTCTGCTGCCGTTGTCACCACCGTAGCACAAGCTTTCATCACCTCATGCCTGGACTGTTGCAGTAGTCGCAGCTCTAACCATGTCACTTCCTTAAATTCACTTCTGGGATAAAATATAAAATCTTCTATTTGGCATTTAATAGTCTGGCCCTTTCCTACCTTTCCAGTCTTATGCTTTGCTTACTACCGTGTACTTTCTGACCCAGTAACTCTGACATCCTTGCTATTCTTTGCACTAGACACCACATCTCCTGATTTTAGTCATTTTCACTGGTTGTCTCCTGTACTTAGAATTCTCCCCTTCTTATCTGCCCCTCCTGGCTTCCTGTTGCAGTGCCCTCCTAATTGGTCTCTGTGCTTTAGTCTCCTCCCTATCCCATCTATCCTCCACATAGCTACAAAATTTCTGACCATGTACTTCCCTAAACTCTATGGACTTCTATTTCCTCATGACTAAATGTAATCGTTATCTCATTCTTTCAAAATTTCTAATTAAAAAATAATTTTTGTGTACAAAATTATTAGCACAGTAGGACATGTATATAATTTATAAATAAGTAATATATTGGCGTTAATATGCAAATTTTTTTTACTGATAAGTTTACAAGATCAAAAAAGTTTGGAGACTTTTTTGGTGATTTATAGGGAAAAAGGGATTCTGACACTATTCCTTCATTTGTTCCTACTTCTTAGGGAAGCTTAGCATAGTGAAAGGGAAAGAGAGGGAAGATGAGAAAAGAAACTCCCCCTTGCCACTACTCAGTAATCTTCTTCTCATTCTTTATCTGTTCAGCTTTGTATTTTTGTATTTGTATGTACAGCACTTTGTACATTTCTTGGCGCATACTAAACACTTAAAGTGTGTCAATTTACGTTCCTCTCCTTCCACTTCTCACTGTACCTCCTAAGCCCATCTCAGCTTTTTACCCCATCATCATTCTTCCTTCCACTCCTATGTATTTTCTTCCCTATTTAAATATTAGCAAGGAACTTTCTTAGTTTTCATTCTGTATCCCCAGGGCTCTGAATAGTCTTTTATCACTAATAAGTGCTTCACAAGTACTTTTTCATTCATTCATTCATTCATTAATTCCTATGTCTTAGCCTTATAACTACTACTCATCTTAGAGTCTTCCAACTCTTCTTTCATTGTAGCTGGACTGGGAAGATCAGAGTCTTAAAGTACAGAATGAGTTGAATCACACAAGTTGACACTATCATTGACAAAAGAACTTTTTAAAAAAACGTGTGTTAGGAGAAAGAGGAGTAACAGAAGCAATAAGACAGTTGTTCAGGAAGTATGTTAATGGCAGCTAGGTGATGTAGTGGATAAAGAGTATTAACCCAGAGTCAGGAGCGCCTGAGTTCAGATGTGACCTCTGGACAAGTCACTTTAACTCCATATATCTCAGTTTCCTCAACTATAAAATGGGGATGATAATAATAGCTTCCCAGGATTGGAGTGATGATTAAATGCAACATTTGTAAAGAGCTTAGCGCAGCGCCTGGCACATAGTAGGCATTTAATAAATGCTTATTGCCTTCCTTCCAATAAGTAGGGCATATGAATACTCATCTCTTATTTTGCTTTTGTTTTCTGTGCCAAGGAAAAGGATCTTTGGAATGTGAAGAATTGCAGAATAACATTAGCTGACATGGTAGTTAACATATATTATCTCATTTGTGCTTTGCAATAACTTGTGAGGTAGGTGCTAACAAGCATTAGCCTTTTTTATATAGATGAGGAAGTTGAAGCTGAGATGTTGACTCACTTATTCACACTTACATGGCTAGTAAGTGTAGAGGTGAGATTTGATCCCAGGCTTTTCTGATTTATACAGAATCATAGAATTTTAGAGTTCTTGATGGTCATGTCACACTGTTGATTCCTATGATTTCAGGAATACAAAAGTCCACAGCTCTTTTTCAGATGAATAGCTTCTTCCCTCATCTTATATTGAACTCTGTTTATTTCTATTAAATTTCATCTTTTTGATTCAGTCTATTGCTTTGCCCGTTAAGATGTTTTTGAAAGTTGTTATCATTGCGTTACTTGTTGTATCATTGGTGAATTTGACGAGGATGCCATTTGATGAGGAGGCCTTAATTCTACTCATTGATAGTTAAGTAGCACAGGCCTAATGGTAGATTCCTAGGGTACTTTATTGGGTATACCTTTCCAAGTTTTTTTCCATAAAAATATTTTTATTTTTTATAATTATATTATAATTTTATAATTTATAAATGTAAACTAAAATGAATATTTCCTTGTACTGAGTAGAACAGAAAAGTAGGAATGTTTATGAAACCAGAAATCTATTAATGTATAGCTTGCTTTTCTTTGTAAGTATATGATAAATTTAATTTATAAGTTTTAAAACTGTCCTGCTCCTGTGCTTCCTTCTGGCATTTCTGGCAGATTAGCTCATAGTAACATTTTTCTTTTTATTTTCTAGTTTTTTTTTAAAATTCTGAATTATAAATACCAAATAAAATGAACATTATATAGTATAAGAGAAGAGGAGATTGTACCTGAAACTGTGGAGTTCCGTTATTATATAACATGCTTTTCTTTTAAACACATGACATGTAAATTTCAAAGCTGTCTTATTTGTGATTATTTCTATTCTGATTACTTCCTCCTTCTGTTCTCAACCTGTGCATAAAAAAAAAAAGATTCTTCAAGGGCACTCTTTTTTCTTTTTTGCTGTCTTATGGCCATGTCTCCTCCTTTCCACAATTGGATAACAGTCTTCCCACAGTTTGGAAAAAAAGGAAAATAAGGCTCTCGTAACGTATGCAAAACAAAATCCTGTGTTGGTTGTGTCCGAAAAATGTATGTCTTCTTCTGTATCTTGAGGCTATCACCTTTTTATCTGTAGGTAGGCAATGTGTTTCATCATCATTTCTATGCAATCGTGGCTGGTCATTGCATTGATCACATTCTTTAAGTCTTTACAAGTTGTTTTTCTTTATGATGTTGTTACTACATGCGTCGGTCTTCTGGTTCTTCTCATTTCACTCTGCATCAGTTCCTAAAAGTCTTCCCAGGTTTCTCTGAAATTATCCGTCTCTTATGCCACAATAATATTCCATTACATTCATATATCATAATTTGGTCAGCCATTCCCCAAGTGAGAGTCACCCCCTTAGTTTCCAATTCTTTTCCTCTACAAAAAGAGCTGCTATTAATGTTTTTGTATATGTGGGTTCCTTTCTGCTTTCTTTGACCTTTGGGGGCATAGGTCTAGTAATGGTATTATGCGGGTCATAGTTTAGTGACTTTTTGGAAATAGTTCCACATTGCTTTCCAGAATAGCAGGACCAGTTTAGGGCTCTTAACAAGAGCACAATGCTTATATAACTCCAAATGTATATCCAGAACAGTTGGACCAATACAGCTCCAAAGCTCCAAACAGTAGAACTGTAGATATTTTATTTATTAAAATAAATTTTATTTTTTGTTTTGAACTTAAACACCAAGAAAGAGCATTTCCATATACACAAAAAAGAACATGTGAATCTTCATTACTTTATTTGCTTTTTTTAAAAGAGTGATGATTCCATGCTATAGTTTCAAAACTTTCCTGCTTGTCTCTACTTCCTTCTGAAGCACCTTCCTTTCTCCTTCTGTTCATTTAAAAAATGTTTTAATGGCCTTTTTTTAAACATCATAATTCCTAAGTCTTTCAAATTTGATTTTCTTTACAGTGTTGTCCTTTATGGGTTGTTCTCTGATTCTGGTCATTTCACTCTGCCTCAGTTTATACTACCTGGAATTATTTGAAATTGGTTTTTTTTGTCATTTCTTACACTACAGTAATACTACCACATTTATATATCACAATTCACCCATTCAACAACTCATAGGTATTTCCTTAGATTTTAGTTTTCTAGTTCTAAGTTTGATGCTTTTTCTTCACCAAACGCTGTGTGTGTATTTGTAGTCCTCCTTTTTTTTTCCCAGATAAAAAAGCATTATCCGATGCCTGTTTCACCCCAGGCCTTTTTCCAAGTCTGTATGGTTTTCTCTTATATCACAGTTACAAGAAATAGCAAGTTTCACCCTCTTCTTTTACCCTACCTTCTCTTTCTCCTTTTCAAGTCCCAAGAACAGAATTAATCCATCCCCAGGACCTCAATATCTTTTGAAGATATTAAGTTCTGAAAGAACACTTGTTTCTTTTTCTTCTCTTATAATATTAGTGCATCATCACATACTTCCTACCAATTGCCCAAATGAATTTACCTTTTTAGTTTTCTCTGAAGTCTTATGTTCACATTTCAGAATTCCTAGTCCAATCTTGTCGTTTCATCAGAAATGCTAGAAAATCCTCTTCCATTAGAATCTGTTTTCCCTACTGATGTTATTTTTGCATGTAAGCATATATCTTTTGTTATTTTAGATAAATAAATAGGTAAATCACTTACTAATTACTTACCACATGCCAGGCATTTGAGTCCAAATATAATATAAAAAGACAATCCCTGCACTCAAGGATTTTATGTTCTAATGGCGAAAACACATAAAGATGGAAGAAAACACATAAAAAGGAGGTGGAAGATGGGGGAATCATACTTGTGAGGGGAAAAGGTGGATATACCTGGAGAGTCAGAGAAGGAACCAGGGAGCTGTGACCATGGTTGCTTTGGACACTTGAACAAATGATGGTCCTGGGAAAGAACATGCTGATCTAATGATACTGTCGGTTATAGTGTAACATATGCATAGTAATAATATTGTGTTCTATGAGTCCTCTTGTTTTTAACTGCTTTTCTGTGGATGGTTGTAGTGAGTTTTCTTTGCCGTGGGAACTTTGGTTTTTGATGCTGACATACCTGCGACTTTTCCTTTTGGGATTTCTTTCAGGAGGTGATTGGTGAATTCTTTCTATTTTCACTTTGTTCTTTTATTCTAATAGGTCTTGGTAATTTTAATTTATTATTTCTTGATCAGTTCTCTCTCCTTGGTCTGTTCTCATGGCCAGTTGTCTTTGATATCAGATATCTTACATTTTCTTCGATTTTTCAGTCTTTTGATTTGTTATAATATTTCTTGCTATCTCTCGGAGTCATTGAGTTCAGTTTAGTCTAGTCCATTTGTGAGGAAATCCATTGGCTAGGCAAATTTTATCACTTTCTTTTCTGAGCTCTTTATTTTTCTAACATTTCTTTTCTCAGGAGCTTTTATTTTGTTTTTTAATTTCTTGCTTCATTTCTTCAAGATGTTCTTGTAATTCTTGTAGAAAATTCTTTTTTTCCCCTTTGCATCGCTGCTTATAACTGTTATGGAGTTATTCTCTTTTTTGAGGATTTCTAGAGCAGTTAATCAAAGAACATTTATTAAGTACCTACCAGTGTTCCAGGCACTATGCTAAACTCTGGGGATACAAAAAGAGGCAAGGAGAAAACATGCAAACAAATATATACAAAGTAGGGTATTTACAGGATAAATAGGAAATAATTAGTGCAGAGAAGGCAGTAGAATTAAGAGGGATTGGTAAGGTGTCTTGAAGAAGGTGGGATTTTAATCGGAACTTAAAGGAAGCCAGGGAGGTCAGTATTCAGAGTGGAGGGGGGAGAGTGTTCTAGGCATGGAGGACAGTCAGAGGAAATCCCTGGAGCTGAGAGATGGTGTGTCTTATTTGTGGAGCATCCAGGAGGCTGCCGTCACTGTATTAAAAGAGTACCTTGTGGGGTAAGAAGACTGGAAGGGTAGGAGAGGGATTTGAATACCAAATGGAACATTTTGTATTTGCTTCTGGAGCCACTGGAGTTTATTGAGTAGTGGGTGACATAATTAGATATTCACTTTAGGAAAATCACTTTAATGACCGAATAGAGGACAGATTGGAGTGGGGAGACAGTTGAGTCACACTGATCTACTAGCAGGCTATTGCAATAATCTGAGCATGAGTTGAGGGCCTGCAATATAGTGGTGGCAGTGTCAGAGGAGAGAAGAGGGGGTATTGGAGAGATGTTGCAAAAGAGAAATTGACAGGCTTTAGTAGCAGCTTGGTATGGGGGATGAAAAATAGTGAGGAATCCAGGATGACTCCTAGGTTGAGAGCTTGAGAGACTGATAGGATAGTGTTCACCTCTACAGTAGTAGGGAAGGTAGGAGGGGGGAAGGACTCAGGAGAAAAGAAAGTTTAAGATGGTTAAGATTAAGGAGTTTAAGGTGTTTAAGTTGTCTACTGGACATTGTTTAAGATTGTTAAAAAAAATTGTTTAAGATATGTTGAAATTGTCTACTAAGCATTCAGGGCAGCTAAGTAGCACAGTGGCTATAACACTGGAGTCAGGGAGACCTGAGTTCACATCCATCCCCAAGACATTTAATAGCTGTGTGGCCCTGGGCAAGTCACTTAACTCTGCCTCAGTTTTCTCATTTATAAAAGTGAGCTGGAGAAGGAAATAGCCAACCACTCCAGTATCTTTGCCAAGAAAACCCCATTTGGGGTCATGAAGAGTTGAACACAACTGAAAGGGCAGAACAACTGGACATTAAGTTCAAGATGTCTGAAAGGCAGTTGGAGACGCAAGATCGGAGGTCAGCAGAGAGTTTGAAGCACAATAAATAGGTTTAGGAATCATCAGCTCCCATGTGTTAATTAAATCCATGAGAGTTTATGAGCTCAGCCAGTGAGGTGATACGGAGGGATAAGAAAAGAGGACCCAGGAGAGGGCGCAGTCTGGAGGAGGATCCAGCAAAGGAGGCAGAAGAATGGTCAGAGAGGTAGAAGGAAAACCAGGAACGGAGCTGGTGTCCTGAAAACTCCAAGAGAAGGGAATATCAAGGAGAGGATGATCAACAGTGTCAAAAGCTGCAGAGGGGCCAGAGGGAATGACAGTTGTGACAAGGTCATTGGATTTGGCAACTAACTTGTAACTTTGGAGGGAGCAGTTTTGGTGGAGTGATAAGGTTGGAAGCCAGATTGTAAGGGGTTAAGGAGAGAGTAAAAGGAGAGAAAATGGAGGCAACTATTGTAGAAAGTTTTTTTTTGAGGAGTTTAGCTATAAATGGCAGGAGAGACAATAGTAGTTAGCAGGGATGGAAGGATCGAGGGAGGACTTTTTGAGGATGTATGGGTCAGAAGACCACCGACTCAAGTAAAAAAAAGAGATTTCTCAAGTTAGGAAAAACAGAAACTTATTTGATCAAGTCTCCCGAGAATTGGGCACTTCTCTCACTACCAGGGTAGACTAGCAGTGATGAGGGAGGTGAGGAGAAGAAGGCAAGCATATACCCTTGTACAAACAATTCTAAGAAATCCCACCCCCAGAGGCTGGACCCTTCCATCCCCGTTGATGGGAGACAAGTGGCCTCAGTAATCTAACCAGGAGTAAAGAAATAAGTTTTTACCCAATACAAGCACAGAAACTACAGAATTACCTTATGGGGGGAAATAGGTGAGGGGAGGAGAGAGGGGAATACCATCTGATGTCTCTGAAATCATATGATTTACAGGAAAACGAAACTTAGGCCTTGTGAGGTTCACATCTTGACTAAATTTTTAAGTACTGTCTCTATTTTGAATATTGCCTTGCCTGAGTTATTCATCAGGAAGCTTTCACAATCTTGTATTCCACTCACAGCTGATGTGACATCTATAAATCTAAAGGAGGGAGAGAAAGACATTCCTAAAGGCTAAGGAAATGAGCCATTGGAGAGGGAGAGATTGAGAATAAGTGAAAGAGTGTAGATGACTGAGAGGGAAATCTGTTGAAGGAGACAGAATGGTATGGGATCATTTGAACAAGAAGAAGAGTTAGCTTTAGTAAGGAGTAAGGCTGTTTCATCATGGGAGACAAAAGAGTGAAAGAAGAGAAAGTGGCAGAAGGCATCTGAGTGATAAGAGCTGAGGAAGAGGGGAGAAGAGGGAATTCACAGCACATGGCCTCAATTTTTTCTTTGTAAAATATGAGTCAGAATTTTCAGCTGAGAGTGTGGGAAGGGGAAGCCATGGGAAATTTGAGGAGGGATGAAAAGATTTGGAGGAGCCACTGTGGAGAGCGGGCCAGTGAGTGGACAAGAGATTTGTAGGATTGCCTAGCAGCATTGAGGACCCATTCGATGTTGTGTAAAGATCTGTGAAGTTTTGGGAAATCTGTCATAATTTATTTTGTTTTCTTTTTATTTAGTCATCTCTCCAAGTTTAGTTCCTACATTGAGGCATTGTTCTTGAGTCATTCTTTGTTTCCTGAAGTTTTTTTTGGTGAGACAGTTGGCCCTATTTCATCTCATCTTAGATCCCTTGGGTTCTTTTGTTGACCTCCCCAGATTAGGACCTCCTGGATCTTTGAGGTTCAGAACATTGGATCTTCAGGGCCATCTGTGCTAGCTCAGGATAGAGAGCAAGAGACTTCATAGTTGCCCTAGTTCCTGGGCTATCCCTTATCTGAGGGCTACTTTGCTTTTTTTGCTGCCACTCCCTGGGGCCTCCAAGATCCCTGGGCCTTAGGCTCTCTGACCTCTTTTCTGATATCTGTCCTCCCTGGATTTTTCTGACGTCCCCAGGGTGGCTTACATCTTGGGATTTTTCTGGAGGCTCTATTCTTGCTGCTTGTGTACACAGCCTTGTGAGCTGTCTCTGATCTGTTACTGACTGCTCTGGGAGGTTGGACTTGTTTGCCCCTGCTGGTATCCAGCAGTCTTCTTTCCTGTTGCCTTTGAGTTTCAGGTTCACTTTTTGTGTACTTTGGGAGTCAAAGGAATTATTTACTTTAGTTTCCCATTGATTTCTTAATCATTATGTTGTCTGGTGCAAATTTCAGATTTTTGCTGGAGTAGGTATGTGGGAGCTGAGTGGTCCATCTCTATTCAGACAATTATCTTGGCTGGAAGTCTTCATACATTAGTTAAAAAAAAATTCATTTTAACTTAGCTTCAAATAATCAATGCATTGCTTTTTTGCTGTACAAATTTATTTTTATACAGTCAAACCTGTCTATTTGGTTTCTAGTAATTTATTCCATTTGTTTTATAGATAGTATTTTCTGTTCTCCACAATTGAAATGTAGTATTTATTTTTCTTCTATTTTGTGTTTTTGGTAATATTTAGATCATTGAAACAGATTTTATTTCAGTATGTGATCTAATATTTAGAGCTAAACTAATTTGAAAAAATCAGTCTGCTATTCAGTTTTTATGATTATTTTCTCTAATGTTTTGAACTTAATCAGACAGGACTTTTGTATATATTTGATTTTAAGTTGTGACTTGGTTCCATTGATTTATCCTTTTTAATATTAGTTATGACAATTAGTACTTTCTTAGATGAACTACATTGCAGTCCTACCTCATTGTAAATACCTCATCATAATGATTCATTTAATCGATTAGGTTTGGTCTGTTGTTCTAACCTACTTTTTTTGAATGACAGAGTTAGGAACATTGAATGGTGCTGAATTTCTAGTCTTACACTTGTGTTCAGAAAGTAACTCATACATGTATAACCATTGGATGTTTAAAGGACTTGGAAATTTTAGTGGAATACAAGCTCTGACTTGCTCCATTGCTGACCTGAAAGAGTTGGATGCTTCATAGGCAGCCTGGTGTCAGACTTAGGGCATTGTGTTGCAGTTCAGGACTCTGGAGCTCTCTAGCATCCACTAGGGTCAGCCTCCATAGTAGTAGTAGGGATTATAGGAATTGAGCGTCAGGCTGGACCCGGACAAATGTTAATACTCTTAATTTTCTCTCTTGTTAATGTGGTTTTCCAGCCTTTGAATTTTTCCTTAAATACTTTCTGACCATGTCCTTTAAATTCTGATACACAATATGATTGATAGTGTTGTCATTATCTTTGAGGTAATTATAATTGAGGTATTGTTTAAAAACATGTCTTAAGTTTTCAAATGTATGAGTTACTTTCTGAACCCAAGTGTAAGACTGAAATTTTATGAGGGACAGATTTTGGGATTGAGAATCATCTTTTAAACATTTTATGTATGTAAAATTACTTTGTCTTTGTTCGCATTTGGTTTTTATGGAAAAACCTGGTGATGCCCTGATGTTTTTTGATAAATGATTTCTTTCTTATAGCTTATTTTGAAGTTTGATAGGCTTGAGTGAATGGAATTTTGAGTTTCTCTGGGTGGCAAGATTGTGTTTCTGAATTCCATTTGTAGAATGTTGCTTGCTTTTTGATTGTTTTGGGCAATTTTCTTGTACTGTTTTATGAAATATAGTGATTAGGTTGTCTCTGGGCCCGTACTTGAAGCATTTCCAAATCGTTTGAGGTCTTACAAGAGCTTGTTTTCTGCTATTGTAGCCATTAAGACTTCAAGGTCATTTCTACATCTTAATGAAGCATGGAAATTAAAGTAACTTCTAAACAGGTGATACTTAATACTTAGGACTTTTTTTTCCTTATGATTCAAAATGTGGATAAAAGAAATTTATATTTTTATGCCAAATACTGTTTGTTTTTTAAAAATTGATTGTTTGCATTATCTTGTTAGATTCTTTCAGCAATCCTGTGGGGGTTAGTACTGTAGGTATGACTGTCCCCATTTTACATGTGAAGAAAGTAAGGCTTAGAAAGGTTAGTTGATTTCCTTGGGGTCATTCAGATAGTAATAGTTGGAAGGGGAATTTGAGCTAAACTGTCTCCAAATTCCAGGTTTGCTATTCTTTTACCTATTGTACCAAGTCAACTGTTTTCTTTAACCTCTTCATAAGCTTTTGGCTGTAATATTTTTAGAGTCAGTTGGGCCCAAGAATCAGCATGAGGTGGCGTTAGAAAGACCTGGGTTCAAATCCTGCCTTTGACACAAAGTAGTATATGGCCCTGGACAAATCACTTGTGTCCCTGAGCAGCTCTCTCTAAGGCTACAAGTTGTAAAGAAGGTTCCAGTCTTTATTGGTGGAAGTTCCTCACTGGGACCTCCCTGTACAAATAAAATCAAGGCTCCTCCTTTCCCTGCAACCCCAAATTTGGAGTTATAAGTGGCTGAGACAAATAAGATCTTTCCCTCAGGACACTGACACATGAAAAATATGGCTTTTTTTTTAAACTTGCCCATTTTTTTCAGACTTATTTCCTGAATTGAAGATTTCTTTCAGGGCCTTGTTTGGTTTTGTTCTGTGTTCTCTAGGGTCTTTTTTTTTTTTTTGCAGGGGGGGAAGGCAGGGCAAATGGGGTTAAGTGACTTGCCCAAGGTCACACAGCTAGTAAGTGCGTCCAGTGTTTGAGGCTGGATTTGAACTCAGGTCCTCCTGACTTCAGGGCCAGTGCTCTACTCACTGCGCCACCTAGCTGCCCCTTCTCTAGGGTCTTGGCTGCTGTTTTCTCTGTATGTTGAATGCTGTGTTTTTGAAGGAACTCGGTCACAGTTCAGGCTAGGTAACTGCAAACTTTCAGTGTGCCTAAAATAATCTGATCTTGAGAGAAGTTTGATTGCTAACCTTCTGGTCCGAGCATCAGGCTTTGTAAAAAGTGATGGATTTGGGGTCTGGGGAACATGAGTGTAGTTTTGCCCCTGATTGGAGCTTCAGTAGGCTTCTGCTGGCTTCAGCTCCTGACAGCTAGCTGGAAGGCTTTGCAGGTTCAGAGAGACAGAACAAAGGTCTCCTTTGATTTGAGCTTCCTGCCCTGGACACAGACAGAGCTGGGTGCTGAGTCCTTGACTTCCACCAAAAAAAAAAAGTTTAAAAAAAGTATGCTTTGATCTGCATATTGGCTCTATCAATTCTTTATCTGGAGGTGTATAGCATTTTTATCATAAGTCCTTTGGAATTGTCATGGATCATTGTGTTGCTGAGAATAGCTAAGTCATTCATAGTTGATCATCATATTATATTGCTGTTACTGTGTATACTGTTCTGGTTCTATTCACTTCACTTTGCATTAGTTCATGTAAGTCTTTCCAAGTTTTTCTGAAGTTATCCTGCTTGTCATTTCTTATAGAACAGTAGTATTCCATTACAATCATATACCACAACTTGTTTAGCCATCCCCCAATTGAGGGGCATCCGTTTGATTTCCAATTCTTAGCCACTGCAAAAAGAGCTGCTGTAAATATTTTTGTACAATAGATCCGAATTTTCCCTTTATTTTATTTTTTTGATGTCTTTGGGATATAGACCTGGACCAAAGGATATGCACAATTCCTTTGGGAATAGTTCCAAATTGCTCTCCAGAATAGTTTATAACTCCATCAACAGCGCATTAGTGTCCCAATTTTCCCACATCCCCTCCCACATTTATCATTTTTCTTTTCTTTTGTTAGCCAATCTGAAGGTGTGAGTTGGTACCTCAGAATTGTTTAAATATGCATTTCTCTAATCAATAGTTATTTAAGAGCATTTTAAAATATGATTGTAGATAGCTTTGATTTCTTAATTTGAAAATTGCCTGTTCTTTTCCTTTGACTATCAATTTTGGAATTACCTATATTGTTATAAATTTGACTCAGTTCCCCATATATTTGAGAAGTGGGGCTTTTATCAGAGACTCTTGCTGTGAAACTTGTTTCCCAGTTTTCTCCTTTCCTTTTAATCTTGGTTGCATTGGTTTTGCTTGTGCAATAATATAATCAAAATTATCCATTTTACATTTCATAATGTTCTCTGTCTATTGGTTGGTCATAAATTCTTACCTTCACCATAAGTCTGGCAGGTAAACTATTCCTTGTTCTTATTTTGCCCTCATCTTGGTATATGATGTAGGATGTTGGTCTATCCAGAGGTTCCCAAAGTGGATGATACCACCCCAGGAGGGGCACTGGAACAGTCCAAGGCAGTGGTATCAGCCTTGGGTGCAATTGGGGGTGTTGAATAAAAATAAGAGGGTGTTGGAAGCATAAGGGAAGAAGAGAAGATAAGAAAATTTTGAAAAACATCATACATGTTTCATCTGTTGTGTCACAGAGTTAAAGTCATAGAGATTACATTATTTTCCAAATAAATACACAAAATGTAAGTTATAACCTATCGGTGGTCAAGTCTGCGGACAAGTCTTAACAAGCAAATGTTGGCAGGCAAGTGTGTTTCATGTCAGGAGGTCCAGCGTGCATTGGCAGGAATATGTGTGTGTAATGACTTGTTTACAATATGATACCATACGACAGGCCTGTTTGACCTCCTCTTCATTTTTTGTTTAAAATATGGTACTATACAGCAGGCCTGTTTTACTTCCTCCACATTTTTTGTGGGCTTCCCGAAATCCTTTGGCAGTCGGCAGTTGGCTCACAGGCCATGTTTTGTGCAGGCCTGTTTTACACCCTCTACATTTTTTACAGGCTGTCTGAAATCCTTTGGCAGGCCATATGTTGTGCCGGCCTGCTATATGGTTACATGACACAATATTGTGTCATCAAAATTTCAATGTAGAGAAAAACTCCACAAATTTGCACTAAATTACCAAATTTAAGAAGTCATTTAAAAATTATTTGTTTTTGAAATGATGCAAATAAAAGAAAACTGCTAAAGAGTTAAAGAAAGTAGATTTCCATGGGGGTGCTGATTAATTTTTTTTCTGAAAAGGGGGCAGTAACCCAAATAGGTGTGGGAACTTCTGGTCTATGTGTTGTTTCTGCTATAGTGTTTTCTAGTTTTCCCAGTAGTTTTTGTCAAATAGTGAGTTAGGTTTATCAAACACTAGATTACTATGGTTATTTACTACTATCTTGTGTACTTAATCTATACCACTGATCCACCACTCTATTTCTTAACCAGCACCAGATAGTTTTGATGATTACTGTTTTATGATAGAGTTTGAAATTTGGTATGGTTAGGCCACCTTCCTTCACGTTTTTTTCCTTTCATTAATTGCATTTATACTCTTTTTTTTGTTTTTTTTTTGGTCCATTTATATTCTTGACCTTTTGTTCTTCTACCTGAATTTTATTATTTTTTCTACCTATATAAAATAATTTTTGGTAGTTTGATTAGTATGGCAATGAATAAATTAATTTAGGTAGAAATGTCATTTTTATTATGTTGGCTTGGCTTACCTATTTTTCAGTTTTTTAGATCTGACTTTTATTTGTGTGAAAATGTTTTGTAATTGTATTCATAGAGTTCCTGTGTTTGTCTTGCCAGGTAGACTCCCAAGTATTTTATGTTATCTATGGTTATTTTAAATGGAATTTCTCTTTCTGTATCTATCTACTGGGCTTTGTTGGTAACATATAGAAATACCGATGATTTATGTGGATTTATTTTATATTTTGTAACTTTGGTAATATTCTTAGTCATTTTAAGTAGTTTTATAATTGATTCTCTAGGATTCTATAAATATACCATCATATCATCTGCAAAAAATGATAGTTTTGTTTCCTCGTTGCCTATTCTAATTCCTTCAATTTCTTTGTCTTCTCTTATAGCTAAAACCAACATTTCTAGTACAATATTGAATAACAATGGTGATAATGGGCATCCTTGATTCACCAGTGATCTTAATGGGAAAGCTTCGAGCTTATCCCCATTACAGATGCCTGCTGATGGTTTTAGATAGATATTACTTATCATTTTAAGGAAAGCTACTTTTATTCCTGTGCTCTCTAGTGTTTTTGATAGTAATGGGTACTGTATTTTATCAAAAGCTTTTTCTGCATCTTTTGAAAGAATCATAATTTCTTCCAGTTTTGTTATTGATATGTTAATTATGCTGATAATTTTCCTAATACTGAACTAGCCTTATATTTTTTATATTAATCCCACGTGGTCATAGTATATGATCCTGATGATGTATTGCTGTAATCTGCTTGCTAGTATTTTGCTTAAAATTTTTGCCTCAATATTCATTAGGGAAATTGGTCTTTAGTTTTCTTTCAGTGTTGTGGCTATTCCTGGCTTAGGTATCAGCACCATATTTATGTCATAAAGGGAGTTTGGTAGAACTCTTTATCTGCTTATTTTTCCAACTATTTTATATTGTGTTAGAATTAATTTTCTTTAAATGTTTAGTAGGATTCATTTGCGAATGCATCTGGCCCTGAGGATTTTTTCTTAAGGAGTTCACTGATGACTTGTTCAATTTCTTTTTCTAAGGTGAAGTTATTTAAGTATTCTATTTCCTCATCTGTTTATCTGGGCAATTTATATTTTTGTTATATTCATCCATTTTATTTAGCTTTTCAGATTTGTTGGCATATAATTGGACAAAATAGCTCCTAATAATTGCTTTAATTTCTTCCTCATTGGTGATGAATTCAATCTTTTCATTTTTGATATTGGTAATTTTATTTTCTTCCTTCTTTTTTTAATCAAATAACCAATGGTTTATCTGTTTTATTCATAAAATCAGCTAATTTTATTTATTAGTTCAATAGCCCTTTTGTTCATTTCTCATAAGAATGAGGTTCATCTGCTTTCCTCTCCACCTACCCTTTTCTCTTTGTATATTCTTCTGACACACCCTACTTATAAGAGCAAGTTACAACCCCTTAACCATGTCTTCTTTTTCATGCTAGCGTATTCCTCATTTTACCTTTTCTTTTTCCCCTCTTAATATATTCAGAATACTTGTAGAACCTCTGTTTTTCTTATTTAAACTAACCCCTTTGTGACTCTTTGAAGACATTAAGATTCTGAAGGGAAACCTCCATTGGAATGTTATATAGTTCTTCCAGTTGCTGAATTAAATTTACCTTTCTAGGTTTCTTTGAACTTTGGCATTTGTATTTCTGAGTTCTTATTTGTCTTTTCATCAGAAATTCTGGAATGTCTTCTGTTCATTTAAAGGTATGTTTTTTCCCTTGTAGGAGGACTGTGCTGAACTTTTCAGTGTAAGTTATACTTGGTTGTAAGCCTCTGCCTTTTTAAAAATACTGTATTCCATGATCTCTTATTTTAGTACAAGCTTCCAGGTTCTGTGTAATCCTGACTGTAATTCCTTGGTAACGGAATTGCTTCTTTTTGGATGTTTTCAGTATTTTATTTTTTGATGTGTAAGCTCTGGATTTTGGCAACAGCACTCCTGGAACTTTTCCTTTTGCAATTCCTTTTAAGAGACAGTATTAGCAGATTTCTTCTTCCTCTTCTTCATTTGGGCCTTTTTCATTTATAATTTCTTGAAATATGTTTTCCAGGATTTAAAAAAAATCACGGTTGTCAGAGAGTGTACTCATTTCTTTGATATTAGATATCTTATAATTTCTTCTATTTTTTTAAAGTCTTTGGTTTTATTATTATATTTCTTATTGTCTCGTGGTGTCATTCATTTCTGTTTTTTCTGATCTTGCTTTCAGAGATTCCATTTCCTGAGTATAAGCCGTACCCACTTTCTAAGCTACCTAATCTCCTACCAGTTATTTCCTCCAGAGGTTTTACTATATTTAAAAAGATCTCTTGCCACATTTCTTTCAGGTATTCAGGTAGGAAAATTAATTTTTGTTGTGGAAAATACATTTTTTTCCTTTCGAGTCTCAGCTTGCAGTTGTTATGATGTTAAGATTAGCAATTTTTGAGTGTAGTTGGTGTTTGATTTATTTATCTCCAGCTTTAGTTCTTGAATTAGGGCTTTGTGTTTCCATCTCCTATTGCGTTTTGGATAGGGTGGCTGGTCCTACTGTGTCTTGCCCTGTGCCCTGAGAGTTCTTGAACTGACTTCCACTTTTCTGGCTGAGGACCACCCTGGATCTTTGTGGTATAGAGCACTAGCTCCTCGTGGCCCTTGATGGCATCCTAGGATAGAATGTTCTTGCCCTATCACCATGTTGGCATATTTTATACTGGTTGCTGCCAGTCGCTACTTGCATTCCCAATGGGTTGTTCTCTCTTTTGTTTTTTTGGTGAGATTTGCCATTACCAATTCTAGTTTTTATATTCTATCCATTATTTTTTCTCTGTAGGCTATTAATTCCGCTCTCTCTGTTTTCATTTCTCTTTTGAACCCCTTAAGGACAGGGTGTTGTAGTCCCATGCTCTCATCTTCTATAGGGTTTTCTGTCTCAAGTGCAGGATCACTTTCCTTTGTTTTGCAGGATTTAATCAGTTTACCGGACCTGGGAGCCACATTTTTTTTCTGTTAATTTTTCCTCTGTTGATTTATCTGCTTGTCTTTAAGGTCTTTACGTTTTATTGTTCCTGAGGTCTGTGTTAATTTCAGCCTTTTTTACTTTTTCCCCTAATTTCTCCCTGTTGCTCACTTTTTCACTCCTTACCTTCTGTTCTTTGGGAGCTGGATCTCAGAACTACTAAGACTCCTTCCATGCTGGGCAATTACCAGCTTAGGTCTCTGCCCGAGGTGGCTTTTGGGTGGAGGAAAGTAGCATCAGTTGGATGCTGAGCTTTTCCCCTCAGGTCTGGTAGAGTGTTGCACAGTGGCCAAAACAAACACCAATGGTGTCTTGACCTGTTGCCCTTCCTTATTTCCTCAGTTCTGGCTGGGCAGAGCTCTGCTGCATTGGTGCTGTGGGTTTGATTTCTGTTAGGTTCTCCAAGGCTCTCTAGGAGGAGGAGAGAGTTAGAGTGGTGTATTGAGTTTAAGCCCTGACGCTCATCTTGCTCCTTTCCCTCTGTTCTTCTGTTGTCCTACAGAGATCTTTTGCAGCCCACCTCAGTGCTGGCTCTCTGTCTTGTTCTACCCATGATCACTGTTGTAGCCCTGCCTCTCTGTTGATGCTGGAAGAATCTTCCATAGCCTGGAGCTGGGGTCTGGAAGGGGTACTGGAATGTGGGATTGGGTTTTGTGTAAGCCTGTGGATTGGGTCCTCAAGTCAGCTAGTGCAGCCTCACTGTTTGTGGGAGGTGAGGAAGAGCCTTCCTGAATGATGTCCCTTATCTATTTCCAGGCAGAGGAGTTTAGGAATCACATTCATTTTGCCACACTCAACAGGAAAAGGCCTTTGCCAAAAAGAAAAAAAAAATCCACTGAGATATAAAGTTGTACAGCCTTGAAAGTCATCTTGTCTAACTTGCACAAAGGATCATCCAGTATGCAGAAGGGCTTTCTGTAGGTCTCATCATATTTCCAATCCAACAAACATCATGAGTACCAAGGTAGCATTTGGGCCGTCTGTTTACCCTCTTTGTCCAGTCATGCATTATGGGTTACAGGATTGTTGCAAACATGCTGAATCCTTCTTGGGCCCATCACATCTTTCTCGAAAGTACAATTAAGAAAGCATACTGTAAAATATCACATCAAAACAATACTGAAATTTATTATGTTTTAGAGAGGAGAACTGAATCAAACTGAACGTGCTAAAATAAGGTACCTAAAAATCCTATTATGTTGTCATATCACAGCTGCATCATCAAAAATGGTGTTTCATATTATGCCTTTCTTACATCAAGAAACCATGTTCATTTATACCCTGTGAAAAGGAAATTAACTTACAGACCCTGAAAGTCATTAGAGAATTTTGAGAATCATATTAGTATTCATAGTAGAATTTTAAATGAATGAGAACAATAAGATTTTGGTGAATAGAAGTTTAAAACTTCTTCCCTTAACATAATATTCCCACATCTTAAAGCTCATGTATTTCACTAATTTCCTTCAAGACTCGGTTGCCACCTTTTTATGCATGGTCTAGTGAAAAAGCACTGTATTTGGAGTCAGGATCTGTTTGAATCTCAGTACTAGCTCTGTGTACTTGGGGAAGTCAGGTAACCTCCGGGCCTATTCCACATCTGTAAAATAAAAGTTTTTGGCCTAGCTCATCTCTAATACCTTTTCCAGTTCTATAAATCATTCCTGGTCTCCTCCCCCCTCCCCTTATTCTAAAGAGACCTTGTATTCTCTTTGTATGTATTTTTCATATGTGTGTCAGTTTGTGTGTATGCTCCCTTCCCCATTAGAATATAAACACCTCAAAGGCAAGGTCCATTTCCCTTCTGTGGTGGTTGCTCTCCTGCATGTGGTACAATGTACCACTCAGACCCAGAGTTTAAAATAACAGACCTTTTACTAAAAAACATTCCAAAATCCTTATGTAGGAGCAATTCTCAAAATGAATTAAAAATAAAACAGTTTAGAGGATTAAAAAAAATTGCTGGCGAGAAGGCAGTTGGCAAAAAGATTGAAAAAGCAAGGAGGTTCTCTGGAATCTCAGGAGCTCTCAGCTATAGTAAAACAAAACAAAACAAAAACTCCAAACCCAGACTCCAACACTTTTATACTCCTCTTGGTCAAAGGACCCACAACTAAGTTCTAAATTGCTTCAGCTGAGTGCAGTATTGTTCCCAGTTGTTCCAGGTCTATACCCCAACTTCCTTGCTTGTAGCAGTCTTGGTTGGCATTATGGAAGTATGGAGGGGTTAACACATATTGTCCTGGTTTCTGGCCCACAACTTCAGTTTTTATATTTCCAGCTCTTAACATAGTATGTTGTATGTAGTAAATGCTCAATAAATACTTGTTGATTGTTGATTAAAAAATATTCTTTATAACAAAAATGCTTGGACTGCTCTTTGGGATTCACAATACTCAAATGAATCTGTGATTTTATTTACTTATAAATAAATGTTTCACATCACAGCCCATCCACACCTCTGTATCCATGCTTCTTGTGCAACTCTTGTCTTTGTCCACCCATAAGTTTGATTGGAAATATGATGAGACCTAGAGAAAGACCTTCTGCATATTGGCTTGATCCTTTGTACAAATTAAGCACTTTGAAGGCGTCATTAGTGGAAAAAATTTTAAGAATCGCTGGACGAGATGACCTTCAAGACTGTCCAACTTTGTATCTTAGTCTTACAAAGAGCCTGCTCACACTCACTGTACCTCTCCATCCCCTTCTGTTTTTGTAAATTGCTATGTTCTGTGTCTTGCTACACAGTAAAATTTAGGATATAAGACACTTCTCACCATAGGTGCCAGGTAGTTATTTCTAGACCCACATAGTCACCTATTGTTCATTTGTTTCAGTCATGTCCAACTCTTCCTGACCCCAGTTGGGGTTTTCTTTGCAGAGGCACTGGAGTGGTTTGCCATTTCCTCCTCCAGCTCATTTTACAGATGAGGAAACTGAGGCAAAAAAGGTTAAGTGACTTGCCCAGCTAGTAAGTATCTGAGGCTGGATTTGAACTCAGGTCTTCCTGACTGGGCTCAGCACTTTATCCACTGCTGGGTGGTGCAGTGGATAGAACAGTGGGCTGAGAATCAGGAAGACTCATCTTTGTGAGCTCAAATGAGGCCTCAGACACTGTACAAAAATGTTTAAAGATGTTTTTGACCTCAGCTCCTGAAGCTTCTGTGACACTTGTCAGTTATGGTAGATTGAGAGGCTTCACATGCACTATGATGTGTCATTTACTACCTGTGTGACCTTGGCAAAATATTTAACTTCTGATCAATGATATTAAAAGGAATAGCGTTTTTTACTGGAGTATTTTAACTTGTACAGGAAGCTCAAAACTTAGGGGATACCCAGGGCTAAAAGGACAGACCACTGGGCAGGAGAGCAGCTAGGGAACTAAAGAAATTACTGGACTTCAGGGGCCATAGTCTTCTGGCTGGTTCTACGGGAAGAGAAGGGAGGTTTATTGATGGTCCCTTGAAGGGATTGCCTTTTGGCCACAGTGTACCTTAATTTTAACTCTCCAGTCACTCATGTTAATTAGTGGGGAAGACAGCTGGGCCTTATCTCTTCCAGGGAAACATACTGAACTCCTACACCGAAGCTGGGGGCTCACACCTTAAAAACTAGGACTTTATTTCTCTCTTCCTCAACATTGGAGATAGTAGCTGACACCTCCAAAACAGGAGCAGTGGATAGATCTGACCATTAGGGCTGCAATAAAGCGGGTCACAGCTGTGGTTTTTTTTTATAAAAAGAAGACACGATAAGAGTAT
The DNA here is from genome assembly GCA_028646595.1 of Phalanger gymnotis. NCBI lineage: Eukaryota > Metazoa > Chordata > Mammalia > Diprotodontia > Phalangeridae > Phalanger > Phalanger gymnotis. Next base: position 167,694,996 of record CM053623.1, read on the forward strand.
CTGGCTTTTTACATTTGATGTTGGTGTGGAAGCATTAGAGATTGGCAAGTAAGTGTACAGTGTACAGGATGGAGTCAGACTCAAATAGAAAGCGATTCCCTGTGGGCTACATATTGACTTAGAAAAATCACAGGTTAACGTTATCTCTGTCATATTGTATTTTTATTTATTTTGCTAAACATTTACCAGTTCCATTTTAATCTTGGCTGGGTCCCAAACTTGACATTGCGTGTACAGCATGGGGTTAGAAGTTTTTAGCAAAAACAGTGATGGGAATTTTGGGAGGTGGCATTCCTAGAAAGGAGGTGGCCTGTTGCTTAAGTCCTATAGAATTCATAGAGATTTCCAAAAAGCCCTTTAGCTTTTTGGAATATTACATGATGATTTCTTTGAAAATAAAATAAACTTTTAATTAGTATTTAGATGCCTAGAGGAATTGGTAGTAGGGAATGCTTCTCTTTCTCCCCTTATTAGTAGAAATGAAAAGTTTTTTAGGGAAAGCCTGATAACAGAGTTTTTGTGTTTTCCTTTTATTGCAGATATGATTTTAGACATCATGAGCACATGACTTGAAGAATGGACAACTGGGAATCTATTAATTCTGATTAGCCTTAAGCAGACTCATAACCATAGAGAAACCTCATCCATACTTTCTGCTTTAAACCTATCTTGACATCTCAGTCCTTTGTGCAGCCATGTATGGGAGTGCTCGTTCTGTTGGTAAAGTTGAACCAAGCAGTCAGAGTCCTGGGCGTTCGCCGAGGCTTCCTCGTTCCCCTCGTTTGGGTCACCGTCGAACCAACAGCACAGGAGGGAGTTCTGGAAGCAGTACTGGAGGTGGTAGTGGTAAAACTCTTTCAATGGAAAACATCCAGTCCTTAAATGCTGCCTATGCTACGTCAGGGCCTATGTACTTAAGTGACCATGAAAACATGGGTCCAGATACACCTAAAAGCACCATGACACTTGGCCGTTCTGGGGGTCGGCTGCCTTATGGTGTTAGGATGACTGCTATGGGCAGTAGCCCCAATATTGCTAGCAGTGGGGTTGCCAGTGACACCATAGCATTTGGAGAACATCACCTCCCTCCTGTGAGTATGGCATCAACTGTACCTCATTCACTGCGCCAGGCAAGGGATAACACAATTATGGATCTACAGACACAATTGAAGGAAGTGTTGCGAGAAAATGATCTGTTACGTAAGGATGTAGAAGTGAAGGAGAGTAAATTGAGCTCTTCAATGAATAGCATCAAGACCTTTTGGAGTCCAGAGTTGAAGAAGGAACGAGCCCTGAGAAAAGATGAAGCTTCCAAAATCACTGTTTGGAAGGAACAGTATAGAGTTGTGCAAGAGGAAAACCAGGTTAGTTATGCTGTCTGTGTGCACTGAATTCACATATATATAAAATGAAATCACATTTTATTTTCCTGCTTGTCCCTGTCTTTCGTGCCTTCTTTATCGTAGGATTTTTTTTTGCCTACCTCTGTTTCTTAACTTTTTCCTAAATGCCTCATTTTCTCAAATTTGCTACTTTGTTTCCATTTGCTTAATCCACTTTATGTCACTTTTCTGCTTATTTTGTTTCTGTTAGATTTTTAGAACTGCCTCTGACTCTCTCAGCATGTTGTGTTTTTCTCAGTTCTAATGAGAATATATCATACTGCAAGCTGTGCCATCCATTGCTTAGAGCACTTGAGAGCATATAGTTATCTTCTGTTTTCACAAATGTCCAGAACTAAAGCACTGTGTTTTCCTTTAAAATTCAGTGCAATACTTTGAGCTGTTCTCAGTTGAACAATATAACATTGAGGACAGTCGTTGAAAATTTAATATTTAATTTCAATATTTGAGTATCAAACAAATGTTTGTTTTAGTGACATTAATAGAATTTGATCTTGAAGATGATTAATCAGCCTTTTTCTTTTGGCTCCTTAATTCACTGAAGTTCAAGAAAAAGAAAAATGTAAAATTTAAACTTATATTTAAGAAAAAGAATTGGCTAAATATTGGAATAAGGAGATAATCTAGGTCAAGGACCAAATGTATTATCAATTTCATAAGCTGTTCATTTAGTTCTTGTCTACCCTTCCAGGTAATATAAGTTATGCTTCATTCATTATTGTATCATTTATCTCTCCTTGCAGATGTTTTATAACATTAAAAGTGTGAGTAAATACTCTAGGATCCCAGTAACAGAAACCTATAACTTCTTTTTAAAAGGTTTTTTGGGAGCAGTCTTTGAATTTGTAAGCCTCAGTGATTTGCTTCTAAAAAGCTAAACCTCCTTTGTGAATTTTTTTAAAGCAGGTGCCTCACTGTTGATATTATAAACGCATAAATCACTTCATTTTTAGATAAATTCTGTATCGATTGAGAATTACTTAAATGATTTGTTTGAAACTTCAGCTGCCTCTTGGCATGTTGCTGAGAAGAAGGAAAAGAAGTATTGTAGCATTCCTGCTTTCTGTAGATATCATGCATGTGTGGTTAAACATAATTTACAGTTGTGGTGGTTAGCTTTATTCTCCATCATAAATAAATACTGTGTATGTTCAATAATTATATAACTCTGATTTGGTTATTTCAAAGTCAGGCTCTTGAGAAAAAACAATTTCTACTTTAAAGAAAATTACATTTGAGATAGTTTCCTGCAGTGATTTTCTAGATAAGCTTGTCTTCAAACATACTGACTTTCTCTTGAAGATTTTGTTGGTGCTTTGGAATTCCATTTCTGAAAATGACAAATTTTTCTGAAAGTCCATGACTAGGAAAATGTATTCTACCATTATGTAATGTCAGCTGATGAAAGCAAAGTACCAAAGGCACGGCCACATACTCCCAAAGCATAAAACATAATCTGTATTTTCTGAATATTCGTATGTTATAATTTTGAACCATAAAAATCAGTAAGGTAAAAATCTAGTTAATTTTACAAAAAATGAAATGATAACTTATTACCATACATTACTATAAAGAATAAAGAATCTGCCATTGCTGTATGTATATATTTTTTGTTTTAATGGTGATGATGATGATAGCTAGCATTTATATAGCACCTACTCTGTGCAGGTACTGAGCTAAATGCTTTACAATTATTATCTCATTTGAACCTCACAACAGCCTTGGGAGGTGGGTGCTGTTATTATCTTCATTTCACAGTTGAGGAAATAGGCCAACAGGAATTAAGTGACTTGCCCATGATCACAGAGCTAGGAAGGATCTGCGGCCGGATTTGATCTCAGGTCCTGGTGACTTTAGGCTCAGTGCTCTTTCTCCTCCATCACTTTTGTCTGAAAAGGCACAGAATATTTCAGATGTATAGATATGTGTGTTTGTTGGTATATATACAGGGCATTCCAAAAGTCTTAGTGCAGTTTTAAGCTTTAGTAGCTTGATATTAGCTTAGTAGTAGCTTATTACAGTGCAGCTATGTAGCTCAGTGGATAGAGCGCTGGTCCTGGAGTCAGGACAACCTGAGTTCACTTCTGACCTCAGACCCTCACTAGCTGTGTGACTCTGGACAAGTCACTTAGTCTCTGTTTGCCTATTTGACTGGAGAAGGGAATGGCAAACCACTCCATCACCTTTGCCGGGAAAACCCCAGATGGGAACACTTAAGAGTCAGACAGGACTGAACAACAATGACAGTGACAGGAGTACCTTGTAATACTAGATAGGTGTGTGGATTTATGTCTATAAATATTTTAATATACTTGTAATTTCGTTGTAAGAAGTTTGAGGTGAGGAATTTCCTCTGTCAGTGCTGATCAGTGTCTTCCCTGTTGCATATAGACTTAGAGAGGTGCCTGAGGCTTTAGAGATTAGAGGCAGTATGTATTAAAGGTGGTACTTGAACCTAGACCTTCTGAGTCCCAGACCAGCTTTCACTCACTTTGGCACACTGCCTTTACCTTACACAGTATAAACCAATAAGAATTTATTAAGTGCCTTTTATGTACCTTGTGTTAGTCATTATTCTAGATATGGATGATACAAATAAAAAAAATGAAGCATTCTCTACTCTAAAGGCTCATTCTGATACATATACAAGGTAGTCGTGGATAAATACATGGTAGTCATGGAGGGAGGTGATGGGGAGACCATGAAAGGCTATGGCTTGTAGAAAGAGAAGGGGTCTGAGGAAATGGTGGTGAGGAGGAAAAGGAAATACATTAAAGGGCTGGGGGTGAGAGATGGAACAGGAAATGGAGGGCTGTGGGTGAAGAACAGAGGGAAAGCCAGTTTGGTTAGAATGCAGTGACAGAAGGGGAGTGACGTGTAATAAAACTGGACAGATAGGGTTGAAAAGTTTTAAAAGCTAAATGAAGCAGTTTATATTTTGTCCCGGAGACCATATAGAATCCATGAGTTAATGATTGAGTAGGGGAACTGAGTAGTTGATTGAGTGGGTCAGATGCCTAAGGAAAGTCTCTCTGGCAGCTGTGTAGGATGGATTGGAGTGCGGTTATTATGTTTGTCCTTAGTTTTTGAAGAGGACCATGACATCAGGGAAATGATGACATGACTTGCAGTTGACTGATTTCAGTGAGGGAGGGCTGTGCAAGGTCACCAGCCTCACTTTCTCCTCCAGTGGCATGATATTCTTCAGTATGACTGGAGATGGCCCAGGATGCAGTGGGAGACCTTGGCCCTTTTAGGCTAAGGCCTCTTCAGGTTCTCACTTTGAGTGAAGTAAGGCCCATTCAGTGACTAGACCTCTTTAAGAAGTGTGTCAAAGACTTAAGTTAGGAAGATCAATTAAAAGGATGTTGCAGTAAGGTAGGTAAGAAGGATGATGACCTAAATTAAGGAGGCAGCAGTGAGTAGAGAGAATGGATTGCATGTGAGAGATGTGAAGGTAGATACAGCAAGATTTTGCAACTGATTGGATATGTAGAGTGAGAAAGAGTGATACTGAGACTATCTATGCAAATACACATACATACATTCACTTGCATATATACATATACACCCAGGTGAGTGTGACATAATGTATAGAGAAATGTTCTTGGAGTGGGGAAGATCTGGGGTCTTTGACAAATGCTAGCTATGATATTAACCTCAGGCAAGGCAGTTAACTTTTCAGTGCCCTAAGTGACACTCTAAAGAATTATAGGTGAAGGCATACACACACACCTCTTACGGGCCAGAGGACCATTTTCTTGCTTGCTTTTTTTTAAAAAAAAATCATCTGATTTCATAACATTTGTATATTTTGAGTATCTTAGTTCCTTATTATACATTGTAAGGTATTTAATGGTTAATTATGATGGATGTATCAGGATACTATCGAACTTCAGATGAATTAATTGATTAAAAAAAATCAAGGCCTATTTTAGCCATCTAGATGGCATTTTTTTGAAGTCAAGTAAGCAAGCATTTATTAAGTGGCTACTATGTGCCAGACACTATGCAAAGAAAGGCAAAGACCAGTCCCTGCTCTCAAAGAACTCAGAGTCTAATGTCTTTAATTTTTAGCTCATCTCAACTTTTTAGTGGCAAATCTTAAGGAAAATAATGCACATGACAGGAAATTCTAAGTAGGTTTGTTTTTAAATGGTTTTATTTCCCAAGGACTGATTATGTAGTACTTTGTCAAATGGGTGTTTTTTATATGTATATATATATAAACAAACTGAATTTAGGTCACCAGCTTTGACCCTGTTTTTTCTCCTCTCTTCCATGTATGCCTTGGGTGCTCAGGAATTAAAGAGCAAAAAAAAAGTTTTATGCCACGTCTTCAGTAAAATGCCAATTCTTAAGATAATATCCATCTTATTCTTATTACTTATTCCATCTTAAGATAATATCCATCTTATTCTGATTACGATCAGAAGGCTTAATAATACTAATGTTAGCATCAAAGAAAAAAAATCAGGCATATTCCTTTATATTGAAATAATTTTGTTAATTGTCCTGTTTTGAAATTGTTCTTCCCCCCACCCCTATCTTTAGATTGTTCTTAAAGACAGTGCATTTGAATTTAATGAAAACTCTAGGATATTCTCAGTTCTTCGAAAGCACAGTAGTCCAGGGAATTATGATGCCAGAAAAGCCATATAATTGCAGAAGGGTGAACATTGACTTTTCAAGATTTTATCCTCTGTTCTAATTAAACATTTACTGAAGCTGGCAGGACTTGATTCTTCTTGCATACACTGTAATTACCACTACAAAGCTAAGAGTATGCAACTTTGGGCCAAAAAAGGAAAGGTACAATTTAAAAGTAAAGTTAAAACACTGCAATGAATTGTAGTAACTAGGAATGCTAATTAATAGATTATAGTAAGCCAGTGATGTGCCCTAATTAAACTTTGCATTCATTATATTCTCCAGAGCTTTTATTGGTCCCTCTTCTCCCTCTTTATAAAGAGGTTAGTTTAATGGGATTTACTGTAATTTCCCCATTTTACTTTGGGTCTAAAGATTTTTTTGCTATGTTTCATCTATTCAGAATATGTAGTCTGAGTAGGGCATTGATATCTTGGTCCGGTCATAACAAATTAAACACATTTGCCTGGAATTGCCTGGTGTGTAGTTCATTTTTGCAAAGTTATTACAGAAGATTGTTTCTAATGTACCCCTCTGTTTTTAGATTCTAATAGTCCGTTTGTACTTAAACATTCAGATATTGGAAGCTGGTTAGTTTAAGCAATAAATCCTATAACAGAGACCCTTAATTGCATGTTTGTACTGACCAAAGACAAAAATCCAACTAAGCCTTGGTTGAACTCCCAGAGCTAAGGCTTTGGAAACATTCACTTGCATAATTGATTTGTAACTACAAATATTTTTTTCCTTTCTCTTTGATAATACCATATTCTTTTACTTTCATGATGAATACATTCATTAAAAATTTAATGTGCATCTTTCAAATTTGACTCTGAAGTCAGAGTATATTCTATTTTAAGTAATTTTATTGTTTGATAACTGATCAAAAAATTTTTTTTACTAAGTTTTTTTTTCTTTTACAATATCCAGAAATTGTTTTATAAATTAATATAGTAGTTATATAGATAGTTTTTCTTTTATGGCTTGCTTTCACCAGTTGGATACTTTATTTATATTCTTAAAGCCTTAACTTGTAGTATAGAAGAGGCCATTTTTTGGATTTAAAGATATAATTCCTTTTAAAAAAAACATTTTAGTTGATAACTTATATTTGCATCACCTGAATTTCCTCATGTACCCCTCCTTATAACAGACAATTAAAACAATAGTTTAGCAAAACTGATGAACATATCTAAAAAATTTGACCTTATATGCAGTGTTCTTCATCTATAATCCCTCATGTCCGGAAAGAAAGTGGGGGAGCTAACTTTTCAAAATCTTCCCTGGGGCCAAGGTTCATCATTATTACAATTTCACAGTATTCAGTTTCAGTTATTTTATAGTTGTTCTATCACCATTTTTATCATCATGTATATTGTTTTCTGGGTTTTACTTATTTCATTTTGCATCAGTTTGTAGAGGTTTTTCCATGTTTCTCTGTATTCATTATATTCACTGTTTCATAGACTGCAATAATGTGCCATTACATTCATGTCACTTAGTCAGCAGGCATTTTATTAAGTGCTTTCGGTGTGCCAGGCATTATGCTGAGTGTTGGGGGTGCAAAACCCTTGAGGAGTTTACATTCTAACTTGGGGAGACAATAGGCAAACAACAATTATATACATGCAAAAGATAGAGTGATGGATGATAATCTCCGAGGGAAGGTACTGAAATAGGGAGAAAGGGAAAGGGTTGGAATAGAAAGTTCTGTTGTAGTATGTGGGAGATGATCTGAGACCTGGAGGAAGCCATGGAGCCATAAGGTAAAGTTGAGGAGGAGATGGGGTAGCTGATGGGGTATAGGTTCTGGGAACCTCCTGAACGCCACCTTGAATCTTCTCAACTTGATCTGGCATTCTCCTAAGGCCATAAGCTTTTATGCCCAAGTCTGTTACCTCCCATTGTCTGTTCCGGATTCCTCCCCCCACCCCATCCTTGATCCTATCAAAATATCTATGCCCACATCTGGTACCCTTAAACTAGCCTAGCCCTCCTTTGTTTGTCATCTCCAGGTAGCCTTCAGCTATTTCCCACCCTTAATCCCATTCCTGAAGTCTGACCTTACCCCAGTCCCCGAAGTTCCCCTAGCCCCATCAAGATCCTCCCAAAAACCCTCCTTCCATCCCCCCAGACTACTTGACTGCCCCTAGATCCCTCACACAGCCTTTCTGTATGTAAGATCCATCTTGCCTCTGTGAAGGTGCTCAGATTCAATATAGGTCAGACTCAGTCTGGCTAAGATTGTTCTGGACTGCTTGTCAAGACAAGTGTCACAAAATGGTGAGATTTCTTAAGAGTCTACCCAATATGGTGAATCTTTAATAAATTTTGTTTTACTTTGGCTGAAAGAAGGCTTGGGTCAAATTCATTCAGGCAGGACCCAGCCTCTTTGTATTTTGGGGTCCCGAGCACCCCTAAACTGGTGTGTAGCCCTTATGTGTGAGGAACTTAAGAGGGCCAGTCCTGCTGGATGATACAGTGAAAGATTGTGACTGGGGGAGGCCAGGTTGTAAATGCTGCCAAACAAAGGATTTTGTATTCAGTTCTGAAGGTAACAGGAAGTCATTGGAGTTTATTGAGTTGTGAAGCTAGATATGGCATGGTCACTTCTATGCTTTATAGGAAGATTACTTTGGCAACAGAGTGGAGGAAAGGATTGGAGGGGGATAGACTTGAGGCAGGGAGACTGATCAGGCTAGGTGTGGGAGGCTGGGAGTCTGCGCCATGGTGGCTGCTGTGTAAGTGAAGAGAAAGGTACATATACGAGAGATGTCGTGAAGACTTGGAAACATATTGAATGTGTAAATGCAGGTGAGAAGTTGAGGATGATGTCGAAGTTGCCAGCCTTGGTGATCGGATGGGTGTGGTGCCCTCTACAAAGAGGGTAGGGCTTGGGGGGAAAGAGAAAAATTCGGTTTTGGAACATTGAGTTTGAGATCTTTATGGCACATTGAATTAGAGAGGTCCAAAAGGTAGTTAATGATGTATGACTTGAGTTCAGGAGAGAGGTTAAGACTGGGTATATAGATCTTAGAATCATCTACATACGGATGATAATTGAACCTATGGGATCTGATGAGATTGCCAAGCAGAATAACTTAGAGGGAGAAACGTGTTTAGGACAGGCCCTGTGGGGATATCCACAGTTAAAAGAGTATGATCTTATGAACCAAATGAAGATCCAGCAGAGGAGATTGAAAAGGAGCAGTAAGACAGGTAGAAGGAAAACCAGGAGAGATCAATGCCATGAAATCTTAGAAAAGGAGTAGCCAGAAGAAAAGATTGATCAACAGTGTCAAAAGCTACAAGAGAGGTCAAGAAGGATGAAACTTGTGAAAATTTGGGGATTTGACAAATAAGAGATCACTGATGACTTTGGAGAATATGCTTTAAGTTGAATGATGAGATCAGAGGCCAGATTGCAAAGCTTTTACAATTAAGTGAGAGAGGAAGAAGTACAGGCAGTGAGTATAGCTAGGTAAAGCTGAGAGGGGGAGGATGCATATAGTCTATAGCTATCAGAGATGGTAAGATCCATGTATACCTTAGTTTGTTTAGTTATTAATTATTTAGTGGATAACTTCTGATATCTTCTTTTTTTTCTACTTTACACTCTTTTTAAAAAGATTTTTTACATTTCATTTTACATTTCCACTGGCTGTCCCTTGTACCTGAATTCTCCTCCTTATCTCCATCTCTTGATTTCTCTGTCCTTCAGGTACCAGCTAAAATCCCACCTTCTTCAAGAAGTATTTCCCAGTTCCTCTTAATTTTAATTCCTTTCCAATAAAATGATCTCTACATTACTTTGTGTATATTTTTGTTTGTATATAATTGATTGCTTGTTGCTTCCGATGCTGGCTTCTATGCTTTTTGGAAATGAGAGCTTTGAATTGAAATAATTTACACACTAGTCAAGTTATGGAGAAGAACTGTGATCAATGAAATGAAGAAACAGGACCAAAAAAAAAAAGAAAGAAAACCAACCCAAAAACAAAAACAAAAGAGAGAAAAAAGAAAGGAGGAGAAAAAAAGGCTAGCATGAAGTGTGCCTCAATCTGCATTCATACTTCATAGTTCTTTCTCTGGATGTAGATAGCATTCTCCATCTTGAGTCCTTTGGAGTTGTCTTTGTACCTTGTGTTGCTGAGAAGAGTGAAGTCTGTCAGGGTTGGTCCTCATAGAATCCATATATCTGTGGTTGTGTATAATGTTCTCCTGGCTCTGCTTCGCTCACTCAGCATTATGTCATATAGGTTTTTCCAGGTTGTTATGAAGTCCGTATCATCCCCATTTCTTATAGCACAATAGTATTCCATTACCTTCATATACCACAGCTTGTTCAGCCATTCCCAATTGATGGGCATCCCTTTGGTTTCCAATTCTTAGCTACTACAAAAAGAGCCGCTATAAATGTTTTTGTGCATATGGGTGCTTTTCCCGCTTGTGTGATTTCTTTGGGA
>CM053623.1:167706014-167721081 GCA_028646595.1 Phalanger gymnotis
TTGATGGGCATCCCTTTGGTTTCCAATTCTTAGCTACTACAAAAAGAGCCGCTATAAATGTTTTTGTGCATATGGGTGCTTTTCCCGCTTGTGTGATTTCTTTGGGATACAACCCTAGAAGTGGTATTGCTGGGTCAAAGGGTATGAACATTTTTATAACCCTTTGGGCATAATTCCAAATTGCTCTCCAAAATGGCTGGCTCAGCTCACAACTGCACCAGCAATGTAACAATGTTCCAATTTTCCCACATCCTCTCCAGCATTTATCATTTTCCTGTTTTGTTATTTTAGCCAGTCTGACAGGAGAGATGTGGTATCTAAGAGTTGTTTTGATTTGCATTTCTCTAATCAGTAGTGATTGAGAGCATTTTTTCATATGCCTATAGATATCTTTAATTTCTTCCTCTGAAAACTGCCTGTTTATATCCTTTGACCATTTCTCTATTGGGGAATGACTAAGGGAAAGGTCCATTTAATCTAGGCTTTCTAGTTTGTTTTTTTTTAAAAAGAGAAATGGTGGTTGTATTTTGTCAAAAGCTTTTTCAGCATCTATTGATAGAATCCCATGTTATGTTTACAATTTTCCTTACGTTGATCTTCCATCACATACCTGGTACAAATACAAGCTGGTCATAATATATAATCTTTTAAATATATTGTTGTTGTAGAGCCTTTGCTAGCAATTTTATTTAATATTTTTACATTGATATTTGTGAGGGATATTGACGTATAGTTTTCTTTCTCTGTTTTGTCTTTTTTACTTTAGTTTAAATATTGAGACTATTTGTAGCAGAGGACTCCTTTTCCTATTTTCAAATAGGTTCTTATAAAATGCAGTTAATTGTTCTTTAAATGTTTGAAAGAATTCATGTATAAATCTGTCTGGTTCTGGTTTTGTTCATTTGTGGCTTGTTCACTTTTTTCCCAATAGCTCATTTATTTAAATAATTTACTTCTTCTGTTAATTTAGGTATTTTATGTTTTTGTAAATATTCATCCATTTCATGTAAGTCAGCAGTTTTATTGGCATGTAATTGGGCAAAATATTTTTGATAATTTCCTTTATTTTATTTTCAATTTTATATTTTCATTTTTCATAAAACATCTCTTCTTCAAAAATCAAACTTTTTTCAGAAAACAAAGTTTAATTTTGTTAACTTTATCGACTTTTTCAGAAATTCTACTTTAATGTTTTATTAGGGTTTTTCTTTTAGTTTTAAAAATTTTTATTAAATATTTATTATTTATATATTTTATTAAATATAATTTTTATTACATTGTGGTTGGTAAGGTATAAATTAACTATTTCTTCCTCTCTGATTTTTTGAGGTTTTTATTTCCCTAGTTCATTATGCATTTTTGTAAAGGTACAAGCACAGCGAGAAATGTAAATTCTTTTCTGTTCCCATTGAAGAATCACCAGTTAGCTATCATCTCTAACTTTTCTGAAGTTCTTTTCACATCCTTTATTTCTTGTGGATTTTTTTTTGTTAGTTTGTTTAGGTCTAAAAGAAGTATATTGAGGTCCCCTACTATTAGAGTTTTACTATTTCTTTGTCCAATTGGATTAACTTTTCCTTTAAGTAATTAGATGCTATATCATTTAGTGTGTATATAAAGTATTGAGATTGGTTTGTTTTCTGTGGATCTTTGAGGCATAATGTAGTTTTCTGTTTTATCTCTTTTTAAAACTTGTTTATCTGAAGCAGTGCAGATTTTGCATCAACTTCCAATTTTAACTCTGTGTGAATCTTTTATTTTTTTTTAACAATTTTTGTAAAATTAACAGTAAACAGTTGTAAAATGTTGTTGAATCCTGTTTTCTAACTCTTCCTTTCCTCTTCAGTTTTGTCAGTGAGTTTATCTCATTCATGTCTGTGTTTGTGATCGTCAGTTTTATATTGCTAAGAAATTTTCTTAAGACTTGTTGTTCAGTTGTGTCTGACTCTAACTACATGTACCATAGCACACCAGGCCCTTCTGTCCTCCATTTTTAGCATTTTTATACTGTCCATGGGGTTTTCTTGGCAAAGATACTGGAGTGGTTTTCCATTTCCTTCCTCAATGGATTGTCATAACTCTCCACTATGACTTATCCATCTTGGATAACCCTACACGGCATAGCTCATAGTTTCATTGAGTTATGCAAGCCCCTTTTCCACAACAAGACAGTGATCCAGGAGGGGTTGCTTAACACTAGTGAAAGATAATTGAAGGTATCTGTTTCTGTTCTGGTCTCTCTCTTTTATACCCCTTGGCCCTCCCTTTATCACAGATTTCTTTCTTTCTTTCTTTCTTTCTTTCTTTCTTTCTTTCTTTCTTTCTTTCTTTCTTTCTTTCTTTCTTTCTTTCTTTCTTTCCTCCCTCCCTCCCTCCCTCCCTTCCTTCCTTCCTTCCTTCTTTTTTCCTCCCTTCTTTCCTTCCATTTTCCTCCCTCCTTCCCTCCCCCCGCTCTCTTTTTCTTTCCCTCTTTCCCTTCTTTCCTTCCATATAATTATATTAATATTTCTTGTTGCTGGATGGAGATTCAGTTTAGTACATTCTAAGTTTTGTGAAATTCAGTTCTTGGGTAAAATTTACCTCTCTCTATTCCAACTTATTATTTGTCTTTGCTCTTCTTTCCTCCCTACCTGCTGTTTCCTCCCCTTTCTCCTTCCTTCCCTAGCATCCTCTCATTTCCTTCTAAGGTCATCACTATAGAGTAGAATACCCCCCAGGAATTTTGCATTTCTTGTTTTCAGGTATTCTTGTAGTTCTTCTGGCCAGTACACACTTTTCTCCTAGACTGTCTTTGGACACATGCAGTTAGTGTTTGCCTGTTAGCTTCTCGCAGTCCAAGGCATTTCTTTATAGCATTTTCTTCTTTTTACTCATCTCTCCAGTCTCAGTTCCTGCATTGAGGCTTTATGTTTATGTCACTCTCTTTCTGTACTTTTGGATGATATGTGCAGGCAACAGTTGTTCTTGGATGTGGTAGCTAAGAGTAGTTGTTTTTGTTTAGTCATTGCAGTTGTGTCCAACTCTTTGTGACCCCATTTGGGGTTTTCTTGGCAAAGATACTCGAGTGGTTTACCATTTCCTTCTCCAGCTCATTTTACAGATGAGAAAACTGAGGCAAACAGGTGACTTGTCCAGGGTCACACAAGTAGTAATCTGAGGCCAGATTTGTACTCAGGAAGATGAGTCTTCCTGATTCAAGGCCTGGCACTCTATCCAGTGTACCACCTAGCTACCCAAGAGTAGTACTGGGTTCAACTTTTTGCATCCTTATTGATTTTCTTAATCTCTCTGCAGCCTTTGACACTGCCAGTCACCCTCTTCTCTTTGATATTCTCTTCTCCCTAGATTTTCTAGATACTACTTTCTTGGTTCCCCTACACATCTGATTGTTCCTTCTCAGTTTCCTTACCTAGATCTTTATCTAGGTCATGCTCATTAACATTTGGTGTCCCACCAGACTTATGTCTTGGTCATCTTATTCCTCTATACTTCTTCACTTGGTGATCTCATTAGCTCTTGATTTAATTATCATCTCTTATGATGATGATTCTTAAATCTATATATTCAGCCCTAACCTTTCTGCTTATCTCAGGTCTCTCATTTCCAACTCCTTTTCAGATATCGCACTCTGCTTGTCCTGCACAGATTTTCAGTTCATTGTGTCTAAAACTGTATTCATTACTTTTCCCCTTAAAACCTCCCTCCCACTTCTACCTTCCTACCTACTGTATAGGATACCTAGGAGTTATCTTCAATCCTTCACTATCTCTCATGCCTTCTACCCCTAACCTCTGTCTAATCTGTCACCAGGGCCAATAAATTTCCCCTTTGCAATGTCTCTTGTATATATCCTTCTCTCCTCTGATACTGCCACCACTCTGGTGCTGGCCCTTATCCTTTACACCTGAACTATTGCAATAAACTGCTGGTAGGTCTGCCTGCCACAGGTTTTTCCCCACTTCAGGCCATCTTCTATTCAACTACCAACTTCTTGAAGTTCTGGCCTGACCATGTCACTTCCTTACTCATTGAACTCCTGTGGTTCCCTATAACTTCTAGGATCAAATGCAAAATTCTAGTCACCTCTACCTGTCTTTCTAGTATTCTTATAGTCTTTATCCCCCCTTTTCTCAACAAACTCTTTGGTCCAGTAACATTGGCCTCCGTACTATTCCCAGAACACAGTGCTTCATCTCTCAGCTCTGGGCATCTTCTCTGACTGTCTTCCATGTCTGTAATGCCCTTCCTTTTCATCTGTCTCTTGGCTTCCTTTAAGTCCTAACTAAAATCCTACCTTCTACAGGAAGCCTTTCCCAACTCCTCTGAATTATAATGCCTTTCCTCTGTTATCTTCTGTTTATCCCATACATAATTTTTTTATTTTTGGAGAGGGGAAGGCAGGGCAATTGGGGTTAAATGATTTGCCCAAGGTTACATAGCTAGTAAGTATTGTCTGAGGCCGGATTTGAACTTAGGTCCTCCTGACTCCAGGGCCAGTGCTCTACTCACTGCGCCACCTAGCTGTCCCTATACATAGTTTTTTATACTTGCATGTTATCTTCCCCAATTAGATTGTGATCTCCTTGAGGGCAGGGACTTTTGCCTTTCTTTGTATCCCCAGGGCTTCCTTCCTACAGTGCCTGGCACATAGTAGATTCTTCATGACTGTTGTCTTTCTTCCTCCAAGAGGATGAAAATGACACTACTAGGTTGGGGTCAATGTACAGTGTGTCCAACTGTGGCTGATCAGACCAGTATTATTTTGGAAGGCTGTACCACAGGTCAGGCACAAATAGTCCATATGAACATTTGGAGTGGAGATGTCTCTATATTTGCATATCTCACATTTCTTTTCATCTACTGCAATTCTGCTTTGCTCATAGAGCACAGGGCCTTCTTTAATGCTGGCACACCATACTGAGCAGTCCTATGCTGGTGTTTTCCATCTCACAATTAATTCTAAAAGTTCTTCAGAAAGCCCTTGAAAGTATCCTCCTTGTATCACTTCTTCTGAACTCCATGTGAGTATATACCTTGTGTGAATTCTCTGTAAAATAGTCTTTTAGGTAAACGTACATTTGGTTTTCAAACAATGTGGCCAGCCCATCAGAATTGTGCTCCCTGCAGTTGAATTTGAATGCTTAGTAGCTCAGTCTGAGAAAGACCCTCAGTGTCTGGTACCTTATCCTGCCAGGTGATCTTCAGAATCTTCCTAAGACAATTCAAAGGGAAGCAATTCAGTTTCCTGGTGTGGCACTGGTAGACTGCACATTTCACAGGCATACAACAATGAGGTCAGCACAGTGGCTCCGTAGATCTTCAGTTTGGTAGGCAGCCTAACACCTCTTCTCTCCCACACTTTCCTTCAGGGCCTCCCAAACACTGAGGTACTTTATCATCTGTGTGTACATCTCAGGAAAATATATTGCCAAGGTAAGTGAACTTATCCACAGCATTAAAAATTTCTCTATTTCTGTAACCTCCCTTCCTTTGAACTTCTGGTCCCCTGTGCCTGCCCCGGGACTGCTGGTCTCAGTGGACTTGGGGGGCTCCCTGGCAGGGTAGCACTGGCTTACCCAGGTGATGAGAATGGTTCCAGCTTGAAGATGCTGGGCATTATTGCTACTTTGTTCTCTGAGAACAGCAGCCTGGACCAGTGTGGGTATTCTCAATGTGGGAAGAAAGTTTATGAGTTCAGAGACTGGCCCAAACAAGAAATGCATGTTAACCCCCACCAATAATCCAGGAGACCTGGACTGCATCTTCATCTTCATTGTTCTCTTCCTTCTTGTAGGGGGTACCTGGGTTGGGGGAGTATAGGATCATTTGATCAGATCTGGCTATCTTTGCTCCCAGACTTAGGTCCATCTGAGAAGTTGCCACCCAAGGAAAGGCAAGTGGCAGTCAGGGCTTGGAGCCTGGGCTTATAGTATAGCTTGTCAGAGTTCTCTAGAGGGGGAAGGGCCCTCTGACTTGCTGGTGCTTTGGCTTCATAAGTCCAACTGTTGTCCCTTCTTATCCCACCCAAAGGGTTCTTCTGACAATAAAGCCCAACCCAGCATCAAAAAAAAAAAAAGCTTGTTGACTGATTGACAGTAGGAATTGCTAGGTTTTAGCTCAGTGTCCTGGAGTTAGATTTTGGTGTTTGTTCCTTTTCTTTCTCCTTCTGGCACAAATTGGAATCAGCATTTAGCTTTGTCCATTGCTATGTGAGCATGACTGGTCCCACTCACCTATTGCTTATTGTGCTAGTAATAGGCTCCCTGGGGAGACTTACGTGTTCTGTATGTACTACCTGCCAGAGGCAGCTGGTGTTGCAGTGGACAGAGTTCTGGGCCAGGAGGCAGAGGAAGACCTGAATTCAAATTCAACCTGAGACTTACTAGCTATATAAGCTGTTCTCAGCAAGTCACTTAACACTTGTTTGCCTCGGTTTCCTCAGTTGTAAAATGGATATAATAACTGTGTCTATATTGCAGAGTTGTGAGGAGCAAATGAGATAATATTTGTAAATTGCTTATGCCTTGGCACATAGTAGGCACTATATAAATGCTTATTTTCTTCCCTTCCCTTATGCCCCTTTCTGAACCTTTATCCTGCTGTGGCTTAGGCACGGACTACCTTGGCTCTGGGTTGCCTGAGTACTGTGCTGTTGTGTGCCAGGCTTGCCCTGTTCCCAGTTTTTCTGTGGGAAGAACTGTTTTTTTTTTTTTTGAGCCTTCTAGACTCTGAATTGCTGGAGTGTTGCATGCTGTATTTCCTTAATGCTAGTCTGGCCCAGTCTCCTATCATAACCTTCACTGGTGCTGCCTGCATCCTGTGTTCTGTGATCCCTGTGTACTGGTACATCAGTGCTGGGCATTCATCTTACGCTATGTCTCTGTTGGGGCTGTATGGCCCTTAGCTGCTTAGGTTCTATGTACCTTGCTGCCTGAGTGTTTGGCCTTTTTTTTCTTATTCTCCCTTTGTTGGGCCTCCCTGGCTGCTATGCTCCTGATTTGATCCTCATTTCTCCTGGTCCTCTAGAAAGTTGCTTAGGCATAGAGTTGCCTGGGTAATGAGCTGCTTGGGTGCTGGTCTCATCTTGTCTTTTGGCATGGGTCTGTGCTTTGGCTTTTGCTTATCTTAGTTTTTCTCCATTTCAAAATTCCTAAAGTCTTAAAAATTCTGGAAGTCTTTGTTCAATCATGGACTGACTGGAGAACTTGTAGATGTTTCTCTTTGGTCTTCTTTTTCATTGTTCCCTTTGTTTATTTTTAGAGCTTTTCATTTTCCATTTTTGCCCTCTCTTTCTAAGAGAACATGGCAGTTTTCTTTTATGCTTTCTTGATTTCTAGGATTCTTTTTGGTCTTATGATACCATTTTAGGAAACATCTTTTTTAAAAGTTAAAAAAGCAGATGTAATAGTCAAGCATAACTCCAATGACCTAGGTGCCTGGTAAAATGGATGATGGCATCTCCAACAGATATTGGGTGGTTTCAAGCAGGAGCATATTTAAGGGAGGAAATAGTGAGTTATGATAGGACAGACACCAAAATAGAGGTGTTAAACAGACAGTTAAAGATTTTGGACTGGAGTTCAAGACATGGAGTAGGGTTGAGAATAATTTTCTTAAAGGTAATAATTGAATCTGTAAGAGTGGTACAAATGGTACTTAGTTCTCAGATTGAGAGAAGAGATAAAGTCCTGTATAGAGTCTTGGGGTATATCCAGATAATCTCGTTTACCATAAAATAGGGTTCCTAGAGGGCAGGGACAATGCTGTTTTTGTCTGTATGTCTACCTTAGCACACTATTGATATCATCTTTTCAGTGACCTAGCTTACTAACCTCTGAATCTAGACCCCACCATATGCAATCAGTTGTCAAGTCTTATCACATTTTCTCACAGTAATTATTATAATAGCATCATAATTAATCTCCTTGCTTTTCTATTCTCTTGCCTCTCCAGTCTATTCTCCATATAACTTAAACACAAAGATAACTGTGTGTTGCCTCCCTCCAACAAACAAACAAAATCTTTAGTGGCTCTTTACAGACTCTGTGACAAAATACAGACTCCTCCATTTGGCATTTGAAGCCCTCCAAAATCTGGTTCCTGCTTTTCCAAACATACTTCATTTTACTCCCCTTCACACACACTGCATTCCAGTTAAACAGGCCCTGATGCCTGAGTACTGAATATAATAGTCACTCTCCCATATCTCTGCTGTTGCACAGGTTACTTTCCATGACTAGAATGCACTCCGTATTGACCCCTCTGCCTCTTAGAGTCTATAGCTTAGGTGTTGTTACCTCCTACTAAGCCTTTCCTGATTCTCTCTAGATTGTTAGCTCTTTTTCTCTCTTCTCAAATTATCTTGTATTTACTTATCTGTGTGCATGTAGTATCTTTCTCTAGAAAGGTACTTTGAGGCGGAAGTTATTTTTTCTTTTTGTCTTTATATTCTAAGCACCTACAACAGTGTCTTGCACATCATAAGTGCTCAATAAATATGTCTTGAATTCATTTGAATCCTGGTTCTAAAAATTCAGAATCCTGTTTTTGATGAAGAAGAAGATATTTAACTTTTTAATTTTTTTTTCCTTTTAAGTGGCACATCCTGGGGATGGTGGTGGAGGTGGTGATAGTGAGTCAAGAAAACATTAGCTATAGAGCTGTGGCTTAGAGGTAGTAAAAGGAGCAATGCTTTGTTAATCTGGACACTTGGCCACATAGCCTGGATTTGCCATTTCTTAGTTGTATAACCATTATATAACCAATCTCTTAACCCTTGTGGAATTTAGTTTTCCCATCTGCAAAATGAACATAGTTGGATTACATCTTCTTATTCTTACTATAAAAGTAATTTTTCATTGATTTCTGTGAGAATCTGTGGCATGTTTTCGCACACTATTTTAGCATGATTCTGAATCCAAATTTCAAAGTAGGTCAGTTAATGAGCATGTTGCTTTGCTGAAAATCAGAAATGAGAACTAAAAATGGACAGCATAGAATTGATAGTGTCTTAAGTATTACAAAAGGAAATTATGTGTCCAATGTCCAGAAAGTAGTTTCTATTATTAGATATGTTTTTTATTTTATATTCAGGAAGCTATATTAACATTCAATCAGTCTAATACATGATCAAAGAAAATTTTTATTGTATTTTTTCAATGCAAAGTTTTCCTAGTAATTTGCTATTGGTAGGCAAGTAGGCACTTTGTGTTTAAATTCTTTTGCTATTTCTGGATTACAATAGTGGACAAGTAAAATTTTAGACTGTCCCTAGTCTAGGGACTTCATTTGGGAGGCAGTCAGTGGGTTTTTTGCATTTTCACTTTATTCTGGAAAGTGCCAAGATTCTAATAGATCTAGTCTGTTTTAAATTTGTGATTTCTTGAAATATAATGTCCAGGATTTTTCGTTTTTATTCATGGCTTTCAGGGAGTCAGATGATTCTTAAAATATCTCATCTTGGCTTGTTTTACATCTCACTGTTTTTTATAGCTGATACTTCAGAATTTTTTTTTTAAGTTTTTTTAGTTTGATTTTGTTTTGCTATTATGTAGGCATTGATTTCTTTTTATTTTAACTTTTGGGGAGTTCCTTCTGTTCTGTTATTTTTTCTCCTTCCAGTTTTTTCCTCCACAGGTTTTATTTCATTAAAAAAAAATCTCTTTCTTTATTTCTTCCAGATAGTTAAATCCATTTTTTTTTCCTTTTTGTCTCTCCTTACAGGTTGTTAAGGGGTTGACCTTGGTGACTTTGGATGTGTAATTCTTTATAGTGGTCAACGTGTACTCATTTCTCCAGCTTTTCCTGAATTGGGGCTTTTTTTTTTTTGTCAAAGCCAGACTTCTCTCCTTGCTTTGTCTATGGGTGGGGTGAATTAACCCTGCTTGGCCTGGACCTTGGTCACTTGGTTTCTGTACAGACTTCTCATGGTATAGTAATGCAAATATGGATCTTTGAGGTCACTTAGCAAAGATTTATTAGTTACTTACTATGTTCTACCCTGCAAAACAAAGGCAAAAAACAGGCCCTGTTCCCATGTAATGGGAGAGACTAGATGTAAATAATTAGATATCTATGAGATACATACATAGGAGCTGGAAGGTAATTGGAAGAGGTCATTATTAGCTGGAGTTCAGTGTGATCTTCTCTTAATGGTGACTTAGGACAGAGTGCTTAAGGATACCTTGGTGTCCTTGGGCTTGGGTTGTCCTGATCTCAGCACTCTTGCATTGGAACTAGTTGCTACTATTCTTGTTCTGCTTCCAAGGTTCGTGTTATGGATCCCCTTGGGTTACCTAGTGGGAGTCCTCTGTTTTTACTTTCTTTGGATAGAGAATTTTACAGCTTTCATGTATATTTCTGATGGGTCTTTGATTGTGTTTGGCATATTTTCTTTCATCTTATGCTAGCCAGTCAACAAAGCATTTATTGAACACCCACTGCCTGCTTCCCTCGGGCTCCCCGCCCCGCACCCCCCCCCCCCCCCATTTCATGAGTTTCTGTCTGATTTGTGTAGTTATGGTATAAATAAAGTCACTGTAGATTTCTCATTGGATTTCCTGATCATTATTTGTTCTTGGACTCTTTTTAGGTTTTTGATGGAGTGAATTTGAGATCTGGTCTTAGCTGGAAGCATCACTGTCCCTATGTAATGTAGTCTTGTTATTTCTTGGGGTCACTAGAAAATTCGAGCAGAGTAATTAGCTATCAGGATATGCAGTTACAGTTACAGTCATATCCTGCCTTTAGCATTCTTATTTCTGTAGTGAGTCATTCATGAATCGTAGTCCTTTTCCCAAAGGAATGTATTATTGCTAGAAATATTTTTTTCATTGTTCTTTTTACTTCTTGCAGAGTGAGGCCAGCACTTTCCTTCACCAACTGTTTTGACTGTTTGGCTTTTGTGTAAAGAAATTCATCTTTGTAGATGAGGCTAGTGATGATGAATGGAATGTTCTTTTGCTAACACATTTATTTTAGGCTGTTAACTTTTGTAATATGCTTCATTTTTTTCTCATTTTTGTTCTTGTATATTACTTACTTATAGCCAACCACTAAGAATTGCTTTTTGCCCATAATTCTCCCGATGTTTACAGATGGACTGTCGCTTATGATTTACCTGATGATTTTAATGAACTACTCCATTGCTGGAGAATTACAAATATCAGAATACCTCTATTAAGGGAGAGTGTGTATTCCAGTGATTCATTGTTTTCAGAAAGTTCATTACTAGAAGTAATAATATAGAAGACACAAATGCTTTCTATCATGCCAGTAAAGGGAGGGGTAGTGTGGAAGCTTACAATAGGAAGGGCAAATAAGAAATAATATGAGATAACAAATTAACTCTCATTGAGTTGTCATTAAATGTGTTTGATTATATTTTAATCTTTGAATACAGTAGTCAAAGTGACTATCAGATGCTTACTTATTTGTACTAGGAGAAGAGATGGAGACAAAAATAACTCACACACAAATACGTTTATACATATACTTATTGCCTAGCATGGTGCCTTGGACATATGTGGGCACTTAACCAAAACTACAAATGTATGTGATACCTGCATCATTGAGAAAAGAAAAGAGCACTTTAGATACCTAATTCAGGTTTATAGGATAGAGAACTCTGAGATTTAAAATATGTATGAAAGAAAAAATAGAATGTGCTTAGTTGTCTGCTGAATTAATAAGATTTAATTATTTAAGCCTTTTGAAGAATAAAGTTATTATAGGTGTATGGTCATAATAAAACATTTAGAATATACATACCTGATAAAGTATCTCTTTTTTATTTGAATATGTTACAAATTCTTTTTTTCTTAAAAGTAATCATAATACTTGCTGTTTATGCATACTTGATAACAAGTATTGCTTCTGTGCCTTTGGGATCACTGGAAATTTTTTTTTTAGTTTGTATATCATTATTTAGTATTTTATTTTTTTCCAGTTATATGTAAAAACTATTTTTAACATTTGTTTTTAAAATTTTGAGTTTTGGATTTTCTCCTTCACCCTCTCCCCTCCACCCATTGAGAAGGCAAGCAGTTCAGTATAGGATATACATGTGTAGTCATGCAAAACATGTCTATAATAGTAATGTTGTGAAAGAACACATAGAACAAAAAAAAACCTCAAGAAAAATAACGAAAGTTTTAAAAGCATGCTTCAATCAGTATGCAGGCACTATCAGTTCTTTCTCTGGAGATGGGTAGTATTTTTCTTCATAAGACCTTCAGAGTTGTTTTGGATTGTTGTATTGCTGAGAATAGCTAAGTCAATCATGGCGATCATCTTAAAATATTGCTGTTACTTTGTGCACAGCACATTTCACTTTGCATCAGCCCATGGAAGTCTTTCCAGGTTTTTCTGACAGCATCCTGTTCATCATTTCTTATAATATAATA
This sequence comes from Phalanger gymnotis, assembly GCA_028646595.1. NCBI lineage: Eukaryota > Metazoa > Chordata > Mammalia > Diprotodontia > Phalangeridae > Phalanger > Phalanger gymnotis. The sequence continues at coordinate 167,718,419 of CM053623.1, forward strand.
GTATTCCATTATAATGGAACATGCTACAACCTGTTCAGCCATTCTCCAGTTGATGGGCATCCCCTCAATTTCTAATTCTTTGCCATCAGAAAAGAGCTGCTATAACTATTTTTGTACATATAGGTCTTTTTTCTTTTCGTTTTTTATCTCTTTTGGGATACAGGCCTAGTAGTGTTATTGCTGGTCAAAGGGTATGCATGGTTTTATAGCCCTTTGGATATAGTTCCAAATTGCTCTATAAAACCGTTGAATCAGTTCACAAATCCACCAATAGTGCATTAATATCTCATTTTTCCCTCATCCCCTCCAACATTTGTCATTTACTTTTTCTGTCCTATTAGCCATTCTGTTATGTATGAGGTAGTACTTCAGAACTGTTTCCATTTGCATTTCTGCAATCACTATCATGTGGCTATAGATGGTTCTTTCATAAATTTGACTCATTTATCTATACGTTTAAGAAATGAAGCCTTTAAAAATCCCTCCAAAGACTTGTAAAAAATGGCTCTGAAGAAATTCTAGAGCTGTGGAACCCACTAAATAGCAGAGGAAAGCAGGTCTCCAGCCCAAGACAGCCTGGATGGTCCCTGGAGCCTTGGGGCCATGAATCACTGAGCTATAGCACTTACCAGACTTCTCAACCCACGAACGTAAAAGACAATGGAGCAGGTTAGTGGGAAAACTGCTGGATCTGGGTGAGAGGTGGCACAGTGGAGGTGGCTCAGCAGCAGCAGCAGGAAGCCTCTGTGGCTGCTTCCAGAACTGCAGGGAAGGCTGCTTCCGGTCCCAGGCTCACATGGTGGGAGGAATCAAGCCAGATCAGAGCGGGAGCGCAGGGAGCGCTTTGCTGGCGCAGAGGCAGGGTTCTCTTGCTGTGCCCTTCTTGGATCTGGGTTGTGGTCCTGGTTGGCAGCTCTTGGGCGAAGAGGAGCGCTGGTGTGGCAGAGCCTTCGGTGACAGTGGAGTAGAAGTAGCTCCAAAAACAGCAGAGCAGCCCCTAAAGGTTGGGACAAAGCACTCTCTACTCTACAAGCAGTCATACCCTGACAAAAAGCTCGGGGGTCAAGTAATTGGCAGGGAACGTGACCAGGCAGTGAAAACCAACTTAGACTCTAGAATCTTTTTTTTTTTGGTGACAAAGATCAAAACCTACAGCCAGAAGAAGTCAACAAAGTCAAAGAGCCTATATCAAAAGCCTCCAAGAAATATATGAATTGGTCTCAGGCCATAGAAGAGCTAAAAAAGGTTTGGAAAAGCAACTAAGAAGTAGAGGAAAAATTGGGAAAAGAAATGAGAGTAATGCAGGAAAATCATGTAAAGCAAATCAGTGACTTTCTAAAGGAGACCCAAAAAAATATTGAAGAAAATAACACATTAAAAAAAAAGACTAACCCAAATGTCAAAAGAGCTCCAAAAAGCCAATGAGGAGAAGAACGCCTTGAAAGGCAGAATCAGCCAAATGGAAGAGAAGGTCTAAAAGACCACTGAAGAAAGTACAACCTTAAAAATTAGATTGGAGCAAGTGGAAGCTAGTGACTTTATGAGAAACGAAGGCATTATAAACTAAAACCAAAGGAATGAAAAAATGGAAGACAATGTGAAATATCTCATTAGAAAAAAACCACTGACCTGGAGAATAGATCCAGGAGAGATAATTTAAAAATTATTGGGCTACCTGAAAGCCATGATCAAAAAAAGAGACTAGATAACATCTTTCAAGAAATTATCAAGGAGCATTGCCGTGTTATTCTAGAGCCAGAGGGTAGAACAGAAATTGAAAGAATCCAATGATTGCTTCCTGAAAAAGATCCCCAAAAAACTCCTAGGAATATTGTTGCCAAATTCCAGATTTCCCAGGTCAAGGAGAAAATACTGCAAGCTGCCAGAAAGAAACAATTTGAGTATTGTGGAAACACAATTAGGATAACATAAGGTCTAGCAGCTTCTACATAAAGGGATTGAAGGGCTTGGAATATGATATTCCAGATGTCAAAGGAGCTAGGATTAAAACCAAGAATCACCTACACAGCAAAACTGAACATAACGCTCCAAGGCAAAATACAGATTTTCAATAAAATAGAGGACTTTCAAGCTTTCTCAATGAAAAGACTAGAGCTGAATAGAAAATTTGACTTTCAAATACAAAAATCAAGAGAAGCATGAAAAGACAAACAAGAAAGAGAAATCATGAGAGACTTATTAAACTGTTACATGGAAAGATGATGCTTGTAATCCATGAGACCTTTCTCAGTATTAGGGTAGTTGAAGGGAGTATACATATATATAGACAGAGGGCACGGGGTGAGTTGAACATGAAGGGATGGTATCTAAAAAATAAGTGGAAAGAGAGGAGTATATTGGGAGAGGGAGAAATAGAATGGGGTAAGTTATCTTACATAGAAGTGGAAAGAAAAAGCCGTTCTGTTGGAAGGGAAGAGGGGGCAGGTGAGGGAGAATGAGTCAATCTTGCTCTTACTAGATTTGATTTGAGGAGGGAATAACATACACACTCAATTGGGTATCTTACCCCACAGGAAAGTAAGGACAAGGGGATAAAAAAGGGAGGGGAATTATAGAAGGGAGGGCAGATAGGGGGAGGAGGTAATCAAAAGCAAACACTTTTGAAAAGGAACAGAGTCAAGGGAGAAAATTGAATAAAAGAG
>CM053623.1:167721181-167823681 GCA_028646595.1 Phalanger gymnotis
GCAGTTGGGAAATAAGATATACAGACAGTGGAGTATAGAAATCTGTTTTGCCCTACAAGAAAGTAAGGGGAAAGGAGATGGTGGGGATAGTGGAGTGACAGAAGGGAGGGCTGACTGGGGAACTGGGCAATCAGAATATGTGCCATCTTGGAGTGGGGGGAAGATAGAAATGGGGAGAAAATTTGTAACTCAAAATCTTGTGGAAATCAATGTTAAAAACTAAAAATATAAAAGAAAAAAAATATGAGAAAATTTTTTAAAATTAGAGGAAAAAAAGATAGGCATCCTTTTACCTCAGTAGCTGTAGCAAGGCTTCTTAACCAAAGAAGGCATAGATGATCTTATAAAGGATAAAAAAAAAGATTTCATTTACATTAAATTTAAAAGATTTCGTGTATGTGAAAGCAGTTCATTCAAAATTGAAAGAAATGTGGTTAAAATACTTCAAATGCCAATGATAAAAGACTGATATTCAAAATATACAGGGAATTTATACTAGTGTATAACATCAAAAGCTAAATATGTTTCAAAAGAAAATTTGAAAACTATAAATGATTGTATAATAACATTCCCTTCAGCTCTAATAATGAGAGAAATGCAAATTAAGACAGTTTTGAGGTTTTAACTCACTCTGTGGAAATTATCAAAGATATTTTTAAAGATGTGAGTAGAAGATACTGGGGGAGACTGAAGGACAAAAGGCATACTGATATACTTTCAGTTTAACTCATATCTTCCAACTATACTAAATTTCATTTTGGAATTATGTAAGTGACAAAACTGTGCCTTTGCCACAGCAATCATATTACTGGGAAAGCACATCAAGGAAATCAAAGATACAAGCAAAAATGTAATATTATTTTTAAAAAATCTGCATTAGCCCAGTTTCTGGTAGCAAAGGGCTGAATTCGAAGTGGGTATCCATCAGTTGGGAAGAAGTTGGAAAAGAAATAGCATATGTGAATGCAGTGGATATATTACACAGCAAAAAAAAAAAAAGTACTGAAGTATGAGAAATTCAGAGAAATGTGGGAAGATTTTATGCTGTGATGCAAAATAAAACAAAATCAAGTGAACAATAAAAGAAATAAATGAGGCCTTTATCAGAGGAACCTTTTTCCAAATTTTTTTCATAGTTACTAACTGTATTTCCCTTCATCCTATTCTCCTTCCCCCACTTATTTTTTTTTCTCTCTTCTTTCATCCTAGCCCTTCTGTAGAGTAAGATAGATTTCTAAACTCAGTTGAGTGTGTATGTTATTCCCTCTTAGAGGCAATTCTGATGAGAGTAAGGTTCACTCACTCCCCCTCATCTCCTTTTCCCCTCCACTGTAAAAGCTTTCTCTTGTCTCTTTTATGGTAGATAATTTACCCTGTTCTCTTTCTCCCTTTCTGTCTCTCCCAGTATATTCCTCTCTCTCACCCCTTAATTTTATTTTTTATAAATCATGCCTTTATATTTAACTCAAACCTGTGCCCTCTATCTATATATACTCCTTCTAACTGCCCTCATAATGAGAAAGGTCTTATTAGTTACAAATATCATCTTCTCATGTAGGAATGTAAGCAATTTAACCTTATTAAGTGCCTTATGATTTCCCTTTCCTGTTTACCTTTTTATGTGCCTCCTGATGTGCCTTGTATTTGAAAGTCAAATTTTCTGTTCAGCTCTGGTGTTGTCATCAAGAATGCTTGAAAGTCCTTGTAATGACAATTTAGATTTGAAGATATTATTGCCTTGTTAACACAGTCCTCTATCTCATCGAATGTCCATTTTTTCCTCTGAATGATTATACTGAGCTTTTCTGGGTAGGTGATTCTTTATTTTTTTTTATTTTTATTTTTTTGGGTAGGTGATTCTTGGTTGTAATCCTAGCTCCTTTGCTCTTGTGAATATCATATTCCAAGGCTTCTGAACCCTTAAACGTAGAAGCTGCTAAATCGTGTATTAGGACTGTGGCTCTACGATACTTGAATTGTTTCTTTCTGGCTGCTTGCAAATATTTTCTCCTTGACCTGGGAGCTCTGGAATTTGGCTGTAACATTCCTGGCAGTTTTCCTTTTGGGGTCTCTTTCAGGAAGTAATTGGTAGATTCTTTCAATTTCTATTTTACCCTCTGGTTCTAGAATATCAAGGCAGCTTTCCTTGATAATTTCTTGAAAGATGATGTCTAGGCTCTTTTTTTGGTCATGGTTTCAGGTAGTGCAGTGATTTTTAAACTCTCTTGGATCTGTTTTCTAGGTGAGTTGTTTTTTCCAGTGAGATATTTTACATTGTCTTCTATTTTTTCATTCTTTTGGTTTTCTTTTGTTGTTTCTTGATTTCTCATAAAATCATTAGCTTCCATTTGCAGCATTCTAATTTTTAAGGAATTATTTTCTTCAGTGAGCTTTTAGACCTCCTTTTCCATTTGAGCAATTCTGCTTTTTAAGGCATTTCTTCTCTCACTGGCTTTGTGGACCTCTTGCCATTTGATCTAGTCTTATTTTTTAAGGTGTTATTTTCTTCAGCATTTTTTGGGTCTCCTTTAGCAAGCTATTGACTGTTTTTCATGATTTTCTTGCATTACTCTTGTCTCTCTTCCTAATTTTTCCTCTGCTTCTCTTACTTGCTTTTCCAAATTCTTTTAGAGCTCTTCTATGGCCTGAGAGTAATTCTTATTTTTCTTGGAAGCTTTGGAAGTAGAAACTGACTTTGTTGTCTTCTGTGTGTGTTTTTTGATCTTCCTTGTCACTATGGTAACTTTCTATAGTCAGAGTTTTTTTCTGTTGTTTGGTCATTTTCCCAGCCTGTTATTTGACTTTTCACTCTTTTTTTAAGGTAGGGTTCTGCTTCCAGGGTGGAGGGTGCATTGTCCCAAGCTTTCAGGGGTTTTGTGCAGGTATTTTCAGAGATACTTCTATGGCCCTGTAAGTTTTCAGTTTTTCCAAGGTGGTATGATCTAAGGTAGGCATGAACAACTTGTGGCCTACCAAAGGATTTGGGGTGTCCTGGAAAAATATAGAGGAAAACTTCCTTTTTGTGTAGTGGAAATCCTTTGATGTGCCACAAGCTGCCTGCAGGCCACAGGTTGTGCAAGCCTGATCTAAGGAGAGGTGTTTACCACTCTCCCGGCCTGGGCTCTGGTCCTTGAGGCACCACAAGCCCTCTTTTCTGCCCTGGAACTGTGAGGAGGGCTCCTCCTCCATTGCTGCCTTGAGCTCTGCTATGCTATTGCTCCTCCCCACTCTGGGACTGCCACCCAGGACTCGGATCTGAATCTGAGTATTGGCAAGGCAACAGAGTCCTGCCTTAGTACTAGCAAAAAGACCCCTGTAATCTTCTTCTGACCATTTCTTTGACTCCGTTAACTGCCTGTGGACTGAGAGCTCTGGAAGCAGCCACTGAGGCTGCCATTGCCACTGCCGATTCAGTCACTCCTAAGGCCTACTTCTGGTTTGCTGTGGCTGAGGCTGTGTTGGCATGGCCTGCCTGTGCTCCTCTCTCATCCTGGTGCAACAGACCTTTCCTGCCCACCTTCCAAGTTTTCTTGGGCTGGAAATTTGTTTCACTCTGTCTTTTTGTGGGTCTCTTGCTCTAAATTTGTTTGGAGTCATTTTTAAAAGGTACGTAGAGGGGCTTGGGGGAAAACTTTATTTCGGTTATATTTTGCCATGTGTGCTCTGCCCTGGAAATTTTTTGTAAGATACTATTTTTTGAAGGAAGCTTAAAGATGTCTTGGAAAGCAGGAATAAATAACCTCTCACCAATTCAGAACAAGTGTTTCATTCTATGATCCTGTGCAAGCCTCCTTACAATTTTTTTTTTGGGGGGGGCCCTAGCAGTGAGTCACTAAATTCAATCTTTCCATTAACTTGGTAGGCCACTGGCTCTTACTGTTTGCCTTGCAGCTGAGAGCACTCTTCTGTATGTTGTCTCTCATAGCTAGATTATAAGTTCCTTGAGAACAGGACTGTCTGCTTTTTATTTTTATTTCTAGCACTTAGCATAAGCTTGTTAACTCATTTATGTGTTTTTTTGTGAAGGAACATCATCCTCAACCGAAGTTTTTTGTCTTAGAATAAATAGAATCATCATTGTAAGTACAACTGTTTTCCAAGTATGGTCCACAGGTACCTCGGGATCCCCGAGACCCTTTCAAATGATCCATGAGGTCAAAACTATTTGCATAGCAATACTGAAACTTTTTTTTACTTATTAGAATATTCATCCCTTTTGCAAGTACTTATCTGGGTGAGGCTGGATTTGTATCGTAAAAAGGGTATACTTCAACAATGTACTGAAAGGAAAACAATATATTGCAACAGATTGAATGTAGAAGCAGATATAAGAATCCAGTTATCTTCTAATAAATCAGATATTAAAGAGATTTGCAAAAATATATAAGCAATGCCAGTCTTCATAAAAAATTTATATTAACATGTAATAGATTTATTATTGTTATTTAAATATTTTAATAATTTATCAGTAAAGTAATGTAAAACTTAACTGTCTCAAGATTACCTATAAAACACCTCTTCTTGGTATTGTCCAGGAACTTTCAGTGAGAATTCCAAGTAATTGTTTCAAACAGATTTTTTCACCTTTTAATTATTGTATATGAGTTCATGGTTGATAGTGGAGAAATGACACCAAGTATGTTATTCCTAAGCAGTCAACAAGCTTGGCTCCTACTTTTTGTTAGGCATTAGGGATAAAAATACAAACATGAAACATCCTCTCCCCTGAAGGAGCTTGTATTTCTTCAGAGGAAGACAACATGGATGTAGATGTATACAAAATAGATTGATTTTAGGTGGTAGGCGCTACCATCTGAGGGACTCAGGGAAGACTTCACATGGAAAGTGACACGATATAAAATCCTTAAAGGAATTTTGGTGTCCTTAGAAATAGAGATGAGGATGAAATGCATTCAAGACGTGGGTAATAGCTAAGGCAAGGGCATGAAGGCAGAGCGTACAACTGAAAATAAAAAAGGTCAGATTTGGCTGGATTGTAGTATGAATATTGTGCAATTACCCAGGAATGATAGGTCGTGCCCAGGTTGTGAAGGACTTTAAATGGAGTTTATTTTTGATTTTAGAGGTAATAGGGAGCCACTAGAGTTTATTTGGGAGAATTACATTGTAAGATATGTGCCTTAGAAAAATTACTTTGGTGACCATGTAGATTAGAGGTTCCCAAACTTAATGTGCCCCCTTGGAAATCTACTTTCTTTAACCCTTTAATGGTTTATTTTGAAATTTACATCATTTCAAAAAAAAATTTTTTTTTTAGAATAACTCATCTTAAATTTAATAATTTATTGTAAATTCCTGGATTTTTTTTCCCTGTGTTGACATTTCGATGATGCAATATTGTATCTTGTAACTGTATAGTATCATATTATAAACAAATCATTACATGCACATATTCCTGTGGATGCATGCTGGACTTCCCAGTACTTGCTTGTTAAGACCTGTCCTCAGACTTGACCACTGATCAGTTATAACTTATATTGTGTGTTTTTATTTGGAAAGTAATGTAATCGTTATGACTTTAACTCTGTTACACAACAGATGAAATGTACAGTTTTTCAAAATTTTCTAATTTCTCTCCTTATGCTTCCACTGCCCCCTTATTTTTATTCAACACTCCCAGTTGTACCCAAGGCTACTACTGCCCACCCTTGGATTGTTCCAGTGCCCCCCCCCAGGGGGGCAGATTTGTTCTCTTTGGGAACTTATGACATTGTAGAGGATGTCTTAGAGGGGAAGAGATACTCAGAGTGGGAGACAGGCTCAGAGCAGGAGAGAAGCTTGAGGCAGGGAGAACAACCAGGAGGTTGTTTTGGCAGTTAAGGTGAGTGTAAGGGCAAGCAAGCAAAGTCGAACTTTTTGTTGTCTTTTATTTTAGAGTGCTCCTCAGCACTAAGGCAATCAAGTGCCTTTGTTTGTAGAAAGGCCCTCACCCTTTTGCTTATTAGGTCACAAGAGGTGTGAAACCCTCAAGAAGTGCGAAGCACTGTAACCTTGAAGAAGTGTGCATATATACTCTGAGGTTAGCATTTTGTTTGGGGTCCACTCATTGGAAGAGTGTTGCATGGGGACTCTGGGTAGCCATTAAGGAGCCCCTGGCTTTAAAACTCAGATGTTGATGCTTCTCTCTGGTAACTATGTATTGCTTGGATAGACAGGTAGAGAAGCCTGTCTACTGATTTGTGTTATTTTGCTGTTTATGTAATTTCTGCTTGTAATTTCTGTTTGTGTTTTCTCTGAAGTTGTGTGCTGACTTTTCCCCTGAACTAAGTGAATGATATATGTATGTTTAATTAAAGTGATATTGTAAACCCCTTAGAGTTGCTTTCCTTAGAAAAGCAGATCAAAGAATCCTTGCTAGCAGCCTTCGTATGTGCTGGTGTTATTGGCCTTACACAGCCACAGTAGTGGCAAGTAGCATTGTTGTTACAGAGAGCTGTATTGAAGACTTGAATAAAGGGTAGTGAATGGCAAATGAGGGAAAGGGAATCATGCTCTAGAGGTTGTAGATATGGAAACAAGATTTGGCATTTGATTAGATATATGGGATGAGAGACAGAGATATCAGTGAAGAAGGACACTGACATTTGGAACTCACCTAACTGGAAGAATGGAAGATCTCTTGAAACAGGAAAGTTTGGGAGAGGGTAGATAATTCTGTTTTGGATGTGTTGAATTTGAGATGTATATGAGACATCCAGTTTAAATTGACCAATAGGCAGTTGGTAACATAGTACTGCAGCTCAGGAGAGAGACCAGAGCTGGTTATATAGATCTGGTAGTCATCTGCAGAGAGATTGGATCAAGGTTACACGTAGAGAGGCTGGCCAGCTGTCTGTTACTAGAAATTGGAGTAAACAGAAGAGGAAAGACTATTGTAAGGTAGTGAGATAAAAAGAAAGGGAGGAAAGGAACCTCATTGTGATTGCTCCATTTTCTCAGGAAAGTTTGAAGGATGAATTTCAGCTGTGGTGTAGAGATTTTAGAAAGTATTTAATCCTGACAACAACTATAGGAAGTAGGTCCTGTTGTTTTTCCCATTTTTCAGTTGAGGAAACTGAGGTAGAGAGAGGTTACAGGGTCCCCCAGCTGTAAGTATCTGAGGCTAGATGTGAACGTATGTCTCAGTGGTCTGTCCAGTGCTCCCCCCACCCTCAGCTGCCTATAGGAGGCTAGAGACTTGTAAACAGACCCTAAAATACTGGCTTAATAAGATTATTCTAAGGAAAGATCATCATGCTCCAGACTTGTCTTCCCTGCCCTGCCCTGCCCTGCCCTGCCCTTCCCTTCCCTTCCCTGCCCTGCCCTGCCCTGCCCTAGTATGGGGTGTGTGTGTGTGTGTGTGTGTGTGTGTGTGTGTGTGTATGTATGTATTCGGGGGAGGAATCCTTTAACTTCGTTGGGAAAGGTTAATATTTAGGCTGATAACCTACTTCTTTGATTCATTCTCAAGTTTTATGTAAGTATTCCTAAGCCAGAGATGTGTAAAAGCTGAAAAAATGATGCTTCCCACTTGGCCAACATTGAATTTGTTTTGCTTGGCTATGCTTGGTTTAAAAGGGTTTATTTCTTTTTCTGGGTGACAGAAAAATAGGAGGGAAGAAATCCTTCGTAAATTGAATAATAATAACAGTAATAGCTTACATTTATATAGTGCTTACTATGTGCCAAGCACTGTGCTAACTGCTTTATAATCACTCTCATTTGATTTTCACAACAACCCTGAGAGGTAGGGGCTATTAGTTTCACCTTTTTTCAGTTGATGTAACTTCAGGAGTGATGTAACTTGCTTGAGGGTCACACAGCTAGTAAGTGTTTGAGGTCAGATTTGAACTGAGGTCTTTCTCACTCCAGGCTCAGCACTCTTATCAGCTGTGCCGCTTGGTTGCCTCTCAATAATACCAATATTAATAATATGATGCTAAAATAAAGATAAAACAGTGTTACCCGGTTTTAGACGAATTGATTTAGTGGACACTTGGTGCTTTTGAGTGATGGTAGGGAAGTTAATACCTATTTCATATTTTCATTTATTTTTCATCCATTTCATTCATATTTTTACATTGATATTTTTGAAAACTTGCCTATCAAGATGACCAACTATACCCTTCACCCCACCCCACTGCTCCCCCAAAAAACCTTAGGTGGTAGCATAATACAACATAATATAATACTCTTTTTCCTCTTGTGAGCAGATGGCTTCACCCTGTGTTACATGCCTACTGCTGATTTTTCAAAGACTAGATGCCATGCATTTCATATTTTGGCTGCTTCTAGGTTCTCTTCCCACTCACTTGCTTCAGAGAATCTTGAAACTGGATGTACTTGCTGTTGACATTTATGTGGAGGAAGTAGAAAATCATTAAACTACATCCGAGATGTTACTTTATTTAAAAAATTTTGAAACTTCCTAAAGTGAAGTTTGGGCCCTTTTTACTAGATATTTATTTTTTATGATAAATACTAAACATATATTAAGTAATTTTTTCAGGAGTACTTTCTGACATGCAGGTTTATGGTTCTGAATTTTTATAATTTTGTAATACTTATAAAAACATTTAGAGTAAATTCAACTATCTTTTCATCTTCACAGGACTTTAGAAAGGCAGAAATAATTAAACTTATTAATGTGGTGACTAGTAGCATAGATGGGCAGTTAGGTGGTACAGTGGATAGAGTGCTGGGGTCATCTTCTTGAGTTCAAATCTGACCTCAGACATTTATTAGCTGGGTGACCCTGAGTAAGTCACTTAACTCTGTTTGCCTCTGTTCTTCATCTGTAAAATGAGCTGGAAAAGGAAATGGTAAACCACTGCAGTGTCTTTGCCAAGAAAACCTCAAATGGAGTCACTGAGAAAACAATTGAAAATTAAAAGTAGCATAGATTAGTCTCAAATAAATATGGTTTTTTTGAAAAATATTTGAATGTGGATATGTTTGATCTTAGGATTCAATGAAGCCGGATAGAGAAAGAGAGAGAACTTGTTAGTCTCTTTTATTTTCCCTCCCTGCTAAGAGTTCTTCCTTGTTCTTCATTCCATTAGTAAGAATGGACAGCATTACCTTTCAGACTGATATAAAGCTTATCTTGCTTTTCAGTTCAAGAATACTGGTTCAGATATACAGGGAAAGAAGGAAAAGGAAGGAATTAAATAATTGAGGGTTTTGGTAGGAGAGTGTAGGGCATGATTTTGCCTTCAAGCTACTGCTGAGTTAGACTAAGCAGAGATCTTATTTATCACTAGGCAAAAGTTAATTAAGTACAATCAGTGGCTATATAAATACATACTGGAAAGCCAAATTTTCCAAGCTTCATTGTCAGAAATCAGTTCAACTTAACCAGATACTTACTAGAGCCTCTTATATGGAAATAGCACATATTCTACTTTTCGAGATTACAAGATAAGAGACTCACTTTTGTATAGATGACCTTGTTTCTCATAAAAAATCTTGTCAAATAGGTTGCGCAAATATTATTAACCCCATTTTACATATGAGGAATGTGAGCCATAGAGCAAGTCTGTTAGCATATATATTTTAGGTAGACACTGTGGATGAACTCTGCTCAGGATTGCTTGGAGGAGAGGTGGATCTGCGATCTGTTCTTGCCTTTGTGCACAGCTTCTGCTCAGGTGTGCTCCTTGCAGTGTTCCCCAAATGGTGTGCTTTTTCCCTGTCCTAGTCCTCAGTGTCAGCAGACCTAAATGCTTGTTGCCTTTTGCCTACCTTGCCTGGACAAAGGGACTTGGGATTTTTTCTGGATTTTCTCATCAGGATTTGGTCTGGTGCATTTTTCTAGATCATATACCACTATTTGTTTAGCCATTCCCCAATTGATGGACATCCCCTTGATTTCCAATTCTTTGCCACCTCAAAAAGAGCTGCTCTAAATACTTTTGTACATGTGGGTCCTATTCCCATTTGTATAATCTCTTTGGGATACAGCCCTAGTATTGCTGGGTCAAAGGGTATGCATATTTTTATAGCCTTTTGGGCATAGTTCCACATTGCTCTCTAGAAGGGCTGGATCAGTTCACAACTCCACGAACAATGTAACAGTTTTTCCACATCCTCTCCAGCATTTATCATTTTCCTGTTTTGTCATGTTAGCCAATCTGACAGGAAAGATGTAGTACCTTAGAGTTGTTTTGATTTGCATTTCTCTAATCAGTCATGAAATACTTTGAACAAAGAGGAATCCACATCCCCCTACCCTAACCCCCCAGAAAAGGCTGAAAAAAAAGGAAAAGAAAAGAAAGCCCAAACCTTGAGTTTTCATTTTACACTCTAGCAAAGGAAAACATGTATGCAGCATGTCTTCATACTGTTTTCTAAGAACAGTGAATATTAGAACTATGCTTCTCAAAGACACACTATAAAATCACCATGTACTTTTGAAATCATGATGTATTGCTTAGAGTATTAGGTCAGTGTGGCCTATGATTTCAATGCAAGCGACAACATGGATGTAACATTAGGATGAAATTTAATTACTTAGCAATAACAAAAATTGAACATTAAAGATATAACAGTCCAGTATAAAGTTCCGTATATGTCTATTCCCCTAAATAGCAGACATTTTACTTAATTTGATTTTAGAAATTAATTGCACATTATGAGTTTTTAAAGGTACATTTAGAGCTCCACAAAAATTAAACATGCTCTCAGGCACTCAAGTGACCTGCTTATTCAAATGACCACCAAGCAAGAATCTGTATACTGAAAGGCACAAATTTCTACACTTTATCTAGTTGTTAGCTTACTTTCAATGCACAGCTCAGGTGCTGCCACTTCCATGAGGACTTTGACATTCTCCACCAAATGCAAATACTTTTCTCCTTTTGAAATTACTTTGTAATATTTGTTATATCCTTTTTGTTCGCTCATCTGTGTACATGTTGTATCCAGAAGAATTTAAGCTCTTTTAGAGGAAGGTTTATTTTACTTTCGTGTTGCTGTTCCCAGTGCATAAGTCATTGCAGATATTGGCCATTAACAAGTTACTGTTAAACTGAATTGAGATGTATTTTGATACTTTTGGATTTTGGATCTCATCAATGTAGTTATTATCTCCGACAATGTAAGGCGGTCACTGCTCACATGGAAGTTATGTTTCTAATGGGGACAGGCAACATATAAAGGGGCATTGTTTGGAGATGACTAAGGAGTAGTAGTGAGGAAGCTTAGTTCCAGGCAGGATAAGGTGTAAGCTCACCTCTCAGCATCTGCCTTCCTGGGGCAGAGTCCAAAGTATCACTGAGAAGGAGATGAAGATGATAGTCAGAATGTAGACAGCGTCGTGTGGGTATTTGGAAGAAGAGTGGTTTTAGGTGAAAGATAGTAAATTCTGTTTTGGACATGTTCAAGATGCCCTATATGATATTCTGCTTTGAAATATGCTAAAGGCATTTGGTAATAGGGGATCAGAATCCAGGAGAAAAACTATACACACACACACATACACGATACATACATGTTTGTATGTATGTATGTGTAGATATATATTTTGGAATTATCTGTATTGAGGTGATAGTTAAACTCATGGGAGCTCATAAAGTCACCGTGTGAGAGAATATATAAAGAATTGATAAGAGTTCCCAGGATAGAGCCTTGGGATATACACCAGCAATTAAGGGTTATGACATGAATAGATGAAGATTCAGCAAAAGAGACTAAGGATCAGTCAGACAGGTAAGAGGAGAAGCAAGAGAGTAGTCAAAAAAACCCAGAGGGTATTGAGTATTTAGAAGAAGATAGTCACTGAAGAAGTCTGACGTGTCATGGAGCTTAGTCATTGCCAGAATGCCTCCCTTGTGTGATCAAATATCCTAATCAACACATTAGCCAAATTGGAAAAGGCATGCCTCATTATGTACTCACAGTACACCTCCTCTCTCTTGAGGGAGGAAACATATTTTACCATTGATCTACTGACTCAGCATTGCTCTCTGCATTGGTCAGTTCTGACATCTTTCATTGTTGCTTTCCTTTACATTACTGTGGTCATCAGAACAGCTATTCTTCTAGTCCTTCAGTGCATATCGTTGGAGTCTTCCTCAAATGTTCTATTTCCCTCATTCTTTTCTCCCTCTAAAACTTTTCTCTTATCTAGCGCATTTTATCCACTTAGCTAAGATCCTCCTAGCCTCTCAACTACATTAACTGTAATAGCCTTCCACTTTCTGTAATCAATCTACCTCGTTCCAGATAGGATTCTACAATTTATCTTTCACACAGCTGCCATTATTATCTTAAGGTACAGAGTTCATTCACATTACTCACCTCATTTACTTTACATTCTAGCTAGGCAAGTTCCCAAAATTGCCTCTGTATTTGTCCCATCAATGTATTTGTCCCACCAAGACCAGTGTCTGGAATGTACTACTGTACCTTTCAAAGTGCTTATTTTCCTTCAGAACTAGGCATTAGATTTGAACTCAGGTCCTCCTGACTTCAGAGTATACTTTTTTAGGCCTTTCCTTTCGTTCCCAGTGATTATCAACTTATTTTCTCCCTCTCCACAGTGTCTCTTCCAAACTTTGTCATCTCTTCTCCAACCTCTCTTGGCTCCTTTTCCCCCTACTGTCTCAGCTGAGAACTTCATCTCATATTTTACAGAAAAAATTGCACTTACTTTCTTACCTTGAGCTCCTTCTTCTTCAGCTCATATCACTCATATGCCTTCTACAATTATCTCCTTCTTCACTGTCCTTTCTCATGGTGAGATAAACTTATTCCTTTCAGAGCTTACCCCTCTACCTCCTCAAGTGATCTTATTCCATTTCATCTCCACCAGCAGATTTCTCCCTCTCATCCTTAATGTCTCACTTACCTTCAATTTCTCCCTGTTTACTGGCTCCTTTGCTAATGCTTACAAACATGCCTATGTCTCCTCTATCCTCAAAAATGGCTCACTTGATCCTTCCATCCCAGTTAATTGTCATATGATATCTCTTCTGCTCTTTGTGGCCAAACTCTTTGAAAAGGCCATCTACAATAGGTGCTTCCGTCTTCTTTCCCCTCCCTCTATTCTGAGCCCTTACAACCTGGCTTCCAGTTTTCTCATTCTGCTGAAACCACTCTAAAGTTGGAACTTAAAGGAAGCCAGGAAAACCAGTAGGTAGCGATGAAGAGGGAGATGATTCCAGGCATGGGGGACAGCAAAAGAAAATGCCTAGAGTTAAGAGATGGAGTGTCTTGATTGTAGAATAGCCAGGAGGCCATTGTCGCTCTGGACCTTTTAGTAGCCACATCCAATGGCCTTTTTTTTCTATCCTCATTCTTCTTGATCTCTCTGCTGCCTTTGACAGTGTTGATCACTCCTTCCTCTTCTGATTTTCCATCTGCCTATCTCACTGCTCCCTCTCAGTCTCCTTTGTGCAGGATCTTCATCCACATACTTCCCTCTAACCATAGGTGTCCCACAGAGTTCTGTCTGGGGCCCTCTTTTCTTCTCCCTCTGCTATGGCACTTGGTGATTTCTTCAACTCCCATGTATTTAATTACTCTCTCTGTGGTAACCTAATCTATCATCTCCCTCTCCTGCTCTAACCTCTGAAGTCCAATATCACATCTCTCTTCTACTTGTCGGACATCTTGGAGGTCAGGTTGACATCTAAAACTCAGCATGTCTGAAACCTAAGGCTTTCCTTTCCCCTAAACTCTCCTCGTCTTATCTTCTTTATTACTATAGAGGGCATCACTATCCTTCCATTCCCCCAGAGTTGCAATCTAGGGGTCATCCTGGATTTCTTACTATCTCTAACTTCTCATACCCAGTTTGTTGCCAAAGGTTGTCAATTTGACTTTTGCAATATCTCTTGAATATGCCCCCCTTCTCTTCTCTGACACTACCACTACTCCAGTGCAGACCCTCATCACCTCATGCCTGGACCACTACAATAATCTGCCTGTGGGTCTACCCTGCCTCAAGTCTCTTTCCACTTCAATTCATCCTCCAGTTAGCCACCAAAGTGATTTTCCTAAAGTACAGATGATCATGTCATCCCCTTACTCAGTAAACTCCAGTGACTTCCTGTTGCCTTCAAGATCAAATACAAGATGCTCTGTTTGGTATTCAAAGCCCTTCATAACCTAGCCTACTTTTCCAATATTTTTACTGCTTACTCCCCACCGTATACTCTTTCAATCCAAAGTGACACTGGTCTCGTGGCTGTTGCACAATCAAGATACTCTATCTCTTAACTCTAGGCATTGTCTTTTGCTGTCCCCCATGCCTGGAATGATCTCCCTCCTCATCCCCTCCTCATCTCTACCTACTGGTTTTCCTGGCTTCCTTTAAGTTTCAGCTAAAATCTAATCTTTTACAGGAAGGCCTTCCCAACCCCTCTTAATTCTAATGCCTTCCCTCTGTTAATTATTTCCTATTCATCCAGTATAGCTTATTTGTAAGTATTTATTGTTTCCTCCATTAGATTGTGAGCTCCTTGAGGTCAGGGACTGTCGTCTTTTGTTTCTTTTTGTATCCCCAGAGTTTCACATAGTACCTGGTACATGGTAGGTATTTAATAATTTTTTTTTATTGCTTAGCACAGTGTCTGGCACATAGTACATGTTTAATAAATGCTTATTGACTTGACTAATTGATTGTAATTAGCACTTCTACATTGTGATTGAGGTGAGAATGATGGTAGCAATTGCTTCCTTCCCTCTTCGTTCCCCAAATGTTGCCCACTAATATTTGTGGAATAGCCATGGCCACTGAAGACCCACTGAAGAAATTTCTCACCACCAGAAACCTTCACAATATTAAATGGTTCAACATCAGACATGGATATGATTTTATTATTGAAATAGTTATAAAGAAATTGCGTTGTCATGTACTGTTGCTGCATCTTAAGAACCCTTTACCTTTCTGTTTGACTTGCAGTGGAAAGCTCCTATGTGTCTTTTCCCTCGTTAGGATCTGAGTTACTTGATAGCAGGAATTGTCATTTCTGTTTGTATTCCTCCTGCTTATCACATAGTAAATGATTAGTAAATGTTTTTTATTCCTTTATTGAGTTACCCATGAGTAAATCAGAATGCTTGACGAGTCAGTCTACAAGACGTTGTATTATATAGAATCCTAGGAGCAAGGGTGTTGCTCATTTCATATTTGAGGTGTCCAATATATGCACAAGTGATCGCTGTCATAAGTAATGATTACTCAGATGTTTAGGATTTGATAATGACAATAATAAAACTTGAATTCAAAGCTGTTATTTTTTTTTAGTGCTGTTTGTTAGGCAGCATGCCTGTTAATGTTAATCCTATTTTATTAGGAGCTTTTAGAATTGGTATTGTGTTTTATTCTGCATAATGTGCATTTCCTGACACTGGTAAAGTCTTGGTTCACTTAAAGTCACAAAGTGACTGAATGTAATTTTTTTACATTCTGCAATTTTTCATTCTCAAATTGTTTTATATAGTAGTTTTTCTTTTGGCAAAGAACATGTCATAGTTGTAATTTTGTTTGTGCTAAATTATTTACATCATTGTACAAAGGATGTTTCTATTTA
This sequence comes from Phalanger gymnotis, assembly GCA_028646595.1. NCBI lineage: Eukaryota > Metazoa > Chordata > Mammalia > Diprotodontia > Phalangeridae > Phalanger > Phalanger gymnotis. The sequence continues at coordinate 167,736,721 of CM053623.1, forward strand.
TTTTGATTGAAGTGAAAAAAATTATTGGCATTTGTCTGATTCATCATAAGCCTTTATGAAATGTGGCTTTAATTCTTTGCCCTTGTACTTGCATATTTTTGTTGTTTTGTTGGCAGAAACAGTAGTGCTGTAAATACATACATTTTGAAATTCTTTTTCTTCTTGCAATACCTGAAATTTATAACCTTGAAGCATCCTCCTTTGATAGTATTTGCTTAAATTCTATATATTTTAATACATCTTTTAAAATAAGTTATCTATACAAAAAATGTATATAGAATATTATTTCTGAGTTTGCACACTCACTTGCTGGATTTCATTTATTGGCACTTTTTTTTTTTCCAGATTCAGTTTGATATTGTGCTGCTAAAGATGCCATTATAGTTTTTTTCAAAATGTCAGAACAATGACTTTATCATTCCTGAGTGATGTGAAACTCATCAATGTTTCATTAGAGTATTATGTTAAGGGCATAGCATTATGATCTTACAGTGTTGGTATTATATGGTGTTATGAAATGAAGATCTCAGCTTGTATGTCTTATTATTTTATTCACCATGCCTACTGTATTGTATTAAATTCAAGCCATTTGTTCTTCGTATTTTGTTTAGACAGACATTTAAATTATCTGGAATCTTGATTACTTAGTATAATTTATTATTTGGATGAAATCTGAAATCATTGTGGAAACAAAGGTTCAAACTTCTGAGCCTATCAGTTTATTAAATGATGCATTCCAGTTGCATTGTAAATCAAGACCAGGCCTCCTCAGATTTGCACTGGACCCCAAATAGGGAGACATTAAAAGAAAACAATGAAGAGGATATAAACCAGGATACAAGATTAGGTGATCCGATTTCTAATTGGAGGAAAATTTAGGGGCTTTCTGAGTTGGAAGGGGGAGATTGAACAGATGTAATTCTCAGAAATCAGAGCTCAGTCACCCCAAGGAACAAGAAAATAGTAACTGATTGACCAGTGTAGAGATAGTTTCCAAATCTGCCTGAGTTCAAATCCAGCCCCATACATTTATTAGTGGTATGACTCTGGGCAAGTCACTTCACCCTGTTTGCCTCAGTTTCCTCATCTGTAAAGTGAGCTGGAGAAGGAAATGGCAAACCACTCCCAATATCTCTGCTGAGAAAGCTCCAAATGGGGTCACAAAGAGTCATGCATGAGTAAAACATGAATGAACAACAAAAATGGATTGCTTGAAATGTATAATTGTGAGAAAATTCCTTGCATCAGTCTTCAGATGTGACTGAGTTTCTAGGCAGCATAACCTGTGCCCTTAGTTAAGTAACAAGTAAGGGATAGTTCAGAAACAATGCAGTGAAGTTTTCTCACAAGACAGAAATTAGACTAGACCCTTAATTGAATAGAGAGGGAACTAAGCTAGATCCAGAATTGAGTCATAAGATGGAGTCAGTGTGGTTCAGTCATTTCCTATAATTCTCTCTTGGATGTGAAGAAGAAGCTTTTCACCTCATTTTCTAATCAACCAGCATTTTTAAAGCACCTACTGTGCTCCAGACACTGCACTTGTCTTGGTAAATTCAGTAAAGGTAAACAGAAGTACATATTCAAAGAAAAATCAGTATATTAATAGTGATACATATAACTCTTAAAAAAGAGGGCCAGACTGCCCTCCTCAGTAAGGCCAGTGATCCCAGTGAGAAGGGGAGACCTTCTTTATGGACATTCAGGAAAGAAGGGGATCTGGCTGGTCAGGAAACATTACAATAGGCTATACTGAGAAAAGTGTGTTGGCATTTGGGTATGGCTAATCAAGACTTTGTATTATGGAACCATTTGCCTCTTGTAATCTTTGTTAGGGGATCAAAACTATCAGACTTGTCCGCTTGGAAGGGATAAAATCTCCCCTGATTATACAGGACAGGCAAGGATAGATGACTTGTGTTTTGGGGTGGCACTGGTCAGGCTGGTTGGGGTTTACAGAAAACAAGCATCTGTCACAGGGGCTAATAGTATGAGTGATACCAACATTTTCTTTTAATTATACCTTTAAACTAACTTAGAGGGAAAACTACATTTCTGACATAAAAATGTGGCTTGAGCCAATTATTAAAGGATATGGAATAATTTTAACTTCCTCGCACTGAGGATACCCATATGAAAGGTAAACAATCCCTGACCTTGAGGAGCTTATATATTTTAGGGGGGATAGTGTTGTGTGCATCTATTTATGAAACAGTTATAAGGTAATTTGATGGGAGTTGTCTCAACCTCTGGGGGGTGGTTCAGGAAGGGATTCTTGTAGAGGATAGTTCTTAAGCCATTTTTGAAGGAAACTAGGGATGCTAGTAGTTTTTATTGATCAGTCATTTCTGACTTTTTTGTGACCCCACTGGATTAAGTGAGAGTGAAGAGTTGAAGATGGCACCATATCTTTGTGACCAGAAAGATGGTGTTGCTCAGTGCAAAAATAAGAGGGTGTGAAAAACGTGCTCACTCTAGAAGAACAATAGTCGTTGAAGCCAGGAAAGCTCTTATTTTATTTTACATTCTTGTGCATGGGTAACTCCCTAAAGGAGCACACCTGCTAAGACTAGTAGAAGGCTATTTATCCCCTCTTCCCAATTTGAATTTCCCTCCCCTGTTCTCCATTGGCTGGATACAACTTCCTGAAGCACACCTATTCAATGTTTTTCTCCTAGATGTGTTCCCTCTCCCTTGTCATGCATTGCATGTGCATTCAAATTAGCTTCCTCTGCCCTGGGGGTGTGTGGGTTAGTATTAAACAACTCACTAAGTACACATACAAGCTTCTGAACTTCTATTTATTCAGAGGCCTGGTTCTACCAAGTCACAACTCTGGTTGGAACCAGTCGCATCTGGTTGTCTTTCTTGCAAAGCTGGGAGTGTGTAGGTGTCACTCCTGTGGAAGCAGAATCCCTCCTTCTGTTTCTCACAAGGGGATGGGTTTTAGGGAAAGATAGTGAATTATATTTTGGATAGGCTGAATTTAAGTTGCCTTTAGTACACCCAGTTTGAATAGTTGGTGATGCAAGACTATCTCTGGAGAGAGACCAGTGTTATTTTGGGAGTCATCTGCGTAGAGAAGATAAGTAATCCATGGAACTTGATGGTTTCACTAAGTGAGAGAACATGGAGTGAAAAAAGAAGAGATGCTAGGACGGTGCCTTTGGGAATGTTGATTTCGATGATGCACTAGCTATGGAAGCTAAGGAATGGTCAGTGGTAAGATACAGATCAGGACAACTGGAGATGGCTCCTTGATGGCTGAGTAGGAGGAAAATCTAGAGAGAGCAGTATCTTTTTAATGTAATGAGAACCTTGATAGTCTATTGAATGTGAAGAAGGTGGGAAAGATGGTGGAGTAGGTCAGAAAACTTTGAGCACTCCAAATTCCTCCACAAAAAAAGACAGATGATTGCCTCAAAGTGAATATAGAGCTGCAGAAATAAACAAAAGTCAGGGTAAAGCATTTGTCCTCCCAAGACAACTTAAGAAGATCTCCAAGAAAGATTCAATATACTTATGGGGGGCGCGGGGGAGGGGTCAGATGTCTGAGTTGTTGCTGCTGTTGTTGTTTGTCCTTTCTTCTTGAAGAGGACTTTGACATCAAGAGATGGCCCTGAATGCAGTGGGAGACCATGGCCTTTTTAAAGGTAAGGTCTCAGTTTGACTGAGGCAGTGTCTACTCAGTGATTAAGGAGAGGTAAGAATTGAAGCAAGAATGGCCTCCTTTACCTAGTCAAAAAAAAAAAAATCAATCTGGGAAGGGAAGACCCTCAGGATTTCTGGCCAAAACCTAAACAATTGCTATTTACATTCACTCTGAGCAGTCAGGGCCCAAACAATGACCCTGTGGGCTTGGGCCACATCTGTTGGCCAAACAGTGAGAGCCTAAGCTATTTGGGTTTAAGGCATGTCCTTAAGAAAGAAATCTAGCCCTTAAATCCCAAGATATCCTTTGAGGTTTGATCAGTGAAAATTGACATTCCTTTGGGCAGAGCATCTGCAGATAAGGGTATGATTTGTGGACCAAAGGAGAGGAATGAAGAAAGGGGAAGGGAGAAGCAGCTGTGTTGTTAGGTCCCCAGTGGGGCAGCTCATTCTGCTCATAGGTTGTTGTTTGATCTTTGTTCTTGAAAGAGGACCATGACATCAGGAAGGTGGTGCTATGACTTGTAAGTGAATTGGATTTAAGTGAGGGACTTCTTTGCAAAGGTACCAGCCTCACTTTCTCCTCCCAAGCCATCTAGCTCCAGTGGTTAAGACATAGATCAGGACAACTTGAGATGGCCTCCAGATGGTTGAGTAGAACATTGAAGCACCTTCCACTGTCAAGGATGCCAAGCACAGCTGTGCTGTCCAGATGTAGTCCTGGGCTGTGGCTGTGGGGGAGAAGGAGCTAGCACATGCCTGGTGAGTGCAATAGCAGAGGGGTGGGGGACCCTCTCAGGAGAGCGGAGTCCCTGGTTTCAGTTCTAGGGCAGAGACAGTTGAAGTTTACAGCTACCAGAGGGACCACAGGGAGGAAGAGTGTTTGCGGGACAGCACGGTTGGGGGGGGGCACCCTATCTGGGGCTTTGTGGTAGAGAGGAGTGCTCAAGGTTGGGCCCCAGGACAGAGCTCAGAGAATAACAATAAGAAGGACCTGAAGCTTGGGGCATGGTTCCCCCCACCTCTGGACTAGAACCTGATTATTATACGAAGCTGCTAAAAATAAAATAAAATAAAAATAAGTAAGCAAAAGATTAAGAACCCAATCATAAATAGCTGTTATGGGGATAGAGAAGATCTGGGCTCATATTGACAGGAAGATAGTGGAAATAAAAAAGCCACGCCTTTTTCAATGGGGAATGTCAAAAGGTCATAAGCCCAAAAGGAGTACTTGGAAGAACTTAAAAAGTACTTTGAAATTCAAATAAGAGAGATTCAGGAAAAATTAGAAAAAAAAATAAGATCAAGAAAATTATGAAAAGAAAGTCCACCAACTGGAAATAAAGAATAAAAAATTTAAGGAAGAAAATAATTGCTTGAAAATTAGAAATTAGCCAGGGGAAGCTATGATGTTATAAGACACCAAGAAATAATGAAATAAAAGGAATGAAAAAATAGAAGAGAATGGTGAAACATCTCTTCAGAAAAACAACTGAGCTGGAGAACAGATTGAAGAGAGACAATATAAAAATTGTCAGACTACTGGAAAGTTATGATCAGAAAAAGAATCTTGATACAGTATTATAAGAAATTATTAAGGAAGATTGCCCTAAAGTTCTAGAATAAGAATGTAAAGCATAAATAGAAAAAATCCACTGAACACTCCTTGATCCCAGAAGGAAAATTTACAGGAATATCATAGCCAAGTGTCAAAGATCCCGGGTTAAGGAAAATATTGCAAGCAACAAGAAAAAAATTTAAATATTGCAGAGCTACTATCAGGATTGCACAACACCTAGCAGGTTCTGTGGTTAAAGACCATTGGTCTTGGAACACTATATTTTGTAGAGCAAAAGAGCTGAGGTTACCACTAGGGTAACTTACTCTGCAAGGTTAAGTATAATCCTTAATGAGAAAACATAAATATTTAACAAATTGAGAGACTTTCAGGTATTTGTGACAAAAAGAGCAGAACTCAATGGAAAATTCAATATATAAGATCGAGGAGAAGTATAAGGTAAACATTGAAGACCAGTTACAAGGGACTCAATGAGGTCAAACTGTTCATATGTGAAAATGTTATTAGCACTCTTATGACTGTCATTATTTGGGTAATTTGAAAGAAAGGCTTGGGTTGGGCTGTGTATGATGGGGTGATTCTGAAAAAAAAAACAACTGTGTTGGAAGAGATAAAAAGGAGTAATTATTTTATGCAAGTGAGGCTTAAGGGCTGGTAGTGCTGGAATCTTACTGTCATTGGAAATGGGTTAAAGGGGGAACAACGTTAAATCTAGAAGGGTATAAAAGTTTTAGAAGAAATGAGGGCCTGGAAATAGGATAAAAAGGGTACTTTCAGAAGGCTGTGTAGATTAAGAATTAGGTGTTGGGGGGGACAAGGAGAAACCTTCAGAAAGATAGGTAGATTAAGGTGGAGGGAGAGGATAAGGGCAGGGACTCTTAGAGGGAGGGTTAGATTAAGGAATTGGAGGGTAATCTAGGGCATAGAAGTAAATTGGGTATGAAGAGGGATAGGATAAATAGGGCAAGAAGGATAGTGAGGAAAAATAGAATGGAGGGAGATACTCAACAGCTAATTATAACTTTGAATGTGAATGGGAATTTACCTATGAAGCTGCAGAATGGTAGTAGAACAGATTAAAAACCTGAATTCAATAATTTGAGGAAAAAATAAAAATGAGAGATAGACATAGAGTTAAAATAAAGGGCTGAAGTAGAATTTATTTAAAAAAAGCAGGGGTAGTAATCATGATGTCAGACAAAGTTAAAACTAAAATAGATTTAATTTAAAGAGAAAAATAGGAGAACTGTACTCTCTATCACCAGTATTATTCAATATTGTTTTAGACCATTTAAAATAACTAGACAGTATAAAATACCCGAGAATAGACCTGTCAAAACAGACACAGGAACCACACGAACATAAATAACACTCTTTATACAAATAAAGTCAGATTTAAATAATTGGAGAAATATTTATTCATGGGTAGACAAAGCCAAATATAATAAAAATGACAAGTTTTCCTAACCTATATATTCAATGCCATCCCAGTTAAGTTACTAAAAAAATTATTTTACCGAGTTAGAAAAAATAATAAAGTTCATTTGAAAGAACAAAATTTTTGGGAAAAAATAAGAGGAGAAAATGTAAAGGAAGGAGATTCAGCAGTACCAGACTCTGTGTGTGTGTGTGTGTGTGTGTGTGTGTGTGTGATATGGCAAAATATCAAAATTATCTGGTACTGGCTAAAAAAAATAAGTAGATTAGTGGAGCAGAGAAAGTACACGATACACAGTAGTAAAGAACTGTTGTAGCTTTGTGTTTGACGAATGTTTAAGTTTTTGGGATAAGAATTCATTGTTTAGTAAATATTGTTGGGAGATCTGGAGAACAGTCTGGTAGGAATTGGGCATAGACCAATATGTTAAACGACTTACCAGAATGGGCTCAGAGTAGATACGTGATCTAGACATAGAGGGAGGTATCACAAGAAAATTAGAAGAACATGGAACGTATTACCTCAGACTTACGGACAGGCTAGTAATACATTAAGAAACAAGTGATGGAGAGCATTGTTGAGGTATAAAATGGGTAATTTTGAGTAGTTTAAATTAAAAAGTTCTTGTATAAATTAAACCAATATAGCCAAAATTAGGAGCAAAGCAGAAAATTTCAGTCTCTCAGATAAAGGTCTCATTTCTCAAATATGTAAAAAAAACTTTGTCAAATTTATAAGATTACATGTCATACCTTAATTGATAAATGGTCAAGGGATAGGAAAAGGCGGTTTTTTTGATGAAAAAAGCAAAACTATATTTAACGACATGAAAAAAGGCTCTAAATCATTATTGATTAGAGAAATGCACATTAAAACAACTTCGAGATATCATCTTATACCATCAGATTGATTAAAATGATAGAAGCCTTTCATTTATAGAATGGCTAAACAGGCTGTGATATGTGATTGTGATGGATTACTACTATAATATAAGAAATGATGAGCCATTTGATTTAGAAAAACATGGAAAGACTTGGACCTATGAAGGAAGATGCTATCCATCTCCAGAGAAAGAACTGTCAAATAGAAATATGCATAGTATGGTCTCTCTCTCTCTCTCTCTCTCTATATATATATATATATGTATATGTGTATATATATGTATACATATCCATATATACGTATATATGTACATATACGTATATGTTTATAGACATGTATGAATATGTATATATATATTCATGTTTAATAGTAGCCTTCTCTAGAGGCAGGGGAGAGAAGGGGAAAGAAAATAAAATAAAAAGTGCATAGCAGAGAACAAAAGAAAACCTAGAGCTGGGTAGCTTTGAAAACAATGTGTAATATCTATTACAGAGGTTTTCTTGAAATGGAACTGTATCATTCTGTATTGAATTCTTACGTTTTACTGTGTACATGGAAATGTTTTTTTTCTTTGCTTATTTTGTATTTAAGTTTAAAATGAGTATTTTTTTTAAAGTGTGAAAGACATTTTAATCTCAAATCTTTTTCACTTAGCAAGTATTTTTTAAGCTTCTACTATGTTCCAGTCACTGCGTCAGTAAGCATTGGTGATATGACAGAAGTAATCTGTGTCCTCAAAGAGCTTAGGTACTATTGGGGGGATAATGTAATAAACCTTTGTTTACACAATAGATGCACAGTCTTCTGCATTCATGCATTTAACTTGTGTGACCTCAAGCGTTTGTGTTATTTTATTAGTAATCTTGTTTTCACTTTTTTGTTGGCAGCCGTGCACATTAATGCTGATGCACAGTAGAGAAAAAAGTGAGAGGCATGATGAGTGCAAGTTTGTGGAGCAGCTGGTATCCTACTAGAGCTCCCCATGCATTTGTTGCATATTTTCATTGTTTGCCTTTAAAACTCAAGTTTTATTTGCAGTTATGCTCCCAAAGTGTAGTGCAGGTCCTTTGGGCTCTAAGGTGAGGTTGAGACCTCACCAGTCTTGGTGTCTTCAGACAGCAGCAACCAAAGTCTCCGCATCTTCTGCCTTGGTTTTCAGAGGGTGGCCAAAGCAGAAAAGTTTACAGCGGTTCAGTATCCACCCTCACACTGCCATCCGACACAATGAAAAGTAAGATTCAGGCTAAAAAAGTTTTAGTTTTAAGAATTTTATTTGCTGTGCAGCATTTATAGTACTATAAATTTCATGTGTTTTGAAAAGTGAATATTGTCTCAAATCATTGTGGTTTTTTTTGAGATGTTAGATCAAAAGGTCACAGAATTTTAGCAATTACTAGTGAGAAAAATGTTTTGCATGTTGCTAATTTTACTTTGTGTACTGCATTTTGTGAATTATGTCATGGTTACTGTGTTAGGAAAAGTACCTGCTTTCAGAATTAATGTTTTGTTATAAGTAAGTATATTCAGAAAAGTGTATTTTCAGCAATCTCTAGTTAAAAATTACAGTTTTTGATGATTGTGTGAACCTAGCCCCCTATTTTCCATAATGCACTGGTATTTGCGTTTTTTTACTTTTGTGCTGTTTTCTAAGATAATTATTGCTGTGAAAATTGAATATTGACTATTTGATGAGAGAAGCCAATAGTAGCTGGAGGATCACTAGAAGATAATATGTGGGAGGAGAGGGTGGCTAGCAGGATCAGAAACAGCAAAAAGGTCAAAGTAGATTAAGGATTGAGCAAGGTCTTGTATAGGTGACATTTTGGAAATCATTGGTCACTTTGGAGAGGGAAGTTTCAGTAGAGTGATAAGAAGCCAGCCTGAAAAGGGTTGAAGGGATTGTGAGAGAAGTAGAATCAGTAAATCAACTTTTTCTAGGACTTTGGCTGACAAAGGGATGATAAATATAACAGCAAAATCATTGCTTGACAACTATTAAATGACTTGTATTAAGTAAATTTCTGGAACAGAAAGTAAGTTATTTTTTTTTTAATTTTTTTTTTTAGAGGTTGATCAATACTACTGTCATTGAGTTAATAAAAATTGAGTTTCCTACAGATTTAAATCTGTTTCAGCTTGAAGTCTGTTTACTAAGAACATTGTTGCAAGCGTCTTCGCAGGGTAGACTAATACTTTTCTGTCTTGCAAAATGAGTTTAAACTGTATAACAATTCTTTGTTATAGTGGTTCAATTCCAGGTGTTAGCCTAGCTGTCATTTTGATTCTGAAGCTTTTTACAACAAAGGTTGTAACTTCTGTTATAGGAGCATGATAAAGGATGATTTGCAGATTAAGTTATTGAATTACATGTAATTCTTTAAAATTATATCCTTTTTTCTCCTCTCAAAATAACCAAGTATATGAACTCTATAGAACTTCTACAGTATCAGAGAACATGTTGTGGAGGACTTAGCTCTATGACCTCTGAAACTTGCCCTTGGAGGCTTCCCTTACTCCCATCCTGAATGAAGAGTATTTCAAGTGGCAGTGCCCAGCTAGGTTTCACTTTATTCTCCAGGCATCATCTTCTCATGCCCTTAATTGGCTCAGATCCTAAACTTCCAAGCACCCCTCCTTTTCTCCTTTTGAAACCATGAGTATTACCATTGATTCTAGAAAGGGTATCTCCCCTATCCCTTTTCCCCTTCTGCTTACCATGCTTTTAACTTCCTAAACCCAAATACCTTGGCCACCAACTCCCTTCTAAGTATTGTCTTCTGTTAGAATATAAACTCTTATTGATGGCAGAGACAGTCTAGTTTTCTGTTTGTACCCTGAGCCTTGACACATAGTACGTGCTTGCGTGACGCATCCTTTTTCTCTTAGTAGTTTATTTTTTAATTAAAATTTAAAATTTTGAATTTTACAAACACCAGAAAAAGATCACGTCTATGTAGAACACATATACTATGAATCTCTTTTCCATATGGTTTGCTTTTATATGTATTATATATGCATATATTAATTTCATATATGTATATCATAAATGCACATTCATATATGTATATTATATATTACACACATTTTATATGTAAAATAAATTTAACATATTACTTTCAAAATTGTCCTGCTTATCTCTACTTCTGAACTTGGTTGGTTCTCTTCTCCCCTGTGCACTTTTCAGGTTATTTCTCTGGTCTTTTCTCTTCTTTTCTTTTTTCCTTATTACCCTCTCGTCTCTTTCCTTAGTGCTCCCTTTCCAATTAAAAATAGAAGGAAAAGATACTCAAAACAAATAAGCATAGTCTAAATATAATCCACAAGGTGACCTTATCCAAAAATGCACGTCTACCTCCATGTTTTGCGTTTATCCTCCCTGTCAGGAGGTGAGTAATATACTTCACTTTAAGTCCTCTGGAAATGTGTTTGGCCATTGCTTTGATCAGTTTGACAAGAGTCTTTTGAAGTTTTTGTAGGTTTTTTTTTTTTTTGGTTTCTTTTTGGAGGGGGTAAGACAGGGCAATTAGAGTTAAGTGACGTGCCCAGGGTCACACAGCTAGTAAGTGTGTCAAGTATCTGAGGTCGGATGTGAACCCCAGTCCTCTTGACTCCAGGGCCAGTGCTCTACTCACTGAGCCACCTGGCTATCCTGGGTTTTTATAGTTTTTATCTTACAAATAGGAGTCTTTAGTGTTGACAGTTACTAAATTATTCTCCTGGTGCTACTCATGTCGCTCTGTATCTTCTTAATGTTCTGACTTACCAGCATTCTCTGAAATAGTCTTTTTTGTTTGTTATGGGGCAATGATATTTTTAAGTAATGAGTTTTAATTGAAGTTTTGTTTTTTACATTGTGGTTTCTACCAGCCGTCCTTTCCCCTACCCCTCCTTGAGAGCCATCCCATGTAACAAGGACAAAAAAAGAAAAAAGTAGGAAAAAAAATCAGCTTAATTGATTTTTGAAATCTGTTATTGAAGTTTAAAAAGTCTGAAGCTATGTACAATGTGGAACATCTGTGGATCTTCTGCCTCTGTAAAGGGGCGGATTTGGAATCCTTCTCGTATCTCATCTGAGTTTATAATTTTGTAGTATTCACTTCTAATTTTTTTGTGTGTTTGTGGTTCTTTCCATTTATGTTGTTGTAGTCATTGTACATATTGTTTTCTTGGCTCTGCCTGCTTCCCTCTGCATTAGTCCATACTTTTCTATATTCTTATTTGTCATTTCTTATGCACAACAATCTTCTATTACATCCATATGCCACAATTTGTTTACTCATTCTTCAACTGTTGAGCATCTACTTTGTTGCCAGTTCTTTGCTATCACAAAAAAAATGCTGTTTTATATATTTTGGTATATATGAGGTCTTTAGGGTATAAGCCCAGTAATGGAATCTCTGGGTCAAAAGATATGGACATTTTTAGTTACTTTATTTGCATAATTCAATATTGCTTTCCAAAATGGTTTTATGGATTTACTGTTCCACCAGTAATGCACCAGGATGCCTAACTCATCCAACATTGACTAGTTTTTGGTTCCAAGATGCCTGCATAAACTTGATGGCTCTTTGCAAATACTCATTCTGCTGCTGTTTTTTGAAGATTCCTCCAGGCTGAGTTACCTCCCGTCTGTGACAGAGTAATTTAAATGCCTCTACCTGCAGCATACTAGGGAGAACTCTGTCCCTTCACAGTACAACTTTATGAGGTCTATGCAGCTATTCTGAAACTTCTCTATGACCTGTAGGAAATTAGTTTGATTTCAGGGTTGCAATTTTAAAATAGGTGTCAGGAAAACTAGAGAAACAGATGTAGTCATATAGCTAGGTGGCACAGTGGATAGACCACTGGGCTTGGAGTCAGGAAGTCATTTTGTTGTGAGGCTCAAATGAGATAATATTTATAAAAAGTGCTTAGCACAATACCTGGCACATAGGAGTCACTGTGTTATTCCCTTTTTTACTAATGAATACTTGCTATGCCAAATTCAAATATTTATGCTAAAGCATATGTCAGATGTTAGCTATAATCAAGTTCTACTTCAGCTGTAGCGAATAATTTGCTGATGAGTACTATAACTTTCTATTAATATGAAAATACACATTCAAGATCTGATATATACACATATATGTGTACATACATATATATTTGTAGAAAGTAATTTTTGAAGTTGTTAAAATATTTCCTTCATGGAAAGATTAGTCTATACTGCCTTAACTTCCTTTATTTGGGCAGAGAAATGGAAACTAGAGTTTGCAACAATTATATGGTAGATAATATGGGTATTATTGTAGCTGTTTTAACAGATGAGAAAATTGAAGCCTAGAGAATTTAAGTAACCAACTAAGGTCAAGTAGTAACAGTAAGGGAGACCAGAGAATAAAATCTAGGTGTTTTTAGACACTGTGTATTCAGGTAATAGAGTCTTCCACTTAACATTGCTTTTTTTCCTTGTATGGCTCATTTTATGATGATTAGTCTCCTTAGAATATAGAAGCAGACTAGTTAGGTCTCACATATGGCCAAGGCTTCAGTTTCCAAAGTCAATTGCTTATTTTTATTAGCTTATGTTCTGTTGTTTAACTATAAAGATAAATGAAGGATTATTACTTATTTTTTTACTTTTTAATTACCAGACATGTAAAATTGACTTCTGTAGTTTATGGAAACTAGTTATTACTTATTAGGAATAAATCATAATTCTAAAGTAATAGGTACATCTACTTGTTTTTAAAATTCATTTCTACAAACATTTATTGTCATAGTGCTATATACAAGTGATATATTACTATAAAATGCTGTGGATACAAAGATGAAAACAGTTCTACCTCAAGGAACTTAATTTGTGCTGACAGAATGCAATGTGTTCATGTATATAAATATGAAGGGTGTACAAAATAATATAAAGTGATTTCAAGGGTGAGAGTGTTGATAATTGGTGGGTTCAGAAAAGGTGGCACCAGAATTGTACTATGAAGGATGCCAATGTAGGAGGAATAACTAACATTTGTATGTCAGAGTTTGGGTGCAAAGATGTCTTGATCAGCTCTTATATTGGGCTGATCAAATTAGATGACTTCTCATAGGGATACATTTAAAGTCTTACAGTTGGGTTAAAAAAAATCAGCTTCACAGATTCAAGATGTGAGAGGTGTGTGTGGCTAGATACTAGTTCAGTTAAAAAACATCTATTTAGTCAGCAAGGTCAAAATAATTTAACAAACAAGCTAATGCAATCTTAGGCTGAATTAAAACTGTGGTCTGAATTAAAACATTGTTTTTCAAAGCAAAAGAGGAAATAGTACTACTGTACTCAGCTGTGGTCAAACCACATTTAAGTGTCACTTTTTAGGAAGGACATTAATAAGATTGAAAGAGGGAGACAAAGAGGATGAAGGGCAGAGATCATGACATATAAGCACTGGTAAAAGAAACTGCAGAAGAAAAGTCTTAGCAAGTACAGGATAGTGCTCTCTTAAATATTCAGAGGCGTTAGATTTGCCCTTCTTGTCCCCAGAAGGCAGAGTATTAGGAGTAATTAGTAATTAGGAGTAATGGGTAGAACTTGGAATTATTTAAATAGTCTCATTGGTAGTTTTTAAGCATATGCTGGATGATAATTTATTGTATAGATTGCAGAGGGGATGGTAATGTACATTTTGGACTAAACCCCTGTAGTTCCTCGGAACTTTATAGTAATAAGTGCATCCATTGTGATTTGGTGAATTGAATCTTGTACGCGTACGTGCACGTGTGTGTGTGTGTGTGTGTGTGTGTGTGTGTGTGTGTGGTTTGCTGCTCTGCCCCCTTTAATTAAATGTCATCAGTGGTGACCAATGCCTTAGTTTTGTTAATGTTTATGTTACCTGTTTATATACTGTTACAGTTGTTTAGCCTCTGCTGTTGATACACAAGAAAATTTTTTTTTTGCTTAATTTCTTGAGGTATTTGTGACTACACTGATACCCCAGAATATACATTTGGAAGATAAATTACTCTTGTATATTTTGAGAGATTTTAGATCCTTTCAAAATTATTAATGGTACTGTTGACATTTTGCAGATCAGTCTTTCTCCCCTTCATTTGAAGATAAAATAAGAAGAAAGACTATACTTCCAGTGTAAAGTGTAGGGTTATGAGAAATGCCCATAATTATTCCTAGCTTCCCCAAAGGATCTAAGTAACCCTGTTGTTGCTCAATAGCAAATCATTGATTTAGGACTTTTGGTGTTTTTTGTCATTAAAGCACATGCAGATGACAATCCAGGCTCTCCAGGATGAATTGCGGATCCAGAGGGACCTAAACCAGCTATTTCAACAAGACAGTAGTAATAGAGCTAGTGAACCCTTAACAGCAGAGCTGACGGAGGAGAACTTTCAGAGGCTACATGCTGAACATGAGAGGCAAGCCAAAGAACTCTTCCTTCTTCGTAAGACCCTCGAAGAAATGGAGCTGCGCATTGAGACTCAGAAACAAACACTGAATGCGCGGGATGAGTCCATAAAAAAGCTCTTGGAGATGTTGCAGAGTAAAGGACTGTCTGCCAAGGCTACTGAGGAAGACCACGAGAGAACAAGACGCCTGGCTGAGGCAGAGATGCATGTACACCACCTGGAAAGTCTCCTGGAACAAAAAGAAAAAGAGAGCAATATGTTGAGAGAGGTGAGTGTCTAACTTCTTCGTTGTCATTGTTCTTATTTTGTCTTTTGCTAGCATCTCTTCCTAGACACAGTTATCTGTTTTGTTTATTATCCTAGGGGAAGTAGGCATTTTCTTCTGTGTTGAATTTTTCAGTGATACTTATTCTATCTCACCTACCAAGCAGGGGATAACATTTTCTTGTCTGTATGTTAACTTAAAGTAGGCCTTTAGCTCTAGTTTTTTTTTTTGAATCTAAAGATTTAAGCACTCAGTTTCTTGTGACCTCTTACATTGTTCTTTATGTGGACCTATAGAAAAACTAACTGTTAAGAAAAGCTGATCATTGTTCAATTAAAAAATGAATAAAATAAAACAAACAACCACTTACACTTAAGAGAGTGCAGAAAAAGATCTTGGCAGTTATAATGAATGGTTGCCCTGTGGTTTCCATGGAAATAGTTACCTTAACTGTAAAAGAGCATTTGATAAAACCATCCACCACTAGGTTGGTATAGCCAGAAAAGGTATATATAAAAGAATAGTGTCACACACATTTAAAGAGAAAGTCAGTCTTCATCTAATCTTTTTTGAGTTTAAGCAAAACATAAATGAAAACTGTTCATCTTTCATAGGAAAAAAGCATAATTAGTAGCAATAATAATCCTGCCGTGATTGATTAGTGTGTTGCTTTCATTTGCACATAACAAGACCCTTTTAGTCTGTTGGCCTAAAAATGCCATCCTTTGTAACTAAGAGGATAGAATGTTTTCTGAAATCGTTATCTGTAATATCTACTTGAAATTTCTTTAGTGGTCAATTCTTGAACATAAATGGGCCTTATGTTTTTCAGTTTTCTTTATGTTTCTCTGTGAAGCATTAAGTATAATTATACATAGTGTTTTAGAAGCTCTGCCTTCACTCTGGCTTCAAAGTGGAGGAAAACCTTTATAAATATATATTCTCATAGGATTTAGAACTAGAAGAGACCCCATGAATCTAGTCAAACTTCTTCATTTTATAGATGAGACCTAGAGTGATGGTTAATCAGATGTCATGAGAATATTTCTTTGGAAGAGAAAACCACTGCATACTGTACATGTAAAATAGGATTACTATTTGAGATGTTTATTGAACACTCCTAGGAGTAATCACTTGATTTGGTGAATAGGTTCCTAGGAATAATAGAGCTAATGATATCATGTGGGTGATTTGACTCAAGGATTTACTTGCGGTTCCTCTTTATAGCTTTTTAATTTTTTTTTAAACAGAAAAGATATTCTTCCTTATATTGCATGCTGTAATGAAGTTAACCCTTAAAAGAACTGTCAAGCTTTTGAAGATTAAGATATTTCTCAGTTAAAAGTGAGAATAAATTAAAGTTTCCTCCTTAAAATGAAAGAAAAAAAATAAGAAAACTGAATATTAGGGTATTTAAGAGTTTATTAAAAGGAAAGCTGTGGCAATAATATTTTAGGGAAAGATAGAATAACTACTTCTGAAAGGTGGTCATAGCTAGGTAGCTAAATTTTAGTACAAAAAAAGAGAAAAATTTTACACAATGTAGTGTAGTCCAAATATATTTAAATTTGGTATCCCCTTAAATCTCTACAAATTGGAACTACTAGGTCTCTAGTGAAGGGAGGGCTATTCCTTTTACCACTCCCAACCCTCATTATTACCTAGTATTTATATTTTGAGTCATGTATTCACTATACCATTTTATTTGTCTTTTAGCATTTATTATTACATGGTCATTTCTCAAAAGATTCTTGTAGAATTGGGAATGTTTTACACTGAATAGGGAAACAGGAAGGAAAGGGATGAAAGGGCAATAAGAGGAAGGGTAGATTAAGCAGCTGGTGGTGCAGCAGATAGAATACTGGGAATCATGAAGTCTCATCTTCCTGAGTTCAAATCTGGCCTCAGACACTTATTAACTGTGTGACCCTGGCAAGTCACTTAACCCTGTTTGCCTCAGTTTCCTCATCTGTAAAATGAGCTGGAGAAGGAAATGACAACCCACTCCAATATCTTTGGGGTCACAGAGAGTCAGCATATAGTATATAGTATATAGTATATTAGTATGTAGGGAAGTATTCATTTTGTGATATTAACTGTGAATTTGAATGGTAACACTTGAATAAACCCCCTTTCCTTCTCTAATATTTCCACCACTCTAGTAGTGTAGGCCCTCCTCTTCTCACACTTGGATGCAATAACTTGCTGGTGAATTTGCCACCTCAGTTTTCCTCTAGCAGCCATACATTTTCCATTCAGCCTCAAAAAGTGATTTTCCTAAAACACAGGTCTGATTTCTTCCCCCGCCCCAAATCTCCCTGCCCCCCAATTCCCTACCCCAAATTAAACTCCAATTACTCCCATTTGTTCCAGGAGCAAATACGAAATGCTCTGTCATTCAAAGTCCTTCATAACCCAGGTCCCTCCTACCTTTCCAGTCACTTTATACCTTACTCCCTGACACATATTTTGCAATCCAGTGACAGTGGCCTTCTGACTGTTTCACAAAAAAGACACTCCATCTCTTGGCTCTAGGCATTTTCTCTGACTGGCCTTTATGCCTGCCCTTCTTTTTTCTGCATACTTACCTCCCTGGCTTCCTTTAAGTCCCAATTGAAATCCCATTTTCTATGGGAAGTTTTCCCCAAACCCCAATTAATTCCAGTGCCTTCCCTCTGCTAGTTATTTCCTATCTATCCTGTATATAGTTTGTTTTGTATATGTTCATTTGCTTGCTGTCTCTTCCATTAGATTGTAAGCTCCTAATTATTGATTAATTAAGTGAATTTATCAGAGTACAGAGTCCAGTGATATATTGTTTACGAGAAACACATTCAAAACAGAAAAATACACATAGAATTAAAATAAAAGACTGGAACAAAATCTGTTTTGCTTCAACTGAAGTAAAAAAGTCAAGAGATAGCAATCATACTTTGAGTCAAGACAGCAGCAAAAATAGACTTAATTAAAAGAGAAAAACAGGGAAACTACATTTTGTTGAAAGGCACAAAGAAAATGAATTAATATTAAACATGCATGCACCAGATAGCATAGCATCTGAATGCTTAAAGTTTACATGAATTACAAGGAGAAATTGATAGTAAAATTACAATAGGAGGAAATCTCTACTTAACCTCTTTCAGACTGTGATTACTCTAATCACAAAATAAATGAGAAGGAAAGATCTGAATAGAATTTTAGAAAAGTTACCTCTGATAGACCTAAAGGTCTATTGGATTGCTAAATGGGAATAGAAGTGAGTTGATCCAATTCGTCAGCTGTGCATGGAAACTTTAAAAACTATGTTTTACGACATAAAAACCTCAAAAACCAATGTAGAAATCAAAATATTAAGCCTGTCTTTTAAGGACCATGATGCAATAAAAATTATGTTAGAGGGCTGCTGAAAAAATGAAAAATTAATTAAAGACTTAATATTGTAAACAATGCATGAGGCAGAGAACAAATCTTGGCAGCAGTTGGTGATTTCATTAAAGATAGCATTTCAAAATTTTGGGGATAAAGACAAAGCAGTCTTTGGGGGAAAATATACATTCCTAAACACTTTCATCAATAAAAGAGAAAAACAGTGAGTTGGGCATGCAATTAAAAAAACTTAGAAAATCAACAAATGAAATTCCAATTAAACACCAAAATAGAAATTCAAAGAAGAGATTAATAAATTGAAAGCAAAAAAAAAAGAGAAGAATTTAATTAGTAAATAACACTAGATACTTGCTGGTTTGGGGGACAAAAAATAGCTTAGACAAACCATTAGCTAATGAGATTAAAAAAGGAAAAAAGAAAACCAAATTACGAGTACTAAAAAGGTGAACTCAAAATTAAAAAATACAGTATTAGAAACTAGTTCACCTAGTTGTATGCCAATAAACTGACACTCTATATAAAATGGATGAATATTAACAAAAACATAACGAATACAAAAAAAGAAATAGAGCTGTTAAATTCATAGAAAGAAATTGAATATGGTTTCTCAAAAACAAAACAGCTCTATCATATGAGTTTATAAGCAAATTCTCTCAATTATTATATAATCCCAAACTACAGGATTTTTTGAAAAAGTTGGGGCTGGAAAAGAGTCTATCAAATTACTTTTTTGATACAAATATGGTCTTGATGCCTAAGCCAAGAAAAAGAAAACTTGTCCCCGTTAGATTGGCAAAGTGAATAAAAAGAAAATCACATGTTGGAGATTTGTGTGAAAGTAGGTCCACTGATAGACTGTTCTTGTAGTTGTGACTTGTTCCAGCTATTCTGGAAAGAAATTTGGAACTGTTCCCCAAAAGTTACTAAAGCTTGCATACCTTTTGTCCCAATGATATGATTACTAGGCCTATGCCTCAAGGAGATCAGTGAAAAAAAGAAAAAAGACCTGTATGTACCAGAATTATAGCAGCTCTTCCCCCCTGCTCCTCCATGGCTGCTCCTCCCCCACCTCACCTGAGGACTTTACCTCATATTTTTTCAGGAAAAAACAGGCCATTCACCTTGAGTTTCCAGCTTCATCATTCCACCAAAACTGCTCTCACCAAAGTTACTGATTGCCCAATCCTGTGCTCAGTGTCCTTTTCTCAGTCCTTGTTCTCTTTGTCATTGCAACCCTTAACAGTTTTGATCACCCTTCCTGATATAGTAGGTGCTTAATAAATAAACATTTATTTATTAAATGGTCTTTCTAATTATTAGTGCTTAGCACAGTGCCTGACACTTAGTAGGTAGGTACTTAATTGACTGAGTACTCAAATCAGTGAAATCAAAGGTCTTTGAGTTATTGTAGGTTATACTATATGTTACTTAGGAAACATTAATGCGGAGTTGGGCTCAACATCAGGAGATCTAGACCAGGGGTTCTTAACCTGTGGTCCATGTTCTTTCGATAACTATATTTCTATATAATTATTTTCTTTGTTATCCTATATGTTTTATTTTATGTGTTTAGAAAACATTATTCTCAGAAGGCGTCCGTACCACAAAAATGGTTAAGAATCCCTGATTTAGAAATTTTGTTCACTAATGACAGAATTTTTTTTAGTGGCCTTTTTTTTGGTCTGAGTGATAAAATGGGATTCTCATCTGGTAAAATTTTATTATGAGGCTACAATTGTGTGTCTTTTGATTTTCTAGATAAAAACAGTGATTTTCCAGTTGAAAATTGCTCCATCCTTGAAAAACATGCAATTTAAAGCAAAAAAAAAACCCCAAAAAACAAAAACTCCAAACAAATAAAAATCCACCCAGCATATTCTCTTTTGTTGGGAGATGCTGGACTCCTTATCTTCATCCTGTCTTCTACTCTCCTATTTTGGTTGATGTGAAAATGATGCCATCTGCTGGGCAAACTTCAAACAGCAGTAGGTTCCTTTCAGCAAACTAATGTAAAAATAAAGCAGAGCAAAAAACCCAGAGTGTGTCCACAGCCAAACAAACCTTGTCTGGTGAGGTCATAGACATTTAGGGCCCTTGGCTGCTGAGTAGGTGCTGAGTGGATTGAGGTCTTGACTTGGAGGTAAGAGGACCAGTGTTCAATTCATGCCCCAGGTAGTTACTAGTTGTGCAAGCCTGGGCAAATCATTTGGCCTCTTCATACTTCATTTTCCTTATCTGTAAAATGAAAGGATTAGACTTAGGGACTTCTAAGGGCCCTTCCTCTGTAAATATGAGACCCCATGACCCTCTTATCCCTAGCAGTTCTGAGGTTTACTAGGAGTGGGAGATAGAGAAGGTAGAGTAAGAAGGAAGAAGAGGAGAGGGCGCAGGAGACTTAGGCTGTTCATTTCAACCGTCATTAATTCAGGAGAGAGATCATCTAGCGAGTATAAGAGGAAGAAGAAGCAAACAGTGATGATTGGTGGTTTACTCCTGAGGTGTGCTGAGGCAGATAGATTTGTTGCCCTGATGACAAAAAGATGGTTGTCATTATCTGGGATGTGATGGTTGACTTACCAAGACTTGCAAAACCTTATAGCCAGTGCCACTTTTACTGATAGGAACGATCAAAAATGGCATGCTGAAGATGATGAAGTCTTGGATGAGAATCTGATGGTCTTAGGAACACAAGTAATTTTTCATCATTGTTACCTAAATAATTTGAGGGGCAGCTAGGTGGTGCAGAGAATAGAACGCCAGTCCTGGAGTCAGGAAGACCTGAGTTCAAATATGGCCTCAGGTACTTACTACCTGTATGACCCTGGCAAGACACTTAAAATCCTGATTGCCTCCCCCCCCCCAATAGAAAACCAAACAAAAGAAAATATAATTTGTAAAGAGGACTTGCCATTTATTGTTCAGTGTCAGCTTTGAAGGTGGTCTTCTTTAGTGAAGTGCCATAGTAATTTGAAGTTGTGCTTTTTGCCATTTTTATGAGATGATAACCTGATGGTAAAGAAGAACCTTGAGCCCATATCACATAAGGTTTGGTTGAGGGAATAAGGGATGCTTAGCTTGGAGAAGGGAGAGCTCATGGTTTTAAGCATAATAATAACATAATAATAGCAGTTGTTCATCTTTATTTTCATAGAGGACCAATGACATGGGGTGATATCTGGAATTATGTATCAACTGGATTTAAGTCCTTGAATCATCAAAGTCAGGATGAATGGTGATGGCCCGGGAAGCAGCGGATGACCTCGGTGTCTCTGATGTCTGACCAAGGTCTGAGTGTTCCGCAGCAGCACCTTCTGCTGCCGCCTCTGTGGCCTTTGGAATAAAGTGCTCTCATTTGACCATTCTCCTGGGGGCAGTTTTTACATCTTTAGGGTAGCCGTCTCTCTAACTCACCTCCGAGCTTGAGAACTGTTAGTTACCCTCAACCTGTCTAGTAGACGGTTTTGCCAGGGTGTGGCCACTGCACATGCTACAGCTTCTTGGACCCACTGGGGATACAGTTAATAAAAAGAAAGATAGCAATGATAATAGCATTCATATAGTGCTTTGAGGTTTGTAAAGCACTGTTCATCAATGTGTCCAAGTATTTGAATGACTGTCTTTATGTAGGAAGGCCTAGATTTGTTCCATTTAGCCCCATAGAGCAGAATCATCAGCAGTGAGTGGAAGTTGTAGTGGGGGAGGGAGTTTCTTGCACCAATAAAATTACAGGTTAAGATTAAAAATTTTGTGTCTTATGTCTTCCTCCATTTTTCCTTTGGTTATACATGTAATATTCTCCTTAGCCAAAGATATGAAAGGTCACATCATAATAAAAAAAAGTTTGTCTTGGATATCCATTTGGAACTTTTCTTTGTATATGGTGGTTGTATATGGCACAAGGTATTATCTAAACTCTTTTTCTTATTTAAAATGTTTTTGGTATATT
This sequence comes from Phalanger gymnotis, assembly GCA_028646595.1. Classification (NCBI taxonomy): domain Eukaryota; kingdom Metazoa; phylum Chordata; class Mammalia; order Diprotodontia; family Phalangeridae; genus Phalanger; species Phalanger gymnotis. The sequence goes on from CM053623.1 coordinate 167,759,264, forward strand.
GATAGTTTTTGTTTTGGTTGGATCAGTTTCAAAACCTAGATTGCATGTTAAAGTGAATTCAGACACAATCTGTCACAAATTGGAAGATAATCATTGCCTAGCAAGGCTGGTTCCCTTCATTTGTGTCATAGAAGCCCAGTGAGAATCAGATCCAGAATATATCCTTATATATTCTTGCACCTTTTGAAGGATAAAATTATCATTAAGGCAATTCAAAAATTACCATTTTAATATTATTGCTCTTCCAACAATTGTTGAGCATTTACCATTCCCTTCTGTTCTTATCTTTGCCGATTTATTGGGTGTGAAATAAAATCCTAGAGTTGTTAGGTGTGCATTTCTCTTGTTGTTGACTTGGAACAGCGTTTTAAATGCTTGGTAATAGTTTTCAGTTCTTTTGAGAGCTGTTTGTTCATGTCTGTTGACCATTTATCGGGGAAAAGCTCCTTTTGGTCTTACATATTAGTATTAGTTGCATCTTTCTCTGGGATATCAATCCCTTATCAGAGATATTTGATCCAAATTTTTACACGTGTGTATGTATCTGTATAACTAAATATACACTCACCAACTGACACCTTCCATTATCCTCTTTTCGTTGCTGACTCTAACACTAATCAACTTAACAGAATAAATATTTTGTTCATGTAATAGCTTTCTATCTTCATCTAATCAAAAGCATCTGTTTTATCTTTTGTGGTGATCTCTGTCCATTGTTTGGTTAGGAATTCTTTTTTTTTTTTTAATCTGCAGCTGTGAAAAACTACTTGATCTGGTTCTCTTCTGACTTTTCTTTACTGACTCTCTTAATATTCAGGACATATATTTGTTCTGTAGCATTTATTGTAAGATACTGAATTTAAAACCAATCTTTGTCACCTACTTTCCAGTTTTCCTAGGAGTTCTTGTCAAATAAGGGTTATTTTCAAATTAATGTGTAGACTTAGGTTTATCAATCAGTGGTTTATTGCTAAATCTAATTTCTTCCAAGCTACTTTATACTTTCCCTAAGCACTCTCTGCCGCACCCACCCCACACCCCCTCTCCCAAATATGGTTTTGGGTTTATTCAAGTGTTTATCTTCTGTTGAGCCTCTTTTGTATTTTTTAACCAGTATCAAATATTGTTTATGATTAATACTTTATAATATAGCTTTTGATTTTGTATGCCATGACCCTTTCATTTCTGCCTTTTTCTCATTATTTCCCTCTAATTTGCATTATGTATTAAGATGATCTGTTCATATAAGGAAATCTGGGAACCAGAGACTGAAATAAGTGACATTATTATCAGAATGTACTGGGTTACCTGGCTAGAAAGAAGTAAATGAGTTTAGGAAACTGATCACTAATCTTACAGGAAATCATCGATGATGGAATTAGGTTACCTGGGTATCTGCTAAAAGCAGACAGTAATTTTTGGTTTGCCTTGATGAAAATTTTATCTTTCAAAAGGCAGAAGAATGAATGAAAAATTTGTTCTGGATCTGATTCTCACTGGTCTTCTATGATGCAAATGAAGGGAAACCTTCCTTGGTGGGAAATTATTTTCTTTGAATTTGTAACAGATTCTGTCTGAGTTTACTTCTCTAACATGCAATTCTAGGTTTCGGAAGAGCAGAAATCAGGGTTCAGATAAAGGATAGGTTGGGACTCTTCTGGGGAAGCTTTCTCTGAAGAGGTAGGATACCTTTTAGAATGAAATTCTCAAGGCAGAAGGAGAAACTACCATTGAGAAGGAAAAGGAGAATTTGAAGAGAATGATTGGATGCACAAGAAATTATTTTTTTTTGGTTTAGTATTTTATTTTTCCCGTTACTTGTAAAAACAGTTTTTAACATTCATTTTTTTTAAACTTTTGAGTTCTACATTCTCTCCCTTCCTTCCCCCCTCCCCCCCTTTTGAGAAGGTGAGCAATTAAGTATTGGTTATACCTGTGTAGTCATGTAAAACGTATCTATGATAATGTTGTGAAAGAAAACAAGAAAAAACTCAAGAAAAATAAAGTGGAAAAAAAAGAATGCTTCAATCTTTTTTCACACAGTGTCAGTTCTTTTTCTGGGATGGATAGCATTTTTCATCATAAGACCTTCAGAATTATCTTGGATTGTTGTATAGCTGAGAATGGCTAAATCATTCACAGCTGATCATCTTACAATATTGCCGTTACTTTGTACACAGTACATTTTGCTTTGCATCAGCCCATGGAAGTCTTTCCAGGTTTTTCTGAGAGCATCCTGCTCATCATTTTTTGTAATACAATAGTGTTCCATCACAATTACATACCACAACCTGTTCAGCCATTCTCCAGTTGATGGGCATCCTCTCAATTTTAATTTTTTGCCTGTAGAAAAGAGTTGCTATAAATATTTTTGTACATATTTTATATCCCTTTGGCCATAGTTCCAAATTGCTCTGCAGAATGGTTGAATCAGTTCACAACTCCATCAACAATGCGTTAATGTCTTATTTTTCCCACATCCCCTCCAACATTTGTCATTTACTTTTTCTGTCCTGTCAGCCAATCCATTAAACTTAGCATTCTTTTTGGATTTTTTCTTTTGTTTGTGCATCCCCAGAATGATTGCAGTAGGTGGTTATATGCAGATTTCACATCTCTGTCTGAAAGCTAAGAAATCATCAGTAGCCCTGCTTTCTCTCCCAGGTCTTCATTTTTAAAATGTCATTTTTAGTAGTTATCTAATGCATACCAGTAATATGATAGGTGATGCTTTTTACATTGCATAGAAATAAAATGTAGGTGTTTCTCACTTTTTCCAAAAATTAACCTACCCAAGACATTTCGTAGCACTTCGTATTTTTATATATACATTGTAAATAAGCAGGTAGCTTGTTTACATGACATAAGTGTTTTTAGGGCGTGGTTGCTATGGAATGGGTTATCAACACATCCTTTCAATAGCTTCAAAATATAAATGTGATTGTTTTATTATTTGTTCTTTACAAAAAAGGAAATATTTCTCAATACCCTTTTCTTTTGGGTTATATTGCTGTTTTAGTTTTTTTAATTTGGTTGCAAAGTCAAGTTATAAGAAGCAAATATGGGAAAGTCATACAGTTTTTAAAAAAAATATTTACACAGTTGTCTGAGAACACAGTCTCATTTCAGCTGGTGTAGCCATTAAAACTTTTTTTAATTAAAATTCTGACCCACCCCCAAGAAAACACTTGTAACGAATTTGAATAGTTAAGCCAAACACATTTCCAAATTTTCTGTGTCCAGAAAATGTCTTGATCTGTATCAAGTTCCTGTGTTTCATCTTGAGTCCTCTGGAATTATGATTGGTTATTGTGGTAATCAAAATTCTTAGTCTTTCTGTTTGTCTTTACCATGTTCTTGTATAAATTGTTTTTAGGGTTCTGCTCATTTAATGTGCATTTCTCTGAAACTGCCCCCAACAGCCTTTCTATCATTCCTTCTTACAACATAATAGTATGTAATATTCATGGGGTAGCCACTTTGACTAATTTTTGACAAGCTATTGCCTAGAGACAATAACCCTCTCTGCTTGATTATAAATAAATAAGTTGAATAAATAAGTTAACCTGCGCAGCTGGGATTGGAGATATGTGGTAAAAAGTTAGAGATAAAAAGTTACCAGAGAGATGAGTCATGTATAATCATTATTTTTTTCCCTGAAGGTAGAATGGAAGAATTCTACTTATTTTCTGTGAAATGGGGGATGTTGCAAATTTCACTTGGCCTTACACATTTTTTTTTCTCTTATTTAGGAGATGCATCGGAGATTTGAGAATGCTCCTGATTCTGCTAAAACAAAAGCTCTGCAAACTGTTATTGAAATGAAGGTGAGAACCTTTATTGATACAGACCACTTGCTGTGTGTTATAGAAATGATAAAAAGTAAAATCTTTCAAACTTGGACTAAGTGAGGGGAAAGTTATTAATGATTGTTAAAAAAGTTGGATTATAGAGTATTTAAAATAAATGCACCTTTTTCCTTTCAGATATAGGTGGTAAGTCATTAGTTTAAAATGTTACACAAGCATTTATGTGTTTTTAATAATAACCAGTACATATATAGCATTTTGGGGTTTACAAAGCACTTTTTCTACAATATTTCATTTGATTTAAATGAATGGATTAGAATATTCATCTATTTGTCTTGTATCCTAAGTTAATTCATAGGATGCTATATATGGTTCATGATAGAAAGAATGATGAAATCATCTATTCCAACCATCTAATTTTATAGAAGAGAAACCTGAGGCATGGAGAATTTAAGTGATTTGCCTATCACTAAAAGAGCCAAAATTTGAATATAGGTTGTCTGATTCCAGATCTAGTATTTATTTGACAGATTATACCAATTGTATGTAACCATCCAACTTTGTAAAAGGGCAGAGCCAAAGCTTAGTCCAGTGTCTATCCACAGTGTACCCTCTTAATACATAGTGTTTGGTTTCAGAAAAATGTTTCATTATGGGTATATCAGTTTTTTCTTTAATATTTGAATATGGCTGTATTTTAATCTTTTAGTTTGAAATTTTTTTTTCCAAAAATAATTGGTTAATTGGAGCTGTCCTCGGAATATAGATTTCCTAATCTATATACTTTAGCCCAGTCACCATGTAGAACTATCTCAGATGCATAATAAAGGGAGCCTGGAATTAGATGGTTTACTGAAAAGTCAAATAAATGAGAGTAGAATTGAATATAGGTTTCTTTAAATAAAAATCTTTCAAAAATGGTTTTTTTGGCCTCAGCTTTAACTTTTCCCCTCACAGGCCGGTGGTACTAAATCATTGGCTATCAGAACATAACCCTTTCATTGTATAAATATCAAACCTCAGGTTCCTTTTGGGGGCATGGCGGGAAGCTCCATGGAGCCAGGGTCTCTTAGGACAGTTAGAGTACCAGAAAATGAAACTTTTTTGGTTTAACACAAAGTGTGTGTGTGTGTGTGTGTGTGTGTGTGTGTGTGTGTGTGTGTGTGAGAGAGAGAGAGAGAGACAGACAGACAGACAGACTGTGATTTGGTAGTGCCCTATAGGATTTGTTAACAGGTGGTGATATCATGGAACGTCTTCTGTGGGTCTTCTTGCTCATATGTGCCCTTTGCTCCTGAGGTATCCATGCTGTCTAGAGTATGATCAGCTTTGTACCTGTGGGGGACAATAATTCCCCCCAAATGAAATAACAATCAAAGGTCTCTCAAGGTAAAGACAGAGGCTTTACTTGCAAGTTTCGTGTGAGAACTGGGCATCGCCTGCTCTGGGGCGGAATGGGGTAGGAAGGCCAGTTATAGAGAGCAGACAGGCAGTTTATATACCCCTCGAAGACAATTCTAAAAAATGCCCCTAAAAACCTTCGTACAAAACAGTTCTAAGAAAAACCCCAAAGCCTGGACATCTATCCCCATTGGTGGGGATAATTGGCCTCACATTCTTGAAACAAGGATAGATTCTTAATCTGACACCTTAACCCCAAACTAAAAGATAGCATTTACCATCATGATGCAGGATGTGGATATATGTGGTATATGTGCAAGTTTAAGTGGGGAGGGGGAGGGTTAACTTTAAACTTTATGATATAGCTCAAGCTTTATGGAGGCTAAAATATTAAGTATCCTTTTCCTTAAATCAGAAACTTTCAGCCATTCCACTCATACCTTATTCTTTCTTGGGGCAAGCCAAGAGAAAAGCACTATCTGACCACTAGGTTCCCGTTGCTTTCTCTGGGCAAGACCAGAGAAGGTAAGGACCAGGAGAACCTTCAAGCTACTGCTGCATCCCCCTGGAGCAAATTAAGAGCCCATGGTAGGGCTAAGCAGCCAGACATTGCCTGAGTCAGTAGCCTAATAGAGACCCAAGGTAAGGAAGAAAATTAAAGCTTCCCCATCATTTCTCAGGGAGCAAGTTAAGAGCCTGAGGAGGGGCCTAGCTTCTGTTCTTCAGTCCTTTGGCCTTTGGGATACTGAGGAGAGAGGCCTAAGCTAAGGAAATTTTGAATAGAGCCTTACAAACATATATCATTTACTCACACATCTCTTACAAACTCACCACCAGGCTTTTTTGCTGCTTTCCCAGTGTGAGCCCAGAGACCAGGAAAACTCACCACCCCAATTGCCCTCTCCTAGGGGCAAAGCCAAGAAAGATAAAATAATTGGAAAGCTTCTATTCTCTCTACTCTCCTTCTCCTCACTTCTTTATTCATTTGTCCATCTTTACTTCTTGAATTGGGACTTTATGTTAGAGCCATCATTTTTTTCCTTTTGGGAATTCTCTTTAGTGGTCCACCTTCTCCCCCTCCACCCACTTCCCTTTCAGTCACCCAGTTCCAAATCCTTATTGTTAATATTCTTCTACAGTCCCTCTTCTTTCTGAGAGACCATAGGGGTCATCATCCTTTTGTTCATCACCAGTGTAACATCACCCATTCCCCTCATTCCTTTGCCTCCCCTCTTCTCATTTATATACCCATTTGCTCTGCAATTTTTTTTTCACTTAGAATGTCTTTATTTCATCTTTTATATATAGTATTACTTTTAATCTGTAAAAATTACATGTGGAGGACATGACTGGAAATTAATTTTGGAGCAGCCAGTGAGTATCTCATTTAGACTAGGATCACAGAATCCTAGAATTGGAAAAGGCTCCTGGAAGTCATAGAACATAATTTTTTGCCCTGATGGATAAACCCCTTCTTTGATATCCTTGAGATGTGGTAATTTGTCCTCCAGTTGAATGTCTCCAGTGATGGAGAATATGAAACCCATGAATTGATCGATTCCATTTCAGACAAATTTAACTGGTAATAAGTTGTTCCTTGGACCGACAATTGTCCCACTTATATTTTGTGGGAAAAATGAATTTTAGGTAGCAGGGCTGCCATCCTGTTACTGTTACTGTGGACTGCCAACTCACAAAAGCGGTCATTAAAATTAAGGATCCCTTTTTAAACCAACGAAATATTAACCCCTAGATCCATGATTACTGATTCTTTCTTGATTAAGCACTTGGTATCTCACCATTAAGTTCTGAGCTGGGTAACCTGCAGTGGGTTCTGTGGAGCTTCTTCTACAGCTGCAAGCCTGGAGGAGTTTGGAGCTGTTCAAAATTCATTGCACATAAGTATGTGTGTTTAAACACCCACAGGCTGAGAATAGAGGTAGACCATTAGGACCCCAAATAACAACTTATTAATAGAAAGGGGATGGCAATACCCCACTCACTCTGAGAATAAACTTTTATTTAAGGAATTTAAGAAAATAGCAAAACATTTGCTAGATCTCATACTGAAAAATCTTATCTCAAACACATTCTATGCATAGAAAAGTAGATCTTAGCAATCCAGTAATCAGGCTATAATTTTGTAATGAATGCTGAAATTATTGAAGCCAAACCAAGTTAAAAGTGGATTTATTTTAAACATTGAAGGTATGATGGGTAAGGATGGCAGGACCTCTCCTTGGACTGCCTGCATTACCTGGATAATGATGAGCATCAACAAAGCAAAAGCTGAAAGGAGTGGAGGAAGGCGGAGAGGGAAGACAAAGGGGGGAACCTTGTTGAAGGATGTATCTAAAGAGGGGCCACTAAGTAAATTTAAGACCCAGCATTTTTTTCTGCAGCTTTTAAATTCAGGCTTATTGATAAAGATGTGGGGACCAAGTCAACCTCACAAAATATCAATATGCTGATCAACAGAAAACAAAAACAGTTGTCATTCTCTTCCATGAGATTTGATCCTTTCTTTCTTTCACAAGACATCTATTTCTCTGTAACACTGAGATCAGGAGTTATCTGGGACCTGTGGACTTGGGTTCTGAGAGTAGTGCACAGAGTATGGGAGTCTGAAAGTGTGAGCTTCCTCTGGGTGGGAGAGAGAGGAAGTAGGTTAAATTCAGAGAATAAGGGGCATTCTGACACCTGGAGAGCCTTTTTTTTTTTATCAAGGTTTGAGATATGTGGCATCAAAGTGACATCACACTGAAAAGGACAATACGATCTTGTTTTCATGAACCTGGAAGTGAAGCTTTGGGGAAGGTGCTCTGCAGTTTTGTTCAAAATACCCTGATTTTCCTGTAGGTCCGTTGTAGTGTTAGGATTAGTCTCTGGTTCTTCAGTTCCACTCTTAACTTCTCTTTCTTTAAATTCTGCTTACATTTTAATCTATTAATGATCCTTTTTTTTCTTTTTGTTTTTAAAGCTCCTTAATTCCACATTGCCTTTCTTTAAAAAAAAAAAGTCTTTAACAAACTGGTCAGTTTTTAAATTATATGTAATTTCATTGGTAATTTACATTTTCCCCAGCTGTTTGCAAAATTTATTATTTGTCAGTGGTATTGTGACATTTAACTTGAAGTTTGGAATATACAAGATTTTTTTTTTTTTTGCTGGTTTTGTTTTTGGAGTCAATTTGTGGCTGCTTTCTTTTCTGTATTCAGTAGGTCTGGGCAGGTTTTTTGCATTATATCATGCATCATGGTTTTGTGTTGTTTAATTTTTTAATTTGTCATGTTTTCTGGTAGTCCAGTGCTTACATTGCTTATCTTGTTTTTGAAGTCAGTAGCTTTGGCGCATATGTTCTTCTTTAACATTGCTGCCTTCTGCTTCCCTTCTGCCTGATTACACTATTTTAATGTTAAAAGTATGTTAATCTTTCTTTGGAGAAACTCCACTGTAGATTCTGTTTTTTTTTTCCTAATGTGCAAATCGAGGTGTTTTTTTTTTTGTTTAATCTCTGCATTGAAAGCTATTAAGTCTTAATGGATTCCTAATTTCTTCTCTTTTGACTTTAATTTTTCTTTTGAACCAGGCTGGAATATCTTGTTCCATGCTCTGCTAAGATTCCTTAGGATCCTTTGTTTCTTTTGACTTTCCTTCACTTTCCTTTGTTGTGTAATACTTGTTAAGGGAGTGATGTAATGTACTTGTGGGTTTGCAACGCATTTTTCTAGTTTTGGGATCCACTCTGTTGCTCCAGATTTTTATTGATTTTCTTCCTCTCTAAACCTTTTGTGTCCCATGTCAATTCCTTTTCGACACTTTTCCCTTTGCTAGTGGTTGTGCTTTCAGGAATAGTCTGCAGAGCTGCCTCAGCCTTTGTACTTTTGCGGATTGAGTATTTTTACGCCTGTGTCCCTGTCCTAAGTAACACAATACTATTCAACCACTAGAAATATAAGACCCCTCAATGGGTTTTAATTCCATTTCCTTCAGGCCAATTTATTCATTCACTCTGACCCTCTTGTACTTCCTCTATTGGCTCTCTTCCATGCCTTCTTTGAAAGGCTGCAGCTTTAAAAAAAAAATTATTACAATTAATTAAAATATTTTATTTCTCTCCCACATTTGCTGTTGGAAAAAAAAGAAAAACAAAACTCTTTTAACAAGTATGCATAATTAAGTAAAATAAATTCCCACAGTGGCCAATAATGTCTTATTCTGCACCTTGAATTCATCACCTTTCTGTCAAGAAGGTAGGTAGCATGCTTCACCACTGGTCCTTCAGAATCATGGTTGGTCATTGCATTGATCAGAATTCTTAAGTCTTCCTAAGTTGTCTTAGCAGTGTTGTCTATAAATAGTTTTTCTGGTTCGGCTAACTTCAGTCTGCATTAGTTGTGACTGCTTTCCTCAAAGTGTGTGTGAGGTATAAATATCTATATCTGTACTAATAAATGTTTAAAAATCAAGAAATAGGGAAATAGGGAAGTGGAAAAATTCTGAGGCCATGAGAGTCTGATGGCTCAGCCTCTGGGAAAGTTTACCCTGAAACTTTTTATTCTTTCTTCTGGTTCTAGTTTAAAGATTTGCTCAGTAAGAATAGAGTTACTGTGACCTGCTTTCCTTTACTGTAAAAGTACTGTAGAAGAATGGAGAGGGTCTCCCCCTCCCCTTATCCTATTCTCCTTCTTCAGATTTATAGATAGATGTCACCTCAATTGTAATCATTAACTAAGGGAATGGGAGTTGGAGTTTCTGTGCCTTGAGTTCCAGTTCTTTGTCTAGCTTTTTGCTCTCAGTTTGTAAGCCTGCCTCCCAGCCAATGGTGAGAAGGGTCAGAGGTGGGCGGGAATTCTCTTGTGTTAGGTATAATTATTGGTGCTTTGCCTCTTGTACCAAAGTACAAAGTACCTCCTTTGCTAGTTCTGTTCTGTGCTGGCAGAGGACACCCTATTCTCGATAATTGAATAAAATTTATTTCTGTTCCTACTCTGAGATGGCTCATTATTATAAATTAACTTTTTAATTGGTGAGGGTCTTTCATCCCACACAAGTGTTTCACACAGGATGCTTTCCAGCCTGGGGCTGTCCCAGGAAGAAGGCCATATGATTCTCCCTCCCCATCCTTCATAGCCATTGTGACTGCATAGAATCTATGCCTGTTGTTTGTTTTGGGCTGGGGCACCAGCCAGCTGGTCAGTTTGTATACTCCTGCCCTGAGCTTTGGGGGATCATCCGGCTATGGGGTCCAGTGGGATTCTGCTTTAAGGATTAGCATTCCTTAGTGTTAATTCATAAAGATTTTACCTTATCTCTTCTGTCTTTTCTATTCTGTGGATTCAGCTGTAATTACTTTCATATGGAGCATAATTCTTTTTGGAGGCTCTGGGGATTGAGAATTAGTGGCAATTGAGAAGAAACCCTTTAAGGTGTGCAAGGTGCTTTACAGTATTCTCATTTTATCCTCCCAACAACCATGGGGAGAAGGTACTATTACCCACTGGACAAGTGAAGAGAGGCATCTAGCAGTTTAAGTGACTTGCCCAGGGTCACTCAGCTAGCAAGTGTCTGAGGCTGGATTTGAACTCAGATCTTTATGACCAAGTCTCAGTTTTCTATGTTCTATGTGCGTATCTATATATACACATATATATATATACTTACTTAATAAGTGCTTATTGACTGACTGAGCAAGAGGCAAGGGAAAAGTTTTTTTGTAAATGAAAGTGAAGACACATTACGAAAAATGTAATTCAATCAACCAGCCTTTTTGAAGAAGTACAGCTTCAGTTCACTTAAAGTAACATTTGTTAAATAGCTATTATTTGTTAAGTGAGAGAAACTGTGGGATAGTGGATAGAAAGCTGTCCTCTGAACCAAGAAGACCTGGACTATAGACTTGCCTTTGGCCATATCACTTAACCTTTCCCTTGCCCTAGACAGCTCTCTAAAAATTGTAAGTCTCAGAGAAGGCAGCACTTGTTTTGGTAGAAGAAGATTCCTCCCCTGGGAATTCCCATTACCAGTGAAATTATAGATCCAGCCCCATCCCCTATCCCTATGTGTGAGGCAGCCTTTATCCCTATTCTAGTCATCCCATCTCCTCTTTAGTCCCACTCCAACCTTGTTTATTACCTTAGATTCTTCATTCTGCTATTCTCTTTGTAACCTAGTTGTACTTGTAACAAAATTCCTTATATCCTCAGATGTTCTAGGCCACATTTCTTTTATATCTGAAATTGTAGTTTGTGAGTATAATGAATTTACACAGTAAGAATGATAAATATGGGACATTTTAGTGAAACAGACATTTATGAACTGATGAAGAGGTAAGAAAGCAGAACGAGAAAATGAAAACATTCCATTGATCTTTCCTTAAGAAAAACCAAACCTAGTGCGGTAGTTTTGAACATTATTATTTTTTATGAAGTGTGCCAATCCCTACTTATTTGTATTTTTTTGAACCTTATCCCTTGATACTCTTGACCTTTCATTTTTCCAAACGAATCTTATTTTATTGCAAAGTATCCCTTTGATGATTTTGTTAACTCCAATCCATTTATTAAAGTGATTTTCTTAAAGTGACCAAGTTATTTTCATAGGTCTCCATGTCATTTGCCTAGTCAGTATTCCAGTGGCTATCTTGTATCTCTAGGAGCAAATACAAACTTCTCTGTTTGGCATTTACAGTAGCTCTTTATAACCTGGTACCAACCTTTATTTCCTTGACATTATTTTCCTTTATACACTGTAGTCCTCGGAGGCAAAATTACCTTCTTACTGTTCCTTGTATTTGACACTCCATTTCTACTTTCTGTATCATTTCACAGACATTCTTGTTTGCCTCTTTATCTTTGCCTCTTACAATCCAGTTTTCTTCCATATGATACTTCTCTAAATGAAGTCTGTCTTGATCTTCCAAATTCTAACTTCCCAACCCTCTTTGGCTCTAAATGTCTTTGTATTTATTTTGTATAGACCCCTATATGGACTCAAGTATCTCCTTTGATGGTATGTAGATTCCTTGAATACAGGAAGTTTCAATTTTGTCTTTTTTATCCCCAGTGTCTGAGTTTAGTTTTAGTGACCATGTCTTTTTTTAGACAGTGTGGTGCAGTGGAAAGAACTGTACAATTTTCCCCAAGAGACCTGGGTTTAAATCCCATCTGTAACACTAATTGCATAAATATGGTCAAATTACTTAAACTCTCTGATGTTTGGTGGTTTTCTCTGTAAAATGAAGAAAATACCTATAATACTTAATTTACAAGGTTATTGTAAGACTCAAATGGTATATATTAAAGCACTTTCTGAACCTTGAATCGCTATATAAATTTTAGTTATTACTGCCCTCATTGTCATCCATTCCTTATTTCCCTCTTAGCACTTAGCATGGAAATCGGTGCACAGTAGGTGTTTAATATGTCTTTGTTGTATTCTGGCATGATTGAATTAATTCTGCTTGTTAATCTATTTAGAGGATTCCTAATTTGAATTATTTTGACCACATCACTGTTCTGTTCCCGTCAGGACTCAAAAATTTCCTCCATGGAGCGTGGGCTCCGAGATTTGGAGGAAGAAATCCAGATGCTGAAATCAAATGGAGCTTTGAGCACAGAAGAGCGGGAGGAAGAAATGAAACAAATGGAGGTGTATCGCAGCCATTCCAAATTCATGAAAAACAAGGTAATGGGATGTCAGCTTTCAATCCCCCAAAACAATTTGATGTACTGGGGAGAACATAAGATGTCTTCCCTACTGTTTAAAGAGAGCAGTTTTGTACCCTATTTTTATGTTGCTTAAGAAAAGCACAAATATAATAATTTCATACTCTGAAATTGAGCATTGAGGACTGAATTGTTGAATGGATACACATTATTAGTGTGATTTTAAATACAATTATCCTCATATGGCTTGGTATATATTTAAATTTAGCATTTGTCATTTTTTCATTACTTTTGGGCTGCCTTAAGAACATACCTAGCTATGCTTTCCTCAGTATACAAGACAGTATAATGTTTTACTTCTCTTGTGAATTATTACAATGCTCAATAAACTGGAGTAATTTTTCTACACTAAGTTAAATAAAATGAATTGACTTGTGCTTTTGTGTATGTTTTTGTTAAGGAAAACTATGTACCTCTTGAGAAAGATTCATAATGAGGATTTTATCCCCTTCTTTCACTCATCTCCATTCTACCCAGTTATTGAAGCATTTTATATCAAAATATGCAGTAACAAGGCATATTAGGTTTCTGTCATTTCAGGAATGATTATAATTGCCTTTATTCTTGCTTAGGACCCCCAGACATTCAGCTTTGCTTGATTTAAATACCAGGAAGACCAGTTAGGAAAACTAGCTAGTTGGAATTTTAAATATTTGGGAATGAATTAATGACACAAAGCAATTGGAAAGCAGAATTTTTCTTTCTAGAGGTTTTACTATTACATTATAACAGCTCCCTGTTTCTCATTTTTCATAATTCTAGGGAGGCTCTTCACTAATATAAAATAATTTCCCTATTAATATATGTAAATGCAAAAAAGATCATTAGATCCAAGGATTCTTTCTGGTGAGTGTCATGGTTCAGTTGTTTTCCCAAATCTTGTTTTTAGTTAGTATCCTGTTCCTCATTCCAACCCCCATCCCCTAGCTCCCTGTATTTAATTTTTTTTTCCTTAGTAAACTTTTTCCCTTGTGGCATTTGTATTCTCTTGGTTCTTTCTTGTTGCCCCTAGCTTATCTATTTCACCCATAACTAGCTTATAAATGTATAGTTACGATTTATATTACCTTATATACCAAATAAGATAATATTTGTAAAAGTGCTTAGCACAGCGCCTGGCCCACAGTAGGCAGTCAATAAATGTTTATTCCCTGCCCTCCCTCATTTTATATTGCTTATGAATTTGTCCTCTACCACCTCCATTGAATTTTTGAATTTAAATTCATAGTTCTAGTTTTTCAGTACTTTTGTTTTTATGACCTTGTTTGGAAGGAAAGCTAACTGCAATTATTTATGTATTGGTAAATAATCACTCTAATTGCACATCATTTTTTGATAAATCCTTTCCTATCTATTCTAAGATCCCTTAAAATACTAGCAAATGAATAGAGCAGCCTTGAGTGTTTTTATTTTTTCTTTATAACTTTTTCTCGATTTCAATTCCTGCCCTGGCCTTGAAGCAGATAATTAGAAGACGTAAACTGACACAGAAGTGAAAAAAGAATAACAATGTCGTGACAGGTAGAGCAACTGAAGGAGGAGCTAAGTGCGAAAGAGACTCAAGGGGAAGAGCTGAAAAAGAGAGCGGCTGGTCTCCAGGCTGAGGTCTTTGCCGTAAGATTCCTCTCTGTGTGTGCAGTGACCCCTTCCTCAGTGGGACTCTGCTAGCTCTTGGCTTTCTGGGTGGCTCATGCTTCATTTCTCTTGTGGTCAGCAGCTGTGCCAAGTATTAGCACTAACCAGCCTCCTCTGCTTTTTAACCAATGTCTGTTTTGACCATCTGAAAACATGCTCAGGGAGCCTTTTCCTGGTTATTTAATGTTGTGAATCTCTTTTCTTCTAAAATTTTCCTGTACATGAAATAGTATTGAACAATAGGGACTTCCCTTGTTTTGGGCCCAAAAGCATAGGTACCTCATGCTTGCAGAAATTTCAGTCCCTATCATGTGGTAAAGATGATAGACATTTGAAATTATCAAGCAAAATATCTTCCTTGCTTTGTGGTCATTAGTTAACAAAACTCCTGTAGGATTTTTGTTAGCAGGTATTATTTTCACTAGAACGAGAGACAAAAAGATCAATCAGGTTGCTTTGAATTACATAGTAAATAAAGGAAAACTTGGAGAGGTCCATTGCCCTTTTGAAACAGACCATGATTCTCTTCACAAAAATTGTTGACATTGTCTGATTAAGTTAAAATGTTAGGGAGAAAAGGTTTAAGCAGTTAGAATATGAGCCATTTTTTGGGTAACAGATTAGCAAATCTTATTAGCAAACTAGCAAAAAATTAGCAAAAAAAAGTATTGCAGGACAGAGAAATCTAATTTTCAGACTTAACTTGATGTATAAAATACCATGTGTTGCCTTGAGGAGAAATTTGATAAAAATTTTTTGCTTCTAGTATTGTGTTTTTCCTATTTTTCCTTTTGCTTTCTTTTTTGTCTTATTTTAAAAAGGACCAGTAATGATATTTAAAACTTATGTAATCATTCAAATGTACAAAAAGTTGACTCTACTTCTGTCTCTCTCTGTCTCTCTCTGTCTCTCTCTCTCTCTCTCTCTCTGTCTCTCTGTCTCTCTCTCTCTCTCTCTCTCTGTCTCTCTCTCTGAATAGGAAGATGTGATTAATGCAAAAACCTAGAGCAGGGATGGCAAACCTGTGGCCTCAAGGCCCTCAAGTATTGCCCCTTGACTGAATCCAAACATCACAGAACAAATCCCCTTAATAGAAGGATTTGTTTTGTAAAACTTGGACTTGGTCAGAAGGCTGTACCCAAGGACCTAGAGGGCCACATGTGGCCTTGAGGCTGCAGGTTCCCCACTCCTGATCCCTAGAGCACAATGTAATTGCTGGGTTAGACATGAGAACTGTTCTCAGTTGTCTTTCCTTGATGTCATACTGTTACCAATTACCAGTTATTGTTACCAGTTCGTTATAGAAACAAAATGCACCTAAAAACTTTCTATTGAAGAGAGGTAGTTGCATTAAAACAGTCTCAGAGTTTTCTTTAATTTTTATTTCACTTATTAAAACAAAGTGCACTTAAAAATATTAATTATAAATTATTTTTGGTCTTTTTTCCATTCAAAGGAGAGGATAGTAAGCACTGTATTGAATTCAAAAACATGTGATTTCTGTCTGGCTTTATGTTTTAAGTATATAAGCTGATGAGATCGGAGAGATGAGGTAATTGCTTAATTTAATAATGGAAATTCAGAGGAAGAATATTGGATTGGTTTAATTTTACCCTACAACAGACATAAATCTCAAATTGTAAATATGAATTATTGAGGAACTATGTGATTCACTTTGTTATAATTTTTTTTCTCATTTTCTTTACTTAAAAAAAAACCCAACCCTATTTAAGTCAACCTTACAAGTGCCTTATAAAAGTAAAACAAAATTAAATGTAATTTTTAAAAAATTTGAAATATCACCACTTGGGAGTGAAAGAGCTACTTGGATCTTTTGCTGGATCTTTTATAAGGTGGAGGTATTATATCTATTGATAACTCCCCTATCTTATATATCTTATAATTCTGATTTCTTTTTCCTTCCTTTCATATTCCTGGCAGGTAGACCGAGATAAGAAAATTCAGACTTGATGGGCTAGATTTTTTTCTATTCTTTTAATGGATTTCAAAAGAACTACAGGTGCTATTATGGAAGGAGCGTTGGCTTGGACATAGAAGATCTGAGTTTGAACCTTTGTTTTACAGCTGATTAGTTGTTTGACTCTGTCCAGATTGCTTAATCTCTGTGAACTTCACTTTCCTCATATGCAAAATGGGGGTGATAATGCTCACCCTATCTAACTTAGATGGTTTTTTTTGGGAAGAAAGCAATTTATAAAGTATAAAACTTGCATAAATGTAAATTATTTTTGTTTACAGAATAATTTTGTAGAACATATTTTTATTGGCATTGATATTGCAGATTATCAAGAAAAATTACATTTAAATTTATGCCTTGTGATTTGTAAAATATTCAGATTAGAAAAGGCTATCTTTTCTTCTCCAGATTGGTCAGGTGAAACAGGAACTGTCCCGAAAGGACACAGAACTCTTGGCCCTACAGACAAAGCTAGAGACGCTCACCAACCAATTCTCAGACAGTAAGCAGCACATAGAAGTGCTAAAGGAATCATTGACTGCTAAGGAGCAGAGAGCTGCCATCTTACAGACAGAGGTAAATCCTGTTGGTGTTTTTCTTTTGTTTCGTTTGCTTCTTGTGACTTTTTTATTTATCTTTTTTTGACCCAGGGCAAGTTGCTTAATTTCTTGGGGCCTCAGGAAGATGAAGAGGTTGAACTAGATGATCTCTGAGGTCCTTTCCAACTCTCAATATATGATCATATAATCCTCTGTCAGGGACTAGACAGGCTGTTTGTTGAGAGACCCATTTGCCTTTGGTTGGCCACCGAGATTTTTAATTCTTTGGCCATAGTAACACATTAAACAAAACAAATTATGAAATTACCCTCAATATTGAGTTTTGCCCCCTGCTCCTTCTGCATTGATAGTTGCCAGAATAACAGCAAAATGTGAGGAGAGTGCTAAGAGTAATAGTTTTTAGACTATTTCTAAACATTAATGTATTTGTTGGAATATTAACTATAAAATGCTTTTACAATGATATAAGAAGTTGATTTCTTCATTACTGGAGGAACTAAGCCATATCAATGTTGATCCTTATAAAAGGAATGAGAAGATGTAAGGAAGTTCCAGGTAAATGGAAGGATTGCTCATAGGTTCTGTTTGTTGTTTTTTCCAAAATATTTTTTCATCACTTTTTGTAACAGATTTTTTAAAAAGAGGAAAAAAGGTAGTTTAGCCAAACCAGCCAACCAGTACATCAAGCATATGTGATAAGTATATATGATGTACAGCTATGGCTGTAGTTCTTCCCATCTCTTATAAAGGGAATGAAAGTACATTTTTCAGACTATTCTCTGTGACCAAGTTTGGTTATCACAACTGCACAGTTTTAGTTTAATTTCTTTTTTTTAATGTTTTTTGTAGTTCGTTGTGCCAATTTATTTTCTGGTACCACTTAATTTTATTCTTTATCAGTTTATATGTCTTTCTCTGCTTATCTGAATTCTTTATATTCATTGTTTCTTATGGCACAGTAGTATTCTGTTATATTCATGTACAACAATTTGTTTATCACTTCCCTAATCTAATGACCATCTGGTCACCTACTTTGTTTTCTGAATTTTGTTACCACAAAATTGCTATTTCAAGTATTTTGTTGTATTTGGGACTTTTTTTATCTTTCAGCTTCTTGGGCTCTGTGCTTAGAAGTAGGATTTCTGAATCAAAGGATATATGTAATTGCACAGTGCATTAGAGAATGGTTGGATCAATTCAGAGCTCCACCAGCTATGTATCAGTGCCATAGCTTCTGTTTGGAGAAGCAAATAAAGAAGTTGGCAGATTTGGTTTGATTATGTTCCCAAAAGCAATTGCAGCACGTTATTTTGTGGGGCTCTTGGCTATGTTGCTTTGTAGTATAGTCCCAGTAAGTATAAGCAAAATGCTCGTTGTGAAAATAACTAGATTGTATTTGCCAAAGCCTTTTACAAGGATGAAAGTATGAAGGGATTCTGTGAAGAACTAAAGGGATCCTAAGCTAAGTTAAGAGGCAGCTAGGTGGCTCAGTGGATTAGAATTCTGGGCCTGGAATCAGAAATAACTGAGTTCAAATCTGGCTTTAGAAGCTGACTAGCTGTGTGACTCCGGATAAGTCACATAACGTCTGTTTGCCTTAATTCACTGGAGAAGGAAATGGCAAACCACTCCAATGTCTTTGCCGAAAAAACACCATGGACATAGGGTCATGAAGAGTCAGACATGACTGAATCAATTGAACGACAACAATCTATGTCAGACATTATATAAATGTAAGTTATTTAGAATTCAAACTGTTATATAGACTGATGCTCTGAGACTTAAATTTGAATGCGAATCTAAAGAGAATGAAAGACTATTTATTGGAAGTGACTTAAGGTTTAAAAATGTACCTTTTGGATAAGGATTAGACTAGATCAGGGCTTCTTAAACTTTTTCCATTTGCAACCCCTTCAATGCATCTTAAACTGTGGGTCAAAGAAGCATTGGACTAGATGACATATGTGGTTCCATCTAATTCTTAAATTCTGTGATCTTACGCTGCAAAACGGTCACTATAGTTAGGAGACAAAAGAGACAACAAGCAGACTTAGCTTGAAAATACTCTCGATGTCTTTGCAAAGTGGAGACATGGCAGCCAAGGGTAATTCTAATTTAGGATATATAGTCATTTGAAAAATATATAGGAACATGGCAGAAGATTGAGAAGTAGCTGCGTCTCACAGAACATTGAAGAAAAGGAGGCCTTTAGAAACCTTGGCATGAGACTTAGTTATCAGATTATCCTAAGGGCATATAAGGATGAAGCCTTAAAGTTTCATCAGAGGAGGTAACATATAATAAAGTCCTATAAAAAGCTAGCTGATGCTCTGTCATCATCATCATCATCATCATCATCATGAGACAAAAAAGTGTAGTAAAGTTGCTAATATTTCTTTGGCGCAAATATTTTTTTATCATTTGTGATCGTGGAATCTTTATTTGGTACATGTGAAAGTAAAGTCAGAAAATTCAGCTTGTTTGAGATTTCACACAGAGAAAATCTGTGATGGATTTGGAATTCTATTTAGAAGCACTAACAAATCTCATTTTATGATATCTGAAAGTAAGAAAGAACATAGATGTTTATAAAAAGTCATAAACAGTAATATTACCCAGGAAGGTCTCCTTTTTAAGAGTGGGATGGCAAACTACAGGCCTTCAGACTAATGAGCTAAGAATGATTTTTACATTGTAAAATAAAGTGTAGTGTATTTTAAAATGCAGAAAATGACTCTTAGGAATTTGTCAGCTCCTGCTCTATAAGATCGTCATGACAGTGATCTATACTTCTGTCAAAGGCATCTTTGATAAAATTTGAAATGAAAACTTGCACTGATATTTTGCCTCTATCTTAGAGAATGTTTTGTGCAGAGCCAGAATAGGAATTGCACACAAATCTTGAAGTCCTCCTGATTTTCCTATTGGTGTATGACTTTGTGCTGATTTCATCAAGTCCCAAGATGATATGGCACATAAGAAAAATCAGAGTTATGAAAAATTACTATTATTGAGATCAGTGTTTCTCAAATGTAGTCTGTGAACTTCAGGGGCTCTCCAAGACTCTAGAAGTGGTTCCACAAAGTCAAAATTGTTTTCATAATAGTACTAAGACCTTATTTATCTATAAATACTCTTCCCTTTTTCAGCTATGTATTTGTGTGAGGCTGGATTTTTTAAAAATCAACTTCAATCAAAACAACATATCTCAATGGAAGCAGATAGGAGAATTCAGCTATCATGTATTAAATTAGACAGTGAAGAAATTATAGAAATATGTACAACAGTGACACTCTTCTCGTTAATTTTTTTATGTCTTGGAAACTATAATTACTTTTCTTAAAATTTTAATTAATATATAGGTTTATTATTATTATCACTTTTAACTTTTAATGTAGTAATTATCAATAGATATAACCCACACGAACAAGTCTTTGAGATTCTCACTGTTTTTAATAGTGCAAGGAAATCCTGAGACCCAAAAGTTTGAGAACTGCTGGTTAGTTTACATGTACTTATGTCACCTAAAGGTTACTGGGAATTTCACAAGTGGCAGTAGTCATGACAAGGGTGATTCGGCTAACAGTTGGCCCAGGCCCATGATGGGTCTCTGAGACTGCTAGTTGCTAGTCTCATTTCAGAATCATTCAGTAGACAAGAAGAATTTATTAAATGGCTATTCTGTGCCAAGCATCGTGCTGGGAATGCAAGGACAAAAGTGCACTCTTCTCTGCTTTCAAGGAGCTGATATTCTTTCAGGGTAGACAATATGCGCATATTTTAAAATTTGTTTAAAGTAAATATAAATATGAAAGAATATTGGGGAGACGTCACAAATGTTTCCCTCCCCCCACTAGCAATTGAGGGTATGTATCAGGAAAGAACTCATATAGAAGGTAGCTTGTGCTCAGTTTTGAAGGAAACTAGGCATTCTGAGGGTTGAAGACAAAGAGGGAGTGGATGTCAGGTTTGAGGGACAGCCCATCAAAAGTGCAAGAAAGCCACTTTGACCTGGCTACAAAGAGGACAAACAGGATTAATGCCCGATAGCCCTGGAAGGGCAGACTAGAGTTAGGTTGTGAATAGCTTTATATGCCAAATAAAAGAGTTTTTACTTGATAGTAGGACGCCACTGGAATTTATTGAACAGGGGAGAACCCTGTCAGATCTGAGTGTTCCAAAAATTAACTTGGTACCTATGTGCAGTATAGATTGGAGAGAGGAAAAATTTGAGGCAAAGAGACCAGTTTGGAAAGCTGTAAAATATTACTGTTTTCTCCAAAGCATTTTGAATATTAAGGATTTTCCTAAGCATTCAGAGATTTTAGAGAGAGCCAGAATGGAGGATATCGCCAAGCAGAAGTACTTTTTCTTGAGCAAGAGGCCATGAATTTAAAACAAGCAGGGCTCAGGTGAGACTCACTAGAGTGTGAACTGAGGTGAACTGAGACACTTGATACTCAGAAAGACTGTTAGAAAGGTGATGGAGAGCTATGGTCTTAAAAATTTGTACTGTCAGCAGTCTGTCCTGGCAGCAGAGTACTTTGTATATTGATTTCATTATCATAAATGTATATGTATATATGTATACACACATGTATAGGTACATATTTTTATAAAAGCACAACGTGAACTCTTGTTTGGGTGATGTTTGTGATGGAGGGAAGGAGGAATGAAACCTTGCATTATTATGGAGGTGGGGGTAGGGAGGGATGAACCTTAGGAACCATTCTCTGGAGGTGTGGGGAGAATTTTACTTATGTTGTATAGACATGTTTTAGTTATGGTATATGTTGTAAACTTGTTCCCTACAGCTGTCTGCCAGAGATATTTAGGTCAATAAAGTACTTAGGTACATCTAAGCTTTCTATACATTATTTTCATCCCATGGGAATACAGTAGAGGAATTGGAGAAAGAAAGCAGGCTTCACTGCATTTGGGAAATTGTGCAGTGCTTTCAGCAATCCCAAACTGCATCCTAATGCAAAAATCCTTCTTTTTAGCACCAGTATTCTTATGATGCTACATGACTGTGAATAATATTAATAAGAGCTCGTATTTACAAAGCACTTTAAATTTTAAGTCAATTTCAGAATCTACAAGTGATGCGCAGGGGCAATGGAAAAAAAAAATTTAGTGGGTGTAAATAGGTTGCCGCTTTTCAACAAGAACTTATATGCGAGAAATGGCACAAGTAATGTCATCCAGAAATAAATGAGAAAAGGAGGTTGGCTGTAGAGGGCTAGCTCTGAGAAAGTCCATTCTGGGATAAGATACAGGCCAGGTTTTCCCTGAAGCCTGTTGTAGCCCTTGGGCTGATAACTCAGCATGTGGGCTCGCCTAACCCTACCTTGGCATACACATGCTGCTCAGGTTGAAGGCTCTCCCAAACCCCCATGGCACACATGTGCTAAACACCAGCTGTGAGCTTTTAACACGATATTGTTATGGCAAAAAGGGGAACAAAGTACGAGGAAGCCATGCATTATAACAGATGTCTCACACATGAACTTGTTGATGTGCTCTCCTAAAAAGATATATAAGCCCTTTCTCCAGTCTAATAAACAGTGCTGTCCTATACTGTCCTGCCTGACCCGTGTAATCTTTTCACTGTCCACGGCATTCGGCCATCTCCGGCCAATTTGGTGCCACAGCAGCTGGTGGCGTTGGCCTTTTAGTAGTAAGAGCTAGGGTAGCAGATGGATAGCTTGAATTATGTAATATAAAATAAGCCTAGAGCAGAGGTTCTTAAGTTTTTTCATAACAATCATAGACCCCCTTGTCAGCCTGTGTACTCCTCAGAATAATGTGGTTTTTTAAAAAATCATTCCTGAGAGAATTCAAAAATCCAGTTAGAGGTTAGTGAAAATTAAAATGTCATTTTTTCCCTCATACAAATACCTAGACTCTCTTCAGAACCCTTGACCTACAGGAAGGCCTGCGTTTTGTTGTGTGGATTCTTTTGTGGAAGACATGTCAAATGAATTAAATGAGGATAATAATGATAGCATTGACCTTTGAGGGTTGTTGGGATTAAAGGAGATAATGTTTGTATAATGCTGTAAAGCTTAAGACACTATAAAAATCTAACTATTGTTATTTATAATAATAACAATAATTGCTCTAAAGACTAACAACTCCCCTTCCCTTTAGTAAACTCTTGGTTTCTTTCTTGTTCTTTTTTCTCCTTTCTTTCCCTTTCGTTCTCTGTCCCTTGAAAGAAAAAAGTTGCAGTTTGGTCATATTATTCTATCTTGTTTTTTTTTTCTAGTTAATTAATTTGTCTCTTTTGATATCCTAATATCTGACACATGTAAAAACAAAGATTAGACTTGGTAGTGTTACTCAGAATTAAATTCCATTGAGAAGATTAGAGATTAGAAAGATGAAGATGTAGTACGGACAGTTCTTGCTTATAAATTTTCAAATTTGATGTTATTTAATGAATTCTGAAAGAAATCTGAATGAGGATCTGATTGAGCTGATAGCTACAAAGATTGCAGGAGAAGAAAGGAAAGCTTCAGAACCCAAAGTCAAACCAAAAAAGTTCACAGCAAAACAGTTGACCAAAGAATTTCATAATTTAAATTTTTTTTGTATCGAAAAGATGGATCGAAATACTTCATGATTTTTAGAAGTTCAAAGACTAGGAGGAGGCAGAGCCAAGGTGGTAGAGTAAAGGGAGGGAGTCACCTGACTTCCTCCAAATTCTGCTTCAAAAAACTTTAAAATGATGCCTCAGGACAAAATTCTGCAGTTACGAGACCAATAAAAGGACAGTGTGAAACAATAATCCAGCCCAAGAAAGCTTAAAAGGTCACTGGAGTGAGATGGGAGTGCAGTTTAGTGCACTCTGTACCCTGATTGATACAAACCAGCAGGGCAGCAGTGAGTCCTTGCTGTATGCCAACAGGGTAACAGTGAGGCCCTCAGCCAGTAGTGGGCCACTCCTGATCCAAACCACCAGCAAGCCTGGGGTGAGGGTGGGAGGGTAGGGAGAAGCAGCTGAATCTGCGGCAATGACTTCTGGAGCTCTCATGCTATAGAGGGTAAGGGAGTCAGATAACTGGTCAAAAAGAGATTATAAGAACTCTTTGTTGGATGCAGCACTCTGTTACATTGTCCATACTTGATTCTGGGTTGCAGTCCTAGAGTGAAGAGGAGCACTATCACATTAGAGCTTCTAGCCACAGGGGATCATGGACCTTGGTCGCAGTTCCAGGGCAGAAAACAATACTTGTGGTCACTCACAGACTAGAGTACAATTCAGAAGAATAGTAACTATGCCTCTCCTTAGGTCATACCACCTTTAGAAGAGCTAAAAACTTACAGACTTCCATAACTAGGGCTGAAAACAATAGAACAAAAAACCTAAAGCTTTGAACAGTGCCCTTTCTATCCTGGGAGCACAGCCCAACTTTAACATAAAGTTAAAGTCAAGAAATAGGCTGGAAAAATGAGCAAGCAACAAAAAAAGAACTTAACCATAGAAAGTTACTATAGTGAAAAGGAAGATCAAAATATAAACTCAGAAGAGAATAACAATGCCAAAATAGCTACATTCAAAGCCTCAAAGAAAAATATGGATTGTCTCATGCCTAAGAAAGAACTCATGGAAGGGCTCAAAAAGGACTTTAAAAATCAAGTAAGAGAGATAAAGGAAAAATTGGGAAAATAAATGAGAGTGATGGAAGAAGTAAAAAGCACTTCAAAAAACAGAATAGGACAAATGATAAAAGAGGCACAGAAATCTCCTGAAGAGAACTCTTTAAAAAGCAGAATGGTCAAATAGAAAAACATACGCAAAAATTACAAAAATTCACTGAAGAAAGCAACTTCTTAAAAAGTAGAGTTGATCAAATGGAAAAGGAGATACAAAAAAGCTCATTGAACAGAATAATTCCTGAAAAATTAGAATCGGGAAGTGGAAGCTAATGACTCTATTGGATATCAAGAAACAATAAAATCAACAGCATGAAAAAAATAGAAGATGTGAAGTGTCTCATTGGAAAAACAACTGATTTGGAAAATAGTTCCAGGAAAGATAATTTAAGAATTTTTGGACTACCTCAAAACCATGTTCAAAGAAAGAGCCCAGACTCATATTTCAGGAGATTATTAAGTAAAACTGTCCCAATATCCTAGAACCAGAAGGTAAAATAGAAATTGAAAGAATCCACTGATCATCTTAAAGAGATCTCAAAATGAAAACTGCCAGGAATATTATAGCCAAATTCCAGTGCTCCCAAGTTAAGGAGAAAATATTTCAAGCAGACAGAAACAGTTCATATGTAATGTAGCTATGGTCAGGATTACACAGGATTTAACAGCTTCTACATTAAAGGATCAGAGAAATTGGAAAATGATATTCTGGAGGGCAAAGGAAATAAGATCACAACCAAGAATAACTTACCTAGCAAAACTGAGTATGTAATCCCTCGGGAGAAAATGAATATTCAGTGAAATAGAGGACTTTGAAGTATTCCTGATGAAAAGACCAGAGCTGAACAGAAAATTTGTTTTTCAAATATAAGACCCAAGAGAAGTATAAAAAGATAATCAGGAAAGAGAAATCATAAGGGATTCAATAAGGCTAAACTGTTTACATTGCTGCATGGAAGGATGATACTTGTAACTCCTAAGATCTTTCTTATTATTAGGGCCATTAGAAGGAATATACATAGAAATAGAGCATGAGTATGAGTTGGCTATGATGGGATGATATTCCCTCCCACCTGCCCGACCCCTCCTTGGCCAAAAAAAATAAATAAAATTAAGGGATGAGAAAGAGGGATGCATTGAGAAAAGGAAGGAGATAGAGGTAGAATGGGGTAAATTACCTCACATAAAAGCAATGTGAAAGAGCTTTTACAAGGGAAAGGAAGATAAGAGGGAGTGACAGACACTGCTTGAACATTACTCTAATTGGAATTGGCTCGATGAAGAAATAACATATATACTCAATTGAGTATAGAAATCTCTTATGCTACATAAGGGGAGGGAGATAAGAGGAAGGGAGGCTGATAGAAAAAAAAGGTGGATTGTAGAAGCTGCTAAATCCTTTGTAATCCTCACCATGGCTCCACAACATTTGAATTGTTTCTTTCAGAAGAAAAACATTTTTGAGGAGGGACAGGGTGAAAGAAGGGAGAGAAGGATAAGTGGAGAAAATAGGATGTAGGGCAATAATCATATATCTGTGATATATGTAATCATAGCTGTGAATATGAATAGGATGATTTCACCCATAGAATAGAGATGCAGATAACAGAGTGGATTAAAAGCCAGAATCCTACTATATATTCTTTACAAGAAACACGCTTGAGGCAGAAGGACACAGAGTAAAGGTAAGGGGCTGGAGCAGAATCTATTATTTGTCATCCGAAGTAAAAACAACAGCAATAACAAAAAGCAGGTAGCAGTCATGATCTCAGTAAAAGCAAAGACAAACTTAGTTAAAAGAGCTAAGCAAAGAAACTACTTCTTGTTAAAAGATATCATAGACAGTGAAGTAATATCAGTCCTAAACGTATATGCACCAAATGGTATAGCATTCAGGTTCTTGAAGGAAAACTTAAATGATGTACAGAAGGTGGGGGACCTCAACTTTCCCCTCTCAGAACTAGATAACTCTAACAGAAAACAAGTTAAGGAGAAGAGTAGAATTTTAGATCAGTTAGGTATGATGGAACTCTGGAGAAAATTGAATGAGAATACAAAAATAATCCCTTTTTTCAGCAGGACATGACACCTACACAAAAATTGACCATGTATTATGGCATAAAAACTTCACAGTTAAATGCAGAAAAATAGAAATATTAAATACATCCTTTTCAGATCATAATACAATAAAAATAACATTTACTGTAAAGGACTTGGGAAATATACATTGAAAATTAGTTGTAAGGGGCAGCTAGGTGGCACAGTGAATAGAGCACTGGCCCTGGAGTCAGAAGGACTCGAGGTCAAATCCGACCTCAGACACTTGACACTTAACTATCTGTGTGACCTTGGGCAAGTCACTTAACTCCGATTGCCTTGCCTTCCTTCCTCCAAAAAAAAAGAAGAAAATTAATTGTAAAGTAAATAATCTCATCCTAATGAGTGAGTGGGTCAAAGAATGAATCATAGAAACAATTAGTAATTTCATTAATGAATTACAACACGACAATATACCAGAATTTATGGGATGTTGCCAAAGCAGTACTTAAGGGAAAATTTATAACTCTAAATCAACAAAATAGAGAAGGAACGAATTAATGAATTGAGCCTGCAACTTTAAAAAAGAGAGAGAACAAATTAAAAGTCCCCAATTAAATACCAAATTGGAAATCCTGAAAATCAAAGGAGAGATTAATAAAATTGAAAGTGGGAAAACCATTCAACTAATAAATAAAACTTGGAATTAGTTTTATGCAAAATAACAACAATGAAATAGATGAACAATTGGTTAATTTGACTAAAAAAAATAAGAACCAAATCACCAGTATCAAAAATGAAATGAGTGAACTCTTCACCAATGAAGAGGAAATTAAAGTAATTATTAGGAATTATTCTGCCCAGTTATATGCCAATAAATCTGACAATCTAAGTGAAATAGATGAATGTTTATAAAAATATAAGTTGCCCAGATTACAAGAAGAGGAAGGAGAGTTCTTCTGATTATTACAAGCCATCAATGAAAGCCCTAAAAAAAAACCCCAGGACTACATGGATTTGCCAGGGAATTCTACCAAACTTTTTTTTGGTGGGGGGAGGCAATTGGGGTTAAGTGATTTACTCAGGGTCACACAGCTAGTAAGTGTCAAGTGTCTGATGCTGGATTTGAGCCTGGTGCTTCATCTACTGCCCCACCTAGCTGCCCCATTCCAAAAATTTAAAGAGCAATTAATTCAATAATATATAAACTATTTGGAAAAATAGGCAAAGAAGTCCTACCAAATTCCTTTTATGACACAAAATATGGTGCTGATGCCTAAACCAGGAAGATAAGAAACAGAAAGAAAACTAAAGGCCAATTTCCTTAATGAATATTGATGCAAAATTTTTAAATGAAACACTAGCAAGGAAATTACAGCAATATATCACAAAAATGATACGCTATGACTAAGTGGGATTTATACTAGGGCTGGTTCAACATTAGGAAAAGTATCACTGTAATTGACTAAACTAACAGAAACCATATGATTATCTCAATAGATGCAGACAAAGTTTTGACAAAACATAGCACTCATTCCTGTCAAAAACTCTAGAAAATATAGGAATAAATGGAACTTTACTTAAAATCGTGTCTTATTTATCTAAAATCAATAGCAACTATTATCTATGACAGGGATAATCTAGAAGCCTTCTCAATAAGATCAGGAGTAAAGCAAGCATGCCCCTTATCACCACTATTCAACATTGTATGAGAAATGTTTGTTATAGTAGTAAGAGAAGAAAAAGAATTTGAAGGAATTAGAATAGGCAATGAGGAAACAAAATTATCACTTTTTGCATATGATATCAGAATCCTAGAGAATTAGCTAAAAAGCTAGTTGAAATAATTAGCAACTTTAGCAAAGTTGCAGAATACAAAATAAACGCACATCAGTCATCAGCATTTCTATATATTACCAACAAAGCCCAGGAACAAGAGGTAGAGAAATTCCTTTTAACTCACTGTAGACAATATTAAAATACTTGGGAGTCTACCTGCCAAGACAAAACCAAGAACTATATATAACATTTTTCGCACAAATGAATTCAGATCGATCTAAACAATTGGAGAAATATTAGTTGCTCAAGGGTAGACAAAGCCAATGTAATAACAGTGACTTCTACCTAAATTAATTTACTTGTTCAGTGCTATACCAAGAAATTATTTCATGGAGCTAGGAAAAATAATAGGAAAATTTATCTGGGAGTACAAAAAGTCTAGAATATTAAGGGAATTAATTTTTTTAAAATGTGAAGGAAGATAGCCTAGCAGTACTAGCTCTCAAAGTGTATTAGAAAGTGGTAAACATCAAAACATTTTGGTACTGGCTAAGAAACATGACTAATATAAAAATATGTTTTAAATGTTTACATATGTATAACCTCTAAGACATTATCTGCCTTCTCAATCATGGGGGGAGGGGACAGAGGGTGAGAGAGAATTTGAAACTCAAAATTATAAAAAATGAAGCTTAAAATTGTTTTTAATGTA
The DNA here is from genome assembly GCA_028646595.1 of Phalanger gymnotis. NCBI lineage: Eukaryota > Metazoa > Chordata > Mammalia > Diprotodontia > Phalangeridae > Phalanger > Phalanger gymnotis. Next base: position 167,788,564 of record CM053623.1, read on the forward strand.
ATTGGGAAAATAATAAAATTCCAAAAAGAGTTCAAAGACTAGTTGAGGATAATGTTGCTTATTGTTGCCTCATATAAGTGAAAAAAAGAAAGCCACTATCCAAACATCTTTCCATACCTTCATAAAAAAGTTGCCCAGCTCACCCCCAGTGATAGGCTAGGTGTAGTAGGTGGGGAAAGGGTAACATACTGCACACCTATGTTAACTTTCTTATACAGTACTATGCATACTTTGTTATTAACTTTACCTTTCATAATTCTGTTTATTATTATGGTACAGTAGTATGTCTGCATTTTAGTAATTTTGTGACTTATGTAAAGGTATTATTTTGTGTATGCCTTTGTTATATAGGCTAAGTGAAATGGATAGGTAGGGGCAGATTTACATTAAGTTAAAATTGCTTTATATAGAGGTTAGGTCCACTTTTATAAACCAAGAACTATCTGTAAAAGAGGAAGACAGCTGACATTGTACCTGTCTCCAACTTTGAAATTTCATTTCATTTGAAATTTCTAGTATGTATTCTGGTTTCAGCTAGATAACTATTATTAGTATCATTCTTGCTAAGTTGGTAAATCACAATTAACACATTCATATCATATCTATACTTTATATAATTTATTTATTATCATACCACATATATTAATTGATTATAGCTGTCTCTAGATGCCCCTATTTCTGATTTGATAACAGATGAAAAATCCTATTATAGCAAAGGATTCTATATAATAAAATAATGAAAGTCTATAGCCAACAGTCCACTGTGGTACAGTATAACAAATTTTTCCTTTACTCTCTAGACATGTAGTAGTTATGTCATATGAAGAAAAGATACCTGATTTCTGCTTTGCATAACATTATTACGTACATCTAGGGGAGGGAAAAGTTCTTTACAATTGTGATTTAAACAATTATCTTTTAACTCTTCTCATTTATTCTATCCTTAGACTATTGCAAACTTTTTTCAAATTCTCAGACTGTTCACCAGATCTCTGTCTCTAAAATACACACACACACACACATGTGTATGTGCACATTTCATGTTATTTATAGGAGAAACGTTTTAAAAGTGAAGATATGATACCTTGTTTTTCCCCAGTTATGCTTGGAGCACTGTTTCCCCTTTCTTTCCATGTACTAATGGCTAGACTTAGACCTCTTATGAATCTTACTGTTCTCTTGCTTTAAGGTGATTATCTAGTTTTAGGAGCCAGATATATGAGTCCCTTGAGTGTGTTTCCGTTTAAGCTTTATATCTGTCCAGACCAGAGCAATGTTTTTTGCTTAGAATAGGTGTTTTTGAAATGCTCATCTTTGTTGTATATGTTTTGGACTAGACTTATGATTTTATCAGCATAGAAAACTTCATGGTGAAGAAATTTCCTCTACTAATGCAGGTTGGCACCTGCTTTGTGATTTAGAGTCTTAGAATGTTGTCTGAAGAACTGAGAGGTTAAGTGATTTAGACGTAGTCCTTCTGACTCTAGTCTGCCTCTGTATCCACGATGCTGTTATCTTTCTTGTATTTTACAGGTAAAAATACTGAGCCCTAGAGTGGTAAAAACAAATTTCCCAAGGTCTTAAAGTGAGTAAATGTTAGAACCAGGGAAAAAATAGTTTGGCCCGACCACCTATATAGGTGCAAAATGTTTGTTGCTTAGAGCAGGGCTTCTTAAACTTTTTCTGCTCCCTACCCCTTTTTGTGTTTTCATAGTGTTCCTTGGACATTGTGTGGCCTGAGGGCACACACAGTGCAAAGTGCACATACTTTGTGCTCAGAACCAAGACTTTTACTGTTATCAGATTTTTTGCCATCCCATATGGGGTCAAGACCCACAGCGCTTTAAGAAGCGCTGGCTTAGAGGATAACTTGTAGAGTCAGCATATGTATGTAACATATTACATATGCCACAATCCTCCCAACAGTGACTGTTTACTTTTATTTCGGTTGCTTTTACCGTTTTGTTGGGTATGATTTGCATTAATTTTTTTTATTATTTTGATTTGCATTCCTTTTATTATTAGTGATTTGGTGAAATATTTTATATAATTAATGGTTTTGCAGTTCTTTGAATAATAACAGTTGGACAGGAGAAAGGAGGGGACACAAGAAAGAAGTTTCCAATAGAATTTTCTGTCCTTGCCGTTTTAGTTTTATATGCCAATGACAAAATGCAGGATGAAATAATAGAAAGGGAAGTCCAATTCAGAATACCTAAAAAGTTCATAAATTATCCAGGAGTCAATCTATAACATTCTCTTTTTTAAAATAGAGCACAACATAAATAGAGATTATCAGTGTTCATGACAATATGTAATTTAATTTATAGAGTCAATGTTGTATCAGTCAGACTACCATAGGAATGCTTTACAGCATTAGACAAAAAAATAAAGATACTTATTTGGAGGAACAAAAATCTAGAAAATTAAGGGGAATCATGAAAAAAAGTAGGAATGAATGGGAAATAATAGTACATCTCAAGATATACTATAAACTATTACTGGTTAAGAAATTGAAAGATAGGTCAATGGAATAGACTAGGCAAGGAAGAATCAGAAACAATTTTAACTTAATAGGCCAGTTTTATATAAACCCAAGAGCACAAAATACATGGAAAAGCCCCCCTTTTTTTTTCTCCAAGAATGCTGAGAAAACTGGAAAGCAGTCTGGTAGAAATTAGGTTTAGTTCAATGGCTTACACTAAATAACCTTAAAAAATTCAAAATGGATTTGTGACTTGAATAGGAAGAATTCCTTTTTTTTTTAAGAGATTCAAAGGACAACTATCATGATCATGTACTTTTTCATAGCTAAGGGTAGGAGGTGAATTCTTAAAAAAACAAGGAATATCAAAGATGACAGAAGACAAAATAGATGATGTCAATGGAATGAACATGGAATAGTTTTTGCACTAGCAAAATTAATGTACCCATCATGATAAGGAAGTCAGTTGATTTGGAAGAGGTCTCTTTATCAAATATCTCTCATAAGGGTCTGACATATAAAATCAAAAGCCGTTCTCCAGCAGGTAAATGATCAAAGAATATGAACAAATGGTTCTCTTATAATGTTTCTTGTTTTCATCATCTTTTTACTGTAATCAGCAAGTATCAAAATGTGTCTTGTTTTAATTGGGAGAGTTTTATTGTGTTCTGTGACTTCCTTCTTCACAACAAATTTTGTTTGCATTATTTGAGATTATTTTTCTGGTGGTCTTTCCGCATATATTTCTCATAAATACTACAATATCCTGGGTATTTCTGAATGTCTCGTGAAATGCTATTTCTTATTGATTTCGTATATATGTAAAAAACAACTCTGACAACGCCTTTCTAAAAGAGGATCTGTGAGCCATCCTTCCATTTAACTGCAAGTTCCTTTATCTAGTTTCTTTAATATCATGAATGTTCATATTGTTCAGTTGTGTCCAACTCTTTGTGACTCCATGAACCATGCCAGGCCCTTCTGCCCTCCACCATCTCCTGAAATCTGTCGGAGCTCAGGTTCGTTGTTTCTATCACACAATCTGTTCATCTCATCCTCTGTCATTACCTTTTCCTTTTGCCTTCAGTCTTTCTCATCATCAGAGTTTTTTCCAGTGAGTTCTGTCTTCTCATTATGTGGCCAAAGTATTTAAAGCTTCACCTTCAGTATTTGGTCTTCCAATGATGTGAATTAATTTCTTTAAGTATTGACTGATTTGATCTCCTTGCTATCCAAGAGACTCAAAAGTCTTCTCCAGCACCACAATTCAAGTGCTGTTGTCCACCTCTCACAGCCATATGTTAATACTGGAAAAACCATAGCTTTGACTCTATAAAGGTTTTTGTTGACAAGATGATGTTTCTACTTTTTAGTAGACGGTCCGGATATGCTGTAGCTCTCCTTCTAAGGAGTCCAACTTTCATGCTTGCATTCACTATCTGTATTATCTCTGAGCCCACGAATATAAAATTTGACACTGATTCCATTTCTTTTCCCTCTTTTTGCCAGGAAGTGATGGGAGCAATTGTCAGGATTTTAGTTTTTTGATGTTAACCTTCAACCCAGGTTTTACCCTCTTTAAACTTCTTGACTTTTTTTAATTCTTTACTTGACCTAATTCTTCACTTTCTGCCATCAGAGAGGTATCAACTGCATATCTGAGATTGCCGATATTTTTCATTATTGGGAGTTCTTTTAGGAGGAAACTGGTAGGCTCTTTCAATTTTTACTTTGTCCTTTGTTTCTTTTAGGTCCAGGCAATTTTAATTCATGATTTCTTTTGATTTTTTGAGGTATATGTCTTTCTTTTCCTATACATCGTTGTAGTTAATGTATGTGGTGTTTGACTCTGCTTACTTCACTCAGCGTTTGTTCGTATAGCTTTTTCCATGCTTCTCTGTATTCATCATATGTATCATTTCTTATAGCACAGTATTTTTCCATTCCATTAATTTATTCGTTTTGTGAAACATGGTATATTCATTTTTATTTTAAAAAGATCATGACTTTGAGGGGAATCCAATGTTTTATAGATTTTTTTTCTCCTTGTTTTTCAGATTAGTCATTTTTTTATGTGAGGTAACTTTTTTTCCCCCTATTTTTTCAATCTTTTGACTTTGTCATACTATTTTTGTTTTCACGTAGAATCTTTAACTTTTGCTTAGTCCAGTATAATTTTCACATCGTCTGTTACTTGGTTAAAGTTTTGTACCCCTTTTGTACCCCAATTAATTCTTTTTAAAACTTTCTTCTAGTAGGGAGACCAGATTATTCTTTTCTATAATTATCTGGGGGACCAGATTATTCTTTTCTAATTTATTCCTTAAAATACCTCATTTCATTTATAATATTGTTGAACTCTTCTTTATTTCTTCCAGAAATTCAAGCTGACCTTGTGGCCAAGCTGTAGTTTCCTTTGAATGCCATCATTCACTTCTTTTATTGTTGTTACTGTTTTATCTTAGCTGTTCTTGACTTCATAACAGTTTTTTTTTTTTTCAAAATCTCAGGTGTCTTTTTGTTTGCTTACTTGTTTTTCCAGCCTTGCTTTTTGAACTGGGGCTTTGTGTCATTTACTGCATACTTTTGGGAAAAATGTTGGGGCCTTTTTTAGTCCTGACAGTATATTCTATGGGGGGGTCCCATGCTACTTTCTCTGAATATTGAGCATTGTGTTTTCAAAAGATTTCAGTTATGGCTCAAATCCAGAACCTGCAAAATTTAATCATACCATTTTTTAGCAGTCAGTCTAGGGCAAAGTCTGACTGCTGCTTTTCTGGGCTTATTTTGGAAGCTCCTAAGTCTGGTTTGAATCTGGGCAATGCCATTGCAGTTGTGCTTCTGGTTGAAGCTCCAGTAGACTTTTTCCTGCTTCCAATTCCTGCCAGCTATGCGGAATATTCTATAGGTTCATCATGACAGAACTATAGACTCATTCTTTGAGCTCCTTGGCCTGGTTACTTTAGCCATCATTCTCATCTTGTGTCAGTCAGTGGGCTGAATCTGAAACTATGATTTAAGGTCAGATCCTCACAGCTGCAGACTGGCTGGCTTCTTCCATGGTACAGTGTCAGGCCCAATCCTGGATCTACATCTCTTCTTCCTTATCCCATTATATAGCTGCTTAGGCCCCAGCCGAGGCCCTTTGTTGGAAGGCTCTCCTTGAATCTTCTTGGCTCAACCCTTTTCCCAGGGTCTATATAGCTTCTTACTATTACCCTGTGCTGACCTGGGTTTTAAAAAATGACTCACTGTGATTTTTTTCCTGAATTTCCTGGTCTTCACCCAGTCTGGTACTCTTCCTTAATCTTCCCCCCTTCCCCCCTACTTAATAGTATTTTATTTTTTCCAATTACATGTTAAGATAGTTTTCAACATTGATTTTTATAAGATTTTGAGTTCCAAGTTTTTTTCTCCTTTCTTCCCATCCCCCCCGCCCCCCCATGATGGCAAACAGCCTGATATAGGCTTTACATGTGCAATCATATTAAACATATTTCCACATTAGTCATGTTGTGAAAGAAGAATCAGAACAAAAGGGGAAAACCATGAGAAAGAAAAAAACAAACCAGAAAAGTGTGCTTCAGTCTGCATCCAGACTCTATAGTTCCTTATCTGGATGAGGAATCATGAATCTTTGGAATTGTCTTAGATTATTCTATTGCTGAGAAGTGCTAAGTCCATCAAAGTTGGGCTTAATCTTTTTTGTATTCGCCTCAGAGAGACATGAGCTATAGTGCTTCCTTTTCCTCCTCCATCTTTGTTGGTATCCTCTGTGTTCTGGTATTTATCAAACACTGTATTATCATATTTGATTGCTTCTGCTTCTTACTTATAGTTTGTTCTCTTGACACTACTTCTGAGTCTTCCAAACTGTGGGACCAGCTGCCTGGGGGAGTGAGGGTGGTAGAAGAGGGTTCATGCTAGGGAGATTTTTTTCAGGGGTGAGTTCAAGCAGTTGCAAGAATTATTAGATATTTATCAATATTCTGCATAGATATGTCTGCATTTTATAATAAAAACAGTTTAAAAAGAAGTCAAAACAAGTCTAACAAGGTGAATTCGCTTCAACTGATAAGTATCATAGCCCAGTGCTTATTTTACATGGCATTTGCAAAAAATATCAAATTTGAGGTGTCTAATTTGAGGTGTCTGCAGTAGAGACAAGTAGTAGAAACATAGAAACGGAAAATAAAAAGCCTGCTCCTAGAAATATGATCCATTATATCACAAATAGTGCTGTTGTTGAATATTGAAAACACTTTGTTTACTTTGTCCAAGTGCTTTTCCTGCAGATAGTATGAAATTCAATAAATTGAAAGTACATCTTGAAAGTATACATCCTGAAATTCATGTTGACAAGACAATAGAATTTCTCAGAGAAAATTAATGCTAATACTAAATTACAACAAACTTTTTCAAAAACTGTATGTGTGACAATATAAAGATAGTGTCTATTGTACAATGTTCTTTTGTTGGTGCTATCAGTAGGTTAAAATGATGCAGTAAAATCATATTAAAACAGCTTTAAATGGTTTAATTTTAAAAATATGGTGTGAAGAATCACCCACATGACCTTTATAGCCAATTAACTGAGAAACTAAAATCTTTCTATTTTGCGTTACAAGTTGATAAAGCATGAAGATGTAGCTAAAATTGCTAATTTAATTATGTGATATGTTTTCGAAACTGGTGTTGGGGAAGATTTGTATGTTAGATAAATAAGTGCAAGATCTTCTGATCCATACTATGAGAAAGATAAAATATATAGAGCCACATAATAAATTTGTAGGATAATATATTTATTTAAAAAAATACTTGGATTGCAAATAAAGTGGAAAAAGTGAAGACTTGTTTATTAACCCTGTGACCGGTCTATGAAAGCATTTCTCATTTTATTTTTATAAAACATTGGCTCTGGAGTCAGAGTTCAAGAGTTGAGATCCTTTCTCTGATATTGACTGCCTCTATGACGTTGGGCAAGATATGTATCCACTCTAGTCTCAGCTCCCTAATTCCTAAATGAAAGGATTGGATGTATAACCTCTGAAGTCTTTTTTAGCTCTGAATTCATTATTGTGTGATCTAGGCTTAGATTGTTCTAAATATGAATATATAAGGAACTCATTTGTAGTTGACAAATCTGACCTTTCTTTTTTTCTTTTTTTTCCTCCCTGATTTCTACCTGGAAATTCTAGACCAGAGAGTCTTATTCTGGTGTCTATAGCCCTGTTTTAAAAATATTTTGATAATTTTTTTTTCAATATAATTGGTTTCCTTTGTAAAAATCCTGTGTGTGTGTTTTTTTAATGCGTTTAGAAGTAGTATTCTGAAAAGAGATCCATAGGTGTCACCAGAGTGCCAGAGATACACGAAACCAAAAAAGAAAATGTAAAGAATATTCATTTCTCCAAATTAATTTGTTATTATTTTATCTAGTTTTGTAAAGTAACTCCATTATAATTTGATATTTTTTTGGTAGCTTAATGTATATGGCACTAAATTTTTTGTTTTCACTTCTGTGTATATAGTATGTACGTAGTAAATACTTATTGATTGACTCGAAGATTTTGAAGCCAAATTTGAATATGTTTATTCACATGTATCAATGAAAGGTATCCAATGGGAGAGAAAGACAGTAAATTCTTGTAAGTTATCCACTATCCACCCTTTTTGGAGAAGGTCATTGTAATTTGAAAGTCATGTTTATTGAAAAGAACAGAAATTAGGTATTTTCTCTCCAAGTGTGTTATTGAGGTACATTTAGGCAACATCTGTCTGTTAATGTGAAAGAATGTAAGTTATTTTAGTTTAAGATAACAGTTCTGTAGTAGAAATGAAAGCGTATAACAGCAAGGTGGCCATTTTGCAGTCATTTGTGTAGAGAAGGCCTTGTGCTGATTTCGTTCACACTGGCATTATCTAATTGTCACAGGCTGCTGAGTTGAGACGAATAAATAAGGAGAGCACTTTTGCCAAATTTCCTGTTAGTATGGTGTCTTGATATATGTCTTTCAAAGGTCTGAACTGATTTCATGGTTTGTAAGATATGGACCTCACTCAAAGCCAGTAATTCCAATTGCAAAAGACATTGTAAAGTTATTAGTCAGGTAGCCAGATATTTTTCCTTAGTGATGGAGGGGAGTGAAATGGTGCTTATAAACATATTAAATTTTTTATCTTGGATCACCTGACCTGTGTTCACATAGTGTACATAATAGAATGAGTATTGTATACATACGTGTGTGTGTGTGTGTGTTTATTTGTATGTAGTTTGGTTTAGTGGCTAGAAGACTTGACATAGAGTAGCAAGACAGAAGTTTAAGGATTCCCTGTTATGTTAGTTATGTGACCCTCAGCAAGTCACTTAACTCCTGCATGCCCCAGCTTTTTGGAGTTCAGGATGTGTGTGTGTGTGTTGTGGTATTGTCTTGAAAGAATTTTCTTAGGCTGTCTCCAAGTCAGGTAAAGGCATTTATTCAGGGTTAGGCTGTTCTCCTTAGAGAAGACAGGCATAGCAGCCCCTGAGGGAGGCAGGAGCAGCAGCACTCTACTGAGCAAAGCTAGGGCTTATATCGAAGCTTAAGAGGAAGATGAGGTAACCAGGAAGACAAGGGAATCAAGAGCACATGCACAAGGGGTATTTCTTATCATGCAATCTGACCCCTCTCAAAAGGAGGGGGAGCTAATTACTAAGTACACGAGATGTTCATTACCCCTAAGGTTACTGTTGGACAAGCTAGGTGGGCATTGTGCTTACTAAGGGTGGGTAATGTCCTGGGAAAGTCCCTTGGTCATTATCGGCTAAGTGCTACAATGTGATTGGTTCATTCATGGCTTCAAGGGGCTTACCTGGATATTAATGTCCGGGGCATTAGCGCAGGGGTTCTGGACACAAGTGTTTTGGAAGGATACCAGTTGTTCAAGGACATTCCTCATCAATCCCCACCTCAAGCAGTAGGGAGCCTAACTGAATAAATGCCTTTACTTGACCTGGAGACAGCCTCGGCAAATTCTTTAGAGATGGTGCTGTGACACACACGCACCTTGAACCCCATCAAGGTAATTCTCAGAGATTATGAGTTATGGAGGACTTGATTTGCATTCTGTGAGGGAGTAAAATCTCCCCTTGAACTTTAAAAAATGGCAACAACAGAAACTCCTAAAAACTCAAAATAACAACAGTAAAAACCCAGACCAGAGAGTTCGTGTGTATGTGTTTGTGTAAGCGCATATGTACATATAATACAAACACATATTAGATGGCAGGAGATTGCTAAACTTAGAGTCAATGAGAAGTGTTCTTTGAATTCTGACACTTCCATTTCCTAGATGTATGGCCATAGGCAAATGACTGAAAGTCTCTGCGTCTCCTCAGTATGGAAATAATAATAGTACATTGAATACCACAGGATTGTTGTATGAAACGTTATTCTGAATATGAAGTACAGATCGATAACTGTGTTGTATAGCCTGTGTCAGAGGTGCTGTTACTGATGAGGGAGAACGAAGAATCAAACATGATTTAATCATACGTGACTGATAAGGGCCCAGATGCCAGACCTCTTAAAAAATTTGAGAATCTTAGAATTCCAAAGTTGGATGGCTTCTCATCAGCCAGTTAGTACAACCTGTGCTCTCCTCTATAATATATCAGTAAGTGGTTTTTTACCCTCTTCTTAAAGCCTTCCAAGAATGAAAGCCATTTCTCTTTGGATATAGCTTATTTCATTTTGGAGTAGCTCAAACTTTTTCCCCCCAGTATTAAGCGTAGGCTTAATGTGTCTCTGCAATTTCTATACATTGTTCCTAGGTTTTACTTCTGGGGCCAGTCAGATCAAGTCTAACCCTTTTTCATTTTAACTTCTCTTCCCAGTATTTTAAAAGAGTTATAATTTTCCCCTGAGGATAGTCTACAGGCTAAATATTTCTAGTTTCTTTAACCAGTCATTGTATGGAATAGACTGGAGGCTCTTCACACATTCTCAGTGCTTAACACATTGTCAAGGTCAAACGAAATTAGACTTGTAAAGCACTTAGCATGGTTCCTGGGACATAGTAGCTGCTACATAAATGTTCATTCCTTTCTCTTTCCCTTCCCTTTCCCAAGTGTTATATATACAGCTCTAACAGCTCTTGTAGTTCAGGTGGTACAAAATGAGACACTCAAAAGTCATTGAACATTTAACAAAAGGAAGTTTACTTTTTCTTAACACAAATTACCAGTCTTCTTACACCTTACAGCCCCTCCCCCTCTGTATATACACACCCTCTGCCACTGACTCTTTAATCAAGTAAAACTGACCTCCTTGCTGTTGCTTTAAAAAGTCACTACTTCATGACTCCAGGGATCTGTACTTATTGTCATGTTTTCTCTCATCTCTGTCTCCTGGCTTCCTTCAACTCTTAGCTAAGATCCTACCTTCCACAGGAAACCTTTCATGATCCCCCTTAGAGGGAAATTGATGTGAAGTAGATATTCAATAAATTCTTACTGACCGATTAAAACAAACCTACTGGTATATAGAATTTAAATGGCCAATCAATCAGTCAGTAAGCATTTATTAAATATCTATTTCATGCCAGGTACTGTGATAAGCACTGGGGATACAAAGAAGTGCAAAATACTGTCCCTTCCCTTGAAGAATCAACAATTTAACATGCAAGCAAATGTGTACAGGCAAGCTATATACAGCAGAAATTAGAAATAATCAACAGAGGTTCCCTCTAAGGGGGATCAGGAAAGGTTTCCTGTGGAAGAAGTGGCTTTTTAAAGGAGCAGCAAGGAGGCCAGTTTCACTTCATCAAAGAGTCAGTGGCAGAGAGTGTGTATATACGGAGGGGGAGGGGCTGTAAGGTGTAAGAAGACTGGTAATTTGTGTTTGTGTTTTGGGGATGAGGAGGAAGGTTATGAAGGGCTTTAAAGGCCAAACATAAGATTTTGTATTTAATCTTGGAAGTGATAGGGAGCCACCGGAATATATTGAATATGAGGGTGATGTGGTCAGACTTATGCTTTAGAACAATCATGATGGAAACTAAGTAGAGGATGACTACCGTGGGTAGAGGGTTGTAGCAGCTTTGCCCACCACTAGGCTATTGTAGTAGTTCAGATGAGAGACTGGTGGCAGTATCAGAGGAGAGGAAAGGACACATTTGAGAGGTGCTTCAGTGGTAAAATTGATGGGCTTTGGCAACAGCTTGGATACGAGATACTAGTGAGAGATAGTGAAGAGTTGAAGATGACACTTAGATCATGAGCCCAGGGGAAGATGGTGGTACTTTCAACAATAGTAGGGAAATTAAGGGAAAGGAAGGGAAAATTTAGGGGGAAATATAGTTCAGTTTTGGTCATGTTGAGTTTAAGATGTTTCAAAGGCTGTTGGAGATGCTGTATTAGTGGTCAGCAGACAAGTTAGGGATGGATGGGTCAATTTGAAAATCGTCATTGTAGAGATGGCAGTTCACAGGAGCTTATGAGATCACCGGGCCAAGTAGTATAGAAGTAGAAGAGAAGAGGGCCCATCCAGAGACCCCTGTGGGATACCACTTAGTAAGTGTGATTTGAGTGAAAATCCAGGGAAGGAGATTGAGAAGGACAGGTCAGATAGGTAGAGAAGAACTAGGAAAAAGTGGTGTCCTAAAAATCTAGAGACTAGAGTGATTGACAGCTGTCAAAGGCTGTAGAGAGATCAAGAAGAATGAAGATTGAAAAAAGGTCATTGTACATGGCAGTTAAGTGAACACTGATAACTTTGGAGAGAGCAGTTTTGGTTGAGTGATAAAGTCAGAAGCCACATTTTAGAGAGTTGAGAGGAGAAGAGAGACAGTGGAAGCACTTATTGTAGCTGGCCCTTCTGAAGGAGTTTAGGCAGAAAAGGTAGAAGAGATAGGGATCACTAGTTAATGGGAATGCAAGGATCTAGTGAGAATTTTTTCAAATAGGGCATGTTTGTTGTCAGTAGGAAATGAACCACTAGAGAGGGAGAGGTTGAAGATACGTGAGAGTGGGGATGACAGAGAGGCCAGTCTGTTGGAGCAGATGGGATGGAATGGAATTACTTGAACAAGAAGAGGTGTTGGCCTTGGACAGGAAAAGGGCCACCTCATCTCTTCGTATGAGATAGGAATAGAGGAGGAGAAATTGGGGGAAGGTATCTTAGTTTTGTAAGATGAAGAGAGGAGAAGAGAACCTTGTCAATAAATGGCCTCAATTTTTTTTTTTCAGAAAAAAACTATGGTAGGTTTGAGGAGAAACGAAAAGGTTAAGAACTGCTGTGGCAAGTGGGATAGTGAATGATTTAGAGAAGTATAAGAGGATTGCCTAATAGCCTTTAGGACCCATTTGAAGTTTAGTAACATAAATTTATAGCCATCCCTGTCACATCAGTTACATGGGTGTAGGAGTAAAGGTAGCAGGTGGTGGAAGTGATCCAAGGCTGAAGTTAAGCAGGGCATAATTGGTGATAGGATGAGGGAGCAAGAGACTCAAGAGAAGAGGATATCTTAGAGTTAATTGGTCACCCCAAGGGGCCAAGATAAGGAAAGCAGAAAAGAGTAGCTAGTGCAGCAGTGATGTCCTGGGAGAGAACTAAAGGTTGGATCTGTCATTGATCAATCTTGGGATTTGGAAGCAAACTGATATTTAACCTAGCTAATTAAATGCATCATGGGACTTTCTAGTCTCTCAGAATAGATTTTAGGTCCGGTTTTTTATTTCTCTTTTTTTAAGTAATGTTTTAAAGAATGTATCTAGTGTGTTAACTGAGACAATAAGATTTTCTAAATTCACCCATCTACACTTTGCTATATATTAAGATCAAACTCCCCTAAGCATCTTTAGTCATAATTGCATATTGCTCTTTCAGGTATGAGAGAAAGGCAATTATAGCTATCTTGTACAAACAGGATCAAGTTTATACTAATTTAAATGTTCTTGAAGTTTTACAGTTCATTTTCTATTAGTGCCTTTACTGATCTTGTTGACTTTACATGCTCTAATGAAGGATTTTGTGTCAGCAGCATTGTAGCAGCTGTTCATATTCTGTTTAAAATTGACAATACTACCATTTTTTTAGTATATACTATTTTTTCTTCTTTTTCTGATCTGCATCATTAGGTGGATGCACTTCGATTACGGCTGGAGGAAAAGGAAACCATGCTAAATAAGAAGACAAAGCAGATACAAGAGATAGTTGAGGAGAAAGGAACACAAGCAGGAGAAATACATGATCTTAAGGATATGCTGGATGTGAAGGAGCGGAAGGTCAATGTTCTACAGAAGAAGGTAAAGCGCATGATCTTGAAACACTATACCACACCCTTGATGACGTCTTCATTCTTGTCATCAAGAATGGCCAAAATGTCTTTCTTATTCCTCTCTTTACATTTTTGAGGTTAGTGTGAGTGGATTATCAAAGGTAAGCTGTTTTGTTTAGTTTTAAAAAGTTCATTTAAATCATTTTTGGTAATTGTAGTACGGAGCAATGTTTCACAAACTCTTAGTTTAATTCCTGTCTTTTGTCCCCAAATTTCCTAACTTTTCCTTTAGTCTATGAATAATTTATACCTATAACCTTTTTTCACTTAGTAGTTACGTTAATTTTGAAATGCCTTTGTGGAGAGAGGATTTAGTTGGTGACTTCTTCTGTATGAATGACCAGATTACAATTTGTAGGAAAGAGGTTACAGTGACTCATTTTGTAGCTTGGTGAGAGGTATTTAGGCAAAGGAAGGGCTTCTTTCCTTTTTCAAAAAATATCCATCATTAAAAATTTTGTTTTGAACACATGCTGGCCCTGAAGTTGATGGACAAACTTAATGATAATCATCCCCTATAATTTAACCCAAGAGATGTCATGGCATAAAAAAAATGTATAGACAACTAGATATGTTACGCACTCTGTTTTCAGGTTATAGTAAAACTTTGGACTTACATTCATCTTTTAAAGGACCATCTAGTAATGGTATTTTCACTTAGGAGAAATGGATAGGAGATGAGCAGTTGTGAAAATGATAGTGTTGAAAATTTTGGTGTGTACTGTGTAATATTACTATTGAAGTAACTCACCAGTATATCTCTGAAGTCTTTTTTTTTGGAAGGAGAAGGCAGGACAATTGGGGTTAAGTGACTTGCCCAAGGTCACATAGCTAGTAAGTGTGTCAAGTGTCTGAGGCTGGAGTTGAACTCAGGTCCTTCTGACTCCAGGGCCGGGGCTCTACTCACTGTGCCACCTAGCTGCCCCTGAAGTCTTTACTGTAAAATAGGAAGACTGCATTAATTATTAGATTTTAAAGTCAGCTGAACAACTTGGAAAATATACAAGTATAGCCCAAAACGTTTTCCAAGTCACATTTGGAATTTATTTCAGTTTGGTTTTCTGTCAACTTCCTGACAGAATTCACAATTTGATCACTATAAATATGATGACTACATCTTGGTATTGGTTATGATTAATCTCAGATGTTTTTGTTGCCTTCCATTAACTTTCTACTTGCCAGAAGATAGAAAAGATCATTTTTAGTTAATGCTTCCTAGCTCTGTCTTCAGATTAATTTATATACTACTTACTCTGTTAGGTGACTAGGTTGTTAGGCCTCTATGAATAACTGTACTATCCCTTGAATAAGTTTTTTCAGGATCCTCCAAACCTCCATCCCTCATCAAGCTTCCTGTGCCTCCATTGCCTTCCTCCCCCAGCTGAAATCCTTGCCTCATATTTTACAGAAAAAAATGAAGCCATTCACTGTGAACTCCTTCTTCTCCTCTCTTCTTGATTTCTTATCACTCAGATGCCTTCTGCCACCATCTCCTTCTTCATCCCTGTCTCATGGTGAGATAGTTTTACTCCTTACCAAGGCTAACCCTTCTGCCTCTTCTGGTGATCCCATTCCATCCTTCTTCCTCCAACAGATTGCCTCTCTGTCATTCCACTTATCTTTAATCTCTGGCTCATGCCCTACTGCCCATGTCTCCACCATCCTGGAAAAAACCCTCACTGGATTCTTCTATTCCTGCCAACCATATCTTTTCTGCCCTTTACAGCTAAACTCCTTGTAAAGGCCATCTACAGCAGGTACCACAACTTTTTCTCCGCAATGTGGCTTCCAACCATAACATTCCACTGAAATCATTCCCTCAAAAGTTATCAGTGATTTACTAGTTGCCATATCCAGTGGCTTTTTCTCAGGCCTCATTCTCTTTGAGTTCTCTATAGCCTTTTGGCATTGTTGATTACCCTCTCTTCTTTGATACTTTCTTTTCTCTAGGTTTTTGGAATACCACTCTTGCCTGGTTCTCCTACCTATCAAACTGCTCATCTGTCTCCTTTGCTGGATCTTCATCCATATCATTCCCTCTAACTGTAGATGTCCCTCATGGTTCTGCTCTTTTCCTTCTATGCTGCTTCACTTGGTAATTTCATCAGCTTCCATGGATCTAATTACCATGTCTGTGATGATGATTCTCTTTTTAATTTAAATTTAATTTTTATTTTTACTCCCTCCCTCTACGCTTTTCCCCACCAGTTGAGAAGACAAGAAATATGATGTCCATTATACATATACAGTTATGCGAAACATATTTCCACATTAGCCATGTTCTGGAAAAACAAACAAATAAAAATAAAGATGGAAAAAATCTACACTCTCAGTCTGTTAGTTCCCCATCTGAGGTAGATAGAATTTTATATCATGAATCCTTTGGAGTTGTAGTGTATCATTGTATTGATCAGAATTATAAAGTCTTTCACCATAGTTAATTTTCTTAAAATACTATTTTTACTATATACATTCTTTTCCTAGGGGCAGCTAGGTGGCATAGTGGATAGAGTACCAGGTGTGGAATCAGGAATATCTGAGTTCAAATCTGACCTTAGACACTTACTAGGTGTATGACCCTAGGCAAATCACTTAACCTTGTTTCTCTCAGTTTCCTCCTCTGTAAAATGAACTGAAGAAGGAAATGGCAAAACACCCCAGTATCTTTGCTAAGAAAACCCCAAATGGGACCATAAAGAGTCAGACATGATTGAAAACAACTGAACAACAACAAGATGTTATGCTCATTTCACTTTGCATCAATTCGTATAAGTCTTCCTAGGCTTTTTGAAACCATCACCCACATCATTTCTTACAGCATAACAGTATTCCACCTCAGTCGTATACCACAACTTGTTCACCCAACAGATGGACAATTCCTTTGTTTCCAGTTCTATCATAAAAAGAGCTGCTATAAATGTTGCTATAGATACAGATCTGGTGGTGATATTGCTGGGTCAAAGTGTGTGCACGGTTTTATAGCCCTCCACAGTCCTTTTATAGCCCTTTGGGTATAGTTCCAAATTGTTTTCCTGAATGATTGGACTAGTTCATAGCTCAACTAACAGTACATTGAAGTGCCTATTTTCTTCTGTCTGCTTCAGTATTTGTCATTTTCTTTTCTGTCATCTTAGCGAATCTGATAGGTGTGAACTGGTACCTCAGAGTTGTTTATTTTGCATTTTTCTGATTATTAGTGATTTAGACCATTTTTTCATGTTTATTTATAGCTTTAATTCCTTCCTCTGAAGACTGCCTGTTTGTATCCTTTAACCATTTATCAAATGGGGGATATGTTGATGATTCTTAAGTCTACCTATCCTGCCTCAACTTTTCTATTGATTTCCATTCTCACATCTTCAGTTGCCTTTCAAATTGGACATCTGGTAGACACCCTAAAATCTACATGTCCAATACCAAACTCATTATCTTTTCCCCAAACCCTCCCCATTCCCATCTTTCTTATTATTGTAGAAGATAATACCATCCTTCTAGTCCCTTATGCTCATAACTTAGGAGTCATCTTCAGCTCCTCATTCTCTCACCTACTCATATCCAAGCTGTTACCAAGGCCTGTTGATTTCACCTCTTCATCTCTCAAATATGCCCCCTTTCTCCCCTGATACTGCCACCATGTTGATGCAGGCCCTCATCACCTCATGCCTACATACAGTTATCTAATTGTAGTAGTCTGCTGCCTCAAGTGTCTTCCCCACTCCAGTCCATCCTCTCTTCAGTCACTAAAGTGATTTCCCTAAAGCAGAGGTCCAAGCATATTACTCCTCTATTCAATAAATTCCAGTGGCTCCCTGTGGCTTCTAGTGCTTTGTTTGACATTCAAAGCTCTTCATAACCTTATACCATCCCTCTCCTACCCCTCTTACTTTCCCATTCATCTTATACCTTAATCTCCGCTATATACTCTTTGATCTAGTACAACAATTTTCTGTCAGTTGCATGAACAAGACATTCCATCTCTCACCTTTGGGCATTTTCTCTGACTGTCCCTCTTGCTTGGAACATTCTCTCCTCAACTCTGCCTTTTGACTTCCCTGGCCTCCTTTAAGACTCAACTACAGTCTCATTTTTTAGAGAAAGCCTTTTATAACTCCTCTTAATTCTAGTGCCTTCCCTCTGTTAATTTATTTCCTATTTATCCTCTATATAGTTTGCTTTGTTATGTATTTGTTTTAATGCTGTTTCCCCTATTAGATTGTATGTTCCTTGAGGTCATTATGGATTCTTCTTGCTTCTTTTTTGAATCACCAGTGATTAGCATAGTACCCGGCACATAGTAGGTGCTTAATAAATGTTTGCTGATTGTTGATTATTTGATTCCTACATTTAAACCAAAATAGTTCAGATAGCTGATAGATAATTAGAGTTATTCCCATGTTAGAAATGATTGATGAAATAAATGATAGGTGATCTAAGTGTTAGTTGCTGTTTAGTTGTTTTTAGTCATATCTGACTCTTTGTGACTTCTTTTGGGCTTTTCTTGGCAAAAGATACTGGAATGGTTTGCCATTTCCTTCTCCAGTTCATTTTATGGATGAAGAAACTGAGAGAAACAAGGTTAAGTAACTTTCCCAGGGTCACACAGCTAATAAGTGTCTAAGTTCAGATTTGAACTCAGGTCTTCCTGACTCCAGGTCTAGTGCTCTATCCACTGTACCACCTACCTGTTCCAAGTGATTTAGGTCGCTGGTTCACAATTTAACAAATGGCTTTAGGTGGAACGATTATTGAAATTGACCACTGAGCTTCCTTGTTGTGTCTTCTGTTTTGTTTCTTTTTCTTTTTTAAATTAAATTAATCTTTTTGGTTACGTTTTAAATTCTGAACTGTCTCTCTCCTTCCCTCTGTACCCCACACTAGAGAAGGCCACCATTTGACACAGATCGAATTGAAGGGCATCTATCATTTTAGTCCATCTTTATGGGTGTGAGATGATATCTCAGAGTTGTTTTAATTTGCATTTTTTAATAAATAATGATTTAAAGCATTTTTTTTTGCATGGCTATATAGCTTTGAATTCTTCATCGAAAAACTGCCTGTTCATATCCTTTAACTATTAATTGGGGAATGACTCATATTTCTATAAATTTGACAAAGTCCTTTATATATTTGAGATGTGAAACCTTTATTGAAGAAACCATGAAGAAAGTTTTTTCTCCAGTTTTCAACTTTCCTTCTAGTCTTTACTACATTAGTTTTATTTGTGCAAAAGCCTTTTAATTTAATGTGATCCAGAGTATCCATTTTTTTATCTCACAGTGCCCTCTATCTGTTCTTTTTTCATAAATTGTTCTGCTGTTCATAAGTCTGATAGGCAATATGTTACATGTTTTTTTTATTTTTAATTTATTTATGATATCTCCCTTTATATTTAGGTCATATATCCATCTTTTTCTGTAGTAGGTTTATTTAGATATTCTATTTCCTCTTCTATTAATATGGGCAGCTTATATTTTTAAGTATTCCATTTCACTTAAATTATTAAATTTATTGGCACATAATTGGGTGCCTAATCATTGTTCTGATTTCATCTTCATTACTGGTATATTCACTGTTTTTGTTTTTGATACTGCTGCTCTGGTTTTCTTTTCTCTTTAAAAATTATATTAACCAATGATTTATCTATTTTATTGTTTTTTTCATAAAACCAACCGTCAAGTTTTATTTATTAATTCAGTGGTTTTCTTACATTTAGTTTTATTACTCTGTCCTTTAATTTTTAGGATTTCTAATTTAGTGTTTAATCAGGAATTATTAATTTTTTCTTTTCCTGGTTTTTTTAATTGCATACCCAATTCATTGGGCTTCACTTTCTGTATTTTATTGATGTAAGCATTTAGAGATACAAAGTCTCCTCTGATTGCTGTTTTTGCTGCCTCCTTATAGAGTTTGATATGTTGTCTCATTATTATCATTCCCTGTAATAAAATTACATATTGTTTCTGTAAGTTGTCCTTTAACTCACTCATTCTTTAAGATTAGGCTATTTAGCTTCTGATTTTTTATCTGCATTTCCATGGTCCCTTAATAAATATAATTTTTATTGCATTATGATCTGAAAAGGATGCATTGAATAATTCTGCCTTTCTGCATTTAAAAGATTTTATGCCGTAGTATATAGTCAGTTTTTGTAAAGGTACCATGTACCGCTGGGAAAAGGGTATATGCCTTTCTATCCCCATTTAGTTTTTTCCAAATATCTTTCATATCTAGCTTATCTAAGATTCTATTCATTTCCTTGACTTCTTTCTTATTTATTTTTTAGTTAGGTTTATCTAGCTTTGAGAGAGAATGTTTAAAGTCTCACTATTATGGTTTTGCTGTCTATATAGCATTTGGTGCATATAGGTTTAGTATTGATATAACTTCATTATGTATGGTACCTTTTATCATAATGTAGCTTCCCTGTTTATTTCTTTTAATTAAATGTATTTTAGCTTTAAGTTTGTCTGAGATCATGATTGCTTCCACTGCTTTTTTTGCATTAGCCAAGGCATAATAAATTCTACTCAGCTCCTTTATTTTTACTCTATGTATTTCTCATTTTAAAATGAGTTTCTTGTAACAGTATATTGCCACTTTCTGATTTTTAATCCAATCCATTTTATGGGTAAGATCATCCCATCCATGTTCAGAGTTACAATTATTAGTTGTTTATTTCCTTCCATCCTATTTTTCCTGTTTATCCTTCTTTCTCTCCCCCATTTTTCTTCAGAAGTCTGTTTTATTTCTAACTACTGCCTGCCTAATCTGCATCCCTTCTATGAATCCATCCGTTATTCTCGCTTCTTTCCTTCCTCTTCCTTAACTACCTACTTTTTAAAGAGTCCCTCCTTATCTTCTCCCCTTAACTTCCTATTTCTTGATCTGTACACCCTTTTGAGTTGCTTCTGTATCTTATCCCTTTGCTCTCTTATTTCTTAATCTTCATGCCCTTCGAAGAGTCTCTCCTTTTCCCCATCCCTTTGCATTCTTATTTCTTTGTAAGTTAAGAAAACTTTTTTACCCTTCTAGATGTATTAATTATTCCTCGTTAACCCAGTTCTGATGATAACAAGGTTCTAGCACTACCAGCCCTCCACTCCCTCTATTCCTCCACTATTACACTTCTTCTGTTTTCTGTTTCTTTCTATTTTCTCAAATTTTCTGTTCAACTCTGGCCTTTTCCTCACAAATACCTAAACGTCTTTTAATTCATTAAATGTTAAACTTTTTTCCATGCATGATTACATTCAGCTTTCCTTGGTAAGTTATTCTTGGTCACAAACATTGTTCTTTTGTTCTTAGGAATGTTATTTTCAATGTTCTTTGGTCTTTTAATGCAAAAGCTGCTAAATCATGTGTTATCTTGAATATTGCTCCATAGTATTCACCTTGTTTCTTTCCATTTGCTTGTAATACTTTCTCCTTTGCCTGGGAGCTTTGAAATTTACCTCCTCAATTCACTGTGGTTCTTTGATCCAGAACCAGGCGGTGAGGGACAGAACTGCCAATTGATACCTAGTCCCAACACAGTGCCCTGATATGCATCTCGGGGTGCTCCTGTAATCATCTGAGACCTCTTCTTGCCCTGAAGCACAGTTTCTTCCTGAGTTAGAATGCTCTGTGTGTAGGGCATTCCTGACCCAGTCCCATTGCTAGTGTCTATACACCCCTCTGCTACTTGGCCATCTTGGCTTTACCCCTCCTTGGTTATTTTCAGCCTTTCATTACCTGCATCCATTTTCTCAGTTTTTTATTTTAGGCCACTGAGTGTTCTTAAATACTCACAGAATGTTAGGTTATCTTTTAGTCAGGATGGTGGAGTGAATCATAGCTGAACAAATAATTTGGGTGGGTACCTAAACAAACTAAAATACAAATTAGAAAACCAGTGAATCAGAATATCCTAAGAAAGATAGAAATTCTGAAAATTAAAGAAGAAATTAACAAGGTTGAAAAAACTAAAAAATTCACCTATGAAAAGGTAAAAGATAATAATAGATTATAGTATGAATCCAACAAGATATTGTTTGAAAGAAACACACTTGAAAAATTCTAGAATGTAAATGAGAGGCTGGAGCAAAATCTCTTATCTATTAGCTATAATCAAATTTTGCTTATTCTGACCCAGTCATTTCACTTTCCAGTGAGTGATATGTAGATATATATTGAAGGCTTCTCAAAGTAGACACCCTACTAAAGTAGATCAGACCCTAGGCCTGAGTTCTCATTTGCCAGCGATCACCTGACTTCTAGGAACTGGAAATCTAAGTTGACTGGCCTGTTCCCCTTTATTGCCACCTCAGCATAAGCCCTGCCAAATAAGGATAAAAAGATAATGGTGAATATACATTGGCTAGTTCTGTATTTCCTTGTCCCTTGTGATTGGGTTAGATTCCCGCACATAGAATGTAAGGCCAACCCTCTAGCCAATGGAGGTTGGCGGTCAGTGGTGGGAGGGGATGGAACGGGCTGGGTTATTTAATCATCCTTCACTTCCTGTACTGCACCTCCCCTCGTAGCTTGTTGTTAGCGGTGGTGATGCCCTTTGTCGTAATAAAGAAATTTTTCTGTTCTTGCCTTGAGAGACCTCTGATTCCTTTAATTAATAGCTGGTGGGTGATTTCACCCCATACACAAAAGAACAAATCTGTGCCTGATCACTTGAATTTGTGGAGTGCAACTTGCTACTTAATCTTACAGTCTTCTTATCTTGGATGTCAATTCATTGTCATCCCTTTTTCTTTTGTCTGTGCAAAGATGAATCCTTTTGGCAGAGAAAACAGAAGCAAAGTAAGATTTAATTAGCTCTGCCATCTCTCTGTTGTCATTTATCATAGTCACATATATGCTAAGGAGAAGATCCAGTCCTGTCTTTGATCCTTCTCATTAAATATGCATTTGATAGAAAGCTCGGAGAAGTAGCTGTATGTGGATAACAGATTCAGAAAACAAAAGCAAAGGTAGAAATCCTGGACTGAATCAATTTAGATTAAGTTCATTAGGGATCTTGTACTTGGTTATAAAATAACAACTTCGCAAGAGTGAGATGGGGTCTAAGCATGGATGGATAGCAATTGCTCTGAAAAAAGATATAGAGTTAACAGTGTGATTTCGTAACCCAAAAATCCAGTTCAGTTTGGGTTACATTAATAGGGGTATAGCTTACAATAATGCCCGGGTTATAGTTTCATTTTACTCTGGCTCCTCCCCTCCCCCCAGCTTACCTGATATTCAGTTCTCAATGCCATTGTTTAAGAAGGATATTAATAAACTAGAGATGATTCAGAGTAGGGAAGCTAGGGTGATGAATCCATGATATGAGAGGATTGATTGAAAAAATCAGACATATTTATGCTGGGGACTAGAGGAATCATGGGGAACTTGATAGCTATCTTCAGTTGTTTAAAGGACTGTCATTAGAGAAGAAATTAGACATTTTCATATGGCAAAGGGACGAATTTGCGCTTGAAATTAGAGGAAACTCCCAACAAAGATAGCGCTCTGAAATGGACTACCTCAGGAAATTGGAACCTTCCCTTTTATGGAGGTTTTTAAGCAGCTTTCTTATCAATTATGTTATCTTCAGCATTCCTTTCATGTATAGGTTGGAGGAGATAGCCACGGAAGTCCCTTCCAGTTCTCAAATTCTGTGATTTCTCTTAGTATTATTAAAATAATAATTTTATTGTCCTTAACTTCCTTCATCAGCTTTAGTTTATTCTGTGATTTTTCATTCTGGATTTTATTTTTATAGGACTGTCAAGGTCCTTCATTCATCCACTGATAGCTGATTTAACTTCCAATTTCTGTAATTCTTTTTCAAATCTAAGTCAGGAAGTCTAGCATTAGGAAAGACTTCATAGACCAAGTAAGATAAGGCTTAAAGATTCTGAGAAATAAAGATGAATAGGGTCTGTCTTTCGGGGTTGGATTATGAAAGTATATGGAATCAGGAGAAGGAATATCAAGTTCATGGAACTATATTCCAGTTTGTCTGAAATGTAGAGTACATGAAAAGGAATAAGTGAGTTAAATCTGTGAACCTAGATTTGATCCATATTGTGGAGAGCCTTATGGCACTTGCTTCTGTACCATGAGCCACCAAGAGAAGTGTAGTGACGTGGCCATACTTGTGCCTTTGAAAATATTAATGGTGATTTAGAAAGAGAATAGACTTTGAAGCAGACAAAACAGTTGTGAAGCTATAATAATTTTTTGAAACGATTATAAGGGCCTCAACTGTAGTTGCGACTTTGTGAGTGAAAAAGAAAATTGATTTTTATGAGCTATGTCATGAGACTTTGTACCAGTCTGAATGGATGCAGATAACTCAGTTGCTATATATTAATTTCACTGAAAACCTAAAAATCTCACTAGATCAAATGATAGTCAAGAAATTCATTGAGAGAATATAATAAATGACTGTTCTGTTTCCATCTCAAAATTACAGAAAAAGAGTGACCACAGGTAGTAAGAAAGGAAACCTACAAGATTAGATCTCTCAAGGCCAAGAATTGACTCCATTATTCAGTTGGTACTTTGTCATTACCACTGCTTGTCAATGCAGATTTTGTGAAGACCTGGACTGGCAAGACCATTACCCTTGAAGTGGAGCCAAATGATACCATTGAGAATATCAGGACAAAGATCAAAGACAAAGAAAGAGAGAGAGAGAGTGTGTGTGTGTGTGTGTGTGTGTGTGTGTCTCCTGACTAGCAGAGACTGTTATTTGCGAGAAAGGAGCCTGAAGATGGTCAGACCATATCTGACTATAGTATTGAAAAAGAATTCTTCACTTAGTCATTCATCTGATGGATGGGATGCGAATCTTTGCGGCAGCTTTGGTTAAAAAGGGAAGCTGTCTCAATAACCAACACCTGTTGTCAAACAAAGAAGAATAAAACCTCCCAGTAGGTCAGAGATGCTTGGAAGGCTATGTATCAAGGCAGTGAGCACAGAGGTTTTGTCCCCAAAGCCTAAAGAATTCTCATCAAAGCAATCACAACTCCAAGAGACCTGTGATGATGAACCATGCTACACACCTTCTGATCAGGGTGAAGGAATCAAGGTGCAGAATGACATTTTGAGATATAGGCACTGTGTGGATTTATTTTGGTTGACTATACTTATTATAAAGGTGGGCTTTTTCTGGGGGAGGTTGGCAGGGGGACACTAACAGTATTAATGCAAAAAAAACCACCATTGAAACTTAAAACTGTAGAAAAGAATAAAATGAAATTTTAGAATAATCACACATAAAAAAAGGACAGCTTTGCAACAAATGTGTTGAATTTTTATTTTAAGAAAAGCATAATGTATGGAGCAGAGATTCAGAATCTCCTATTTACTCATCTTTCATGTTTTTCTTGGTATAAGGATATGCTCATTTGAGGGGAAGGAATTGTTTGCTAAGTTCAGAACAAAAAAGATTATAGAGATAGTGGTTATATACTTTGATATTTGGAAATCAACTAAAATTTATCTTATCCACCATTGGAGTCCAGCTAATAGAAAAATAATTTCTGCATCAGAATGTCTACTTACCTTACAAAAGCATGTTATTTGGGAAACTGTGCACTTAAAATTTAAAAAAAAATCTTAGAGTATACATTAGATCAACTGATGACTAATACAACTTTCTGGACATATAAAAAGGGGTCTGTGTGTGTGTGTGTGTGCGCGCGCGCATCAGTAAGGCAAGATTCATGATATTGATGGTGACCATGAATATGCCTGTATAGTTTGAAACCGCAAAGTAGAAGAGATTTCTGTGTAGAAGGCAGAAGAGTAAAATATTTATTCAGACACTTGAGGATCAAATCCCAGAATCAATAACCCCAATTCGATATAGCAGTAATTGTATGACCAAACTAGTAAGTCTACCTCAGTGTAACAGCAAGGAGATTAAAACACAATATCACAGCAAAGAGCCAAGCCATCCTGTAACCTTCACTTCTGCTAAGGCCTTCCTGTAAGCACCCACTTAGGAATCCTAACTGTCTACTTCCTTACGTCTTCTCATCCTGCAGTTCTGAAAGCCCTTGCAATTCTCAGAGCCCTTATAGTTCTCTCTCTGTCTCTCCATCTTTGTGTCTCTTCCAGTTCTCTGTCTCTCAAAGCTCTCTCTCTATTTTGCGTCGTCTTCTCCTCTCAGCTTTCTCTCATCTCCACTCTCCGAAGCTCTCTAGTCTGCATTCTCTGCAGTTCTCTAGTGTCCACAACTTTATATTCTGACCTTATTGGCTACCCACAGGGTATATATACCTCTGTGTAGGCCTAGGGCTTAGCACACTACTTAGCAAATGGGCCTTCCTGTAAATAGGCCTCTCCTAATCAAGCTTCCCTTAACTAGCTCCATCTGAGGCCTACTGAATGTGTGGGGGAAGATCTTTGATCACATTAGCACCATATTGTGTGTGTGTGTGTGTGTGATATAACAGAAACTACTTGGGTCCATTGGACCTAAATACCCCTTAAAGTGAATGTATCGCCTTAATTTGATGGACCGAGAATAAAAAGAACAAAAGCAGGTGGCTTGGTTTGCCTTACAGTGGAATTGGTACCATGCCCCTCCTTACAAGTGTCATTCTCTTCGATTTAAATTAGTTTTGCATTAAAATAAATTTATTGTCATTTTAATATGTCAGTGTCATGGAAAATATAATTGAGTTTTTGAATCTGAGCTCCATTCAGAAATGCATTTTAAGATCACACCATTTACTGCTTGATTGATGGTAAAACAAAATCTAGCTTGGAGTTTAATTTGCTTATAGTGATGCTATTGACAATCCTTTCTGGGATTGCCTTTAAATAAACTATATGTCTTTCCAGTATTTCTATTCAGGGCTTGTTCCATGGTCCTTCATTTTCTGTTTATTAGAGTGTCAGGTTTAGCCTAGTCTAACCAGAGAAATGTACATAGAATTGGAATTATTTTTATCTACTCCCATTTATTATCTGTTGTATTGCTATATTAAAAGTCAAGAACTTTCTCTCCCCCATCCCTACCCTTTATATGCTATTTTGCTGTGGGATTTTGTGTACAAATAGCATGTTTATTCTATGCATCAATTTGCCCTTTGCTAGAATGGGAAGAATGATGTATATGCTACATTTAAATGGGGTTTATAAAGCACTTATTTCACAAAAACCGATAGCACATTTTCTTTGCTTTTTAATTCGTAAGGTTATTGAAGTCAGTGAGGTTACATTTGTAAAGGAATTATAGGATTTAGAACCAATTTCTTCATTTTCTAGGTAAGGGAACTGAAGGCCAGAGCTCTGGCCTCCCAGAGGTCACATTTTTACTTTCAGAGCTTGATTTAATCATGCTTTTTTCTCTAGCTCTAGTTTGCCTTATTTTATACTGTACTTTCAACATAAAGTTTAGTAACATTTTATTTAAGTAGAGTGTTTGGGGAAAGAGATTTTTGGTTTAATGTAACTGAGAGTTTGTTAAGAAACTTTTGAAAGTTTCTAAATTTGTTGGAACCTTTCTAAAATCTACTTGTCAAGTATATATCCTAGATACTGCTTTTTTGAACAATATCTTTTTTCCCTTGTTTTTATTTATTTATTTTTAGTTTTCAACATTCATTTCCATAAGATTTTGAGTTCCAAATTTTTTCCCTGTCTCTCCCCTCACCCCACCTCACAATGGCATGTAATTTGATATAGCTTCTCCTTATACATTCATATTGAACCTATTTTCACATTAGTCATCTTGTAAAGAAGAATTAGAACCAATGGGAGAAACCACAAGAATAAAGAAACAAGAAAAGAAAAAAAGAGTAAGCAAATAATAATGCTTTCTTCTGCATTCAGACTCCATAGTTCTTCTTCTGGATGTGGACAGCATTTTCCATCATGAGTCCCTTGGAGTTGTCTTCGGTCTTTGCATTGCTAAGCTATTACTGTGTACAATGTTCTCCTGGTTTTGCTCACTTCACTCAGCATCAATTCATTCCGAATAATACCTTTTTTAATGAATTTATCCATTTCTTTCTTTCTTTTCACTATGGAAGCAGTGAAGGACTCTTGATTAATTAAGAATACAGATTAATTACTTTCTAGTTACGTTTCATTGTTTAAAATGGAATTTAAAAAATACATTTAGCCTTATGTGTGTATATTTGTGTGTGTGTGTGTGTGTGTGTATGTGTGTGTGTGTATTTACACCCACCCTACCATAATGGTTACTGTGGGAGAATTCAAAGTTTAAGAGACATTATCTGCTCATAAGAAGTTTAAAAATCTTGGAGAAGGAAGACAAGTAAATGTGAAGTTAGATGATTTAATGCGTTCAAGACACTATTAGAAGAGATAATCATGAATCTGTTTTGACTTATTATAGGATTTCTCAGGATTAATATTAATGGCATAGTCTTAATATCAGAGTATTAATAAATGATAAATTGCAAGAATGTGAAATGTGACATGTAATGGAACTCATTTTCAAATAAACCTATTATAACTTATACCAGAGTAGTGTGGTATATTATACAAAAACATTATTTGATTGCTAGGCTCCTTAGTTCTAGTTTTACTATTTCATGGTTCTATGATTATCTTCCAATAATATGTCATTATTCAAAACATGCTTACAATTGCTTTTAGAATTTTTTTCAGAATCTGGGACGTATTTGTCATTGCTAAGATTGAGGAGATTCAAAAGAACCTTTTTCTTTAGTTGAGGAAGGGATTTGATTTTATGTACAGTCAAGTTTGTGAATAAAGTAGGTGATCAAGCTGGGTAACAGTGTTTGTTCTGAAATTGAGTTGTGACTGTCAAGTGCTAGGAGCAATTTTCCTGCAAGTCATGAAAATATTCTTTGAGAAGAGTTCTAGTATTGGTAGAACAAATGCATAGCCTTCCATGTGACTGCTTTGAAGATCAGCATTCTTTGCATAGGTGAATTCTGGTATATTTGCTTTAAAACACAAATTCAAGAAGTCTTGTTACCATCTAGTCATTTTATGGGCAGAGATTATATAAATTAGGAGAAAAGTAATTTTGAATGTGAATAGTTTATTTTGGTTTGTTTGTGGTAAAAGTTAACTTTTCCCCCTTAGTTTGGCTTATGGGATTGTTATTTAATTAAATCAACTTTAATAAGTTTCCTATTTCTGTAAACTATAGTCAAACTCCTTTCAATAGTGTTGGTTCATGATTTTTTTTTTTTACTGGTAACTGAGATATGCTGTATTAAAACTTACTTTGCTTAATATAATTTCAATAAACCTTAACATCTGCCTTCATTGGCTCTATAATTTAACTTCAGTATGCTTTCTGAATGATGCTGATCTGGTAGATAAGTGTATTTTTTTCAGGGACCAAATGTTTTTCTTACCCTACTCTTAGGTTATCCTTCTTACCATACTTTCATTGCTATGAAACATCAATAATACATGCTGTTTCCCAGCATCATTTTTTCCACATTATTCATTTATGAAACTTACCTCAAAATTCCCTTAAAAAAAACCCCTTTCCTCTGAAAAATTTATACTCATTATTCTTAACTGTGCCTGCTGTGGCTAAAAGCACAAAAAAAAAAGTTTCATTGCTTTACATGACAGCCCTTCAGATAAGTCCAACTATAATTTTCCACTCCAAGCTTTCTCTTCTTCACTGTAGTCACCTATAGCTAGCTCTTCACTATGTTGGCTATCCTCCTGGATGCCTCCCTGATTGTGTGTATATGTGTGTGTGCGTATGTGGTGGTGGGGTCTGTATCTGTGTCTGTATGTGTTTTAATATGTATTTATTTAGTTTTAGTTTTCAACATTCTCTTTTATAAGATTTTGAGTTTTAAATTTTCTCCTCATCCTTTTTTTCCCCCCTCCTGAAGACGGCATGCAATCTGATATAGGCTATACATGTACTATCATATTTCCACATTGCTCATACGAAGAAGAATTAGAACCGAAGGGAAAAACCATAAGAAAGAAAAAAAAAGAGATTAAAAGAGAGAGAAAATAATATGCTTTGATCTACATTCAGATTCCATAGTTCTTTCTCTGGTATGGATAGCATTTTCCATCATGATTCTTTTGGAATTGTTTTAGTTCATTGCATTGCCAAGAAGAGCTAAGTCTATCAATGTTGGTCGTTGTACAATTTTGCTGTTACTTTGTACAATGTTTGTCTGGTTCTTCTCACTTGATTCACCATCAGTTCATGCAAGTCTTTCCAGGTTTTTCTGAAGTCCACCTGCTCATCTTTTTTTTTTTTTTAATGATGTATATTTTATTGCATTTTTAGGTTTTAAAAATTATTTATTTTTATTTTTCAACATTCATTTCCATAAGATTTTGAGTTCAAATTTTCTCCCCATCTTTCCTCTCCCCCCACCTCATAACGGCATGTAATTTGATATGGGCTCTACATGTATATTCATATTGAACCTATTTTTCACATTAGTCATCTTGTAAAGAAGAATGAAAACCAATGGGAGAAACCACAAGAAAGAAGAAACAAACAAAAGAAAAAAAGAGAGAGAGAGAGCAAATAATATGCTTCAATCTGCATTCAGACTCCGTAATTCTTTCTCTGGATTTGGATAGCATTTTCCTTTGTGAGCTTTTTGGAGTTGTCTTGGGTCCTTGCATCGCTAGGAAGAAATAAGTCTATCAAAATTAGTCATCATATATTGTGGCTGTTACAGTGTACAATTTTCTCCTGGTTCTGTTCACTTCATTCAGCATCAGTTTATATAAGTCTTTCCAGGTTTTTCTGCAGTCTGCCTGCTCATCATTTCTTATGTAAATAGTATTCCATTACATTCATGTGTCACAATTTGTTCAGCCATTCCCCAATTGATGGGCCTCATCTCAATTTCCAGTTCTTGGCCACCATGAAAAGAGATGCTATAAATATTTTTGTACATGTGGGTCCTGTTCTTATTTGTATGATCTCTTGGGGATACAGCCCTAAAAGTGATATTGCTGGGTCAAAGGATATGCATGGTTTTATAGCCCTATGGGCACAGTTCCAAATTGCTTTCCAGAATGGTTGGGTCAGTTCACAATTCCACCAACAATGCGTTAATGTTCCAATTTTTCCACATCTTCTCCAGCATTTATAATTTTCTGTTTTGTCATGTTAGCCCATCTGATAGGTGTGATGGTTGTTTTGATTTTCATGTTTCTGATCAATAGTGATTTAAAGCATTTTTTCATATGATTATAGATAGCTTTAATTTCTTCCTCTGAAAACTGCCTGTTCATATCCTTTGACCATTTATCCGTCAGGGAATGACTTACATTCTTATAAATTTGAGTTCTCTATATGTTTTAGAAATGAGGCCTTTATCAGAGACACTGATTGTAAAATTTGTTTCCCAGTTTTCTGTTTTCCTCCTAATCTTACATTGGCTTTGTATAAAAACTTTTCAATTTAATGTAATCTAAATATATCACGCAACTTTGCTAAAGTTATTATTTCAAATAGTTTTTTACTTGATTCTCTAAATATTGCACCATATCATCTGCAAAGAGTGGTAGCTTTGTTTCTTCATTGCCTATTCTAATTCCTTCGATTTCTTTTTCTTCTCTTACTGCTAAAGCTAACATTTCCAGTACAATATTGAATAGCAGTGGTGATAATGGACATCTTTGTTTCACCCCTGATAGTATTGGAAATGCTTTTAGCTTATCTCCATTACATATAATACTTGCTGATGATTTTATATAGATGCTACTTACCATTTTAAGGAAATTGATTCCTTTGATTCCTTTATTCTCTAGTGTTTTTAATAGGAATGAGTTTTGTATTTTTCGAAAGCTTTTCCTGCATCTATTGAGATAATCATATGGTTTCTCTTAGTTTTATTGTTGATATGGTCAGTTTTGCTGATTGTTTTCCTAATATTGAACAGTCCTTCATTCCTGGTATATATCCTTCCTGGTCATAGTGTATTATCCTCGTGATAAATTGCTGTAATCTCTTTGCTAATATTTTATTTATATATAATATCATATATATAATATAAAATGTTTGCTTCTGTAGTTATTAGGGAGATTGATCTATAATTTTCTGTCTGTTTTGGCTCTTCCTGGTTTAAGTATCAGCACCATATTTGTATCATAAAAAGAATTTGGCAGGATGCCTTTGCCTATTTTTTGAAATCGTTTGTGCTATAAGAAATGAGGAGCAGATGGACTTCATAATAACCCAGAAAGACTTACATGATCTGATGCTGAGTGAGGGGAGGAGAACATTATACATGATTACAGATACATGGTTTCTATGATGACTAACTTTGACAGACTTGGCTCTTCTCAGCAATACAAGGTTCTAAGACAGCTCCAAAAGACTCATGATAGAAAAAGCTATCTACATCCAGAAGAAGAATTATGAAGTCTGAATACAGATTGAGGTTTTATTTGCTCTTTCTTTCTCATGGTTCATTCTTCTTTACAACTTGACTGTTGTGTAAATAAGTTTAATGTGAAGATATATGTAAAACCAATATCAGATTATATACTATCTTGGGGTGGGGGGAGAAGGAGGGGAAGAAAATTTGGAACTCAAAAACTTGTGGAACTGAGTGCTGTAAATAAAAATTTTTTAAAAAAACTAGAAATGTTAGATTAGAAGAAAAGAAGATAGTTTATATGCTATTGGAATTAATTGTTCTTTAAATGTTTGGTAGAATTCACTTGTAAATCCACGTGGCCCTGGAGATTTTTTATTAGGGAGATCATTGATGGCTTGTTCAATTTCTTTTTCTGAAATGGGGTTATTCAAGTATTTTATTTCCTCTTCTGTTAATCTGCGCAATTTCTATTTTTTAAATATTCATCATTTCATTTAAGATTGTCAGATTTATTGGCATACAGTTGGGCCAAATAGCTCCTAATTATTGTTTTAATTTCCTCTCCATTGTTAGTGAATTCTTTCTTTTCATTTATGATACTGGCAATTTGGTTTTCTTCTTTGTTTTTTAAATCAACTTAACAAATATTTTTCTATTTTATTGGGGTTTTTTAAATAAGTCCACCCCTTGATTTTATTTATTAATTCAATAATATTCTCAATTTTGATTTTATTAATCTCTCCTTTGATTTTCAGAATTTCCAATATGGTATTTAATTGGGAATTTTTAATTTGTTCTTTTTCTAGCTTTTTTAGCATGCCCAATTCATTTATCTTCTCTCTATTTTATTCGTATAAGCATTTAGAGATATAAATTTTTTCTTAAGAACTGCTTTTGCTGTCTCATGAGTTTGGTATGCTGTCTTATTATTGTCATTGTCTTGGATGAATTATTGTTTCTGTGGTTTGTTCTTTGACCCACTCAAGAATGGATTGTTTAGTTACATGTAATTTTTAATGCATCATGATCTGAAAAGGATACATTTAATGTTTCTGCCTTTCTGCATTGGATTGTGAGGTTTTTATGCCCTAGTAGGTGGTCAGTTTTTGTGTAAGTTCCATGTACTGCTGAGAAAAAGGTACATTCCTTTTTCTCCCCATTCAGTTTTCTCCAGAGGTCAACCATATCTAACTTTTCTAAGATTTTATTCACCTCCTTAACTTCTTTCTTGTTTATTTTGTGGTTAGATTTATTTAGTTCTGAGAGGGGGAGATTGAGATCCCCTACTAGTATAGTTTTGCTGTCTATTTCTTCATGTAAGTCACTTCTCTAAAAATCTGGTGCATATTGGTTTAGTATTATTATTGCTTCATTCCCTATGGTACCTTTTAGCAGAATGTAGTTTTCTTCCTTATTTCTTATAATTAGATCTATTTTTGCTTTTGCTTTGTCTGAAACTGGGATTTCTACCCCTGCTTTTTTTACTTCAGCTGAAGCATATGTTCTGCTCCAGCCATTTACTTTTACTCTGTATATGTGTCTCTGCTTCAGATATTTCTTGCAAACAACATATTATGGGATTATGATGTTTAATCCACTCAGTTGTCCAATTCCATTTTATGGGAGATTTCATCCCATTCACTTGTTTAAAAAAATAAAAATTTATTTGTTTTCAGTTTTCAACATTCACTTCCACAAGATTTTGAATTCCAAATTTCTCCCCATCTTTCCTCTCCTCCCACCCCAGGACAGTGTGCATTTTGATTACCTCTTCCTCCAATCTGCTCTCCCATCTATTACCCTTCTACCCCTTTTCTTATCCCCTTCCCTTCTGTTTTCCTATAGGGCAAGATAGATTTCTATACCCCATTGCCTGTATGTGTTATTTCCCAGTTGCATGTAAAAACAATTTTTAACATTCGTTTTTAAAGCCTTGTGTTCCACATTCTCTCCTCCCTCCCTCCCCACCCTCATTGAGAAAGCAAGCAATTAGATACAGGTTATACATGTACAGTCATGCAAAATACTTCCATTAACGGTTATGTTACCTATATTACCCTCTATTTCGTCTTGCCCTCCATTTATTCTGTTCTCTCCTTTGAGCTATCCCTCCACAAAAGTGTTTGCTTCTGATTGCCCATTCCCCCAATCTGCCGTCCCTTCTGTTATCTGCCCTTTTTATCCCCTTCCTCCCTGCTTTCCTGTAGGGCAAGATAGATTTCCATACCCAGTTGAGTTGTGTATGTTATTGCTTCTTTAAGCCAAATCTGATGAGAGTAAGGTTCATTTATTTTCTTTCACCTCCCCCCTCTTCCCCTCCATTGTAAAATCTCTTTCTTGCCTCTTTTATGTGAGATGATTTTCTACATTCTGCCACTCCCTTTCTCTTTCTCCCAGAGCATTCCTCTCAACTCTTAATTTTATTTTGTAGATATTCAGCTCACCCTGTGCCCTCTGTCTACATACACATACATACTGTTGACCTGAAAAGTTTGGTTAAAGGAGGCAAACAGACTAGGTGATAGAACAGTTTCTATTACTTAGGTATTTATGCATTTATTCCCTTAAGCATAGCAGACAGACATACATGCATGGGATTGAGCCAGAGAAAGTCTGACTGCCTGAACAAAGAAATGAGAAAACTTATATACATTTTTCCTAGTCCCGATTTAGCATGCCTGTATTACATCACTTTTATGACCCCCATGTATGTTTAACCATGATACAAGACAAGGATTTTCCTTAATGGAATAGGTTGTAAATACAATAAGATAAGAGTGTGACAAGGGTCAGTTGAAACTACAACCCAGTGTTTCTGTGTTTAATTTACCATCAACATTCTATAACATAATATATGCCCATAAAATATTAAGCGAGATAGTTTCTCCGGATTAGGGTCTCACCCTTTAATATCTAACTTGGGAAAGAATGTTCTTAGGTCAGCCTGATCTGGCCTTGTTGACAGAGGAAAAAGGTATTCTCTGAGCAAACTTC
>CM053623.1:167825400-167854937 GCA_028646595.1 Phalanger gymnotis
TTCAACAGGGTATGGCTGCTTATAGACTAAAGAGTTCTATGTTCCATGCTTGGGCGGATGCGCTGCCTCACCAGCACTCCTCCTTCCCCAAGAACCCCCTACCCAGACTGGGCTTAAATCTTCAGCATGCTCTTCACTCCTGCTCTGATCAGCCACTTATTTCCTCCCACCAGGTGGGCCTGGGGCCAGAAGCAACTGCAGCCTTAGTTCTAAAGCTGCCCCACCTCCGCTGCCCCAGGTGCGGTAGCCGAACCACAAACTCAGTCCAGCAGCTTTTCCCACTAACCTTCTCTGATGTCTTTGCTCTTTGTGGGTTGAGAGGTCTGGTGGATGCCACAGCTCAGTAATTCAGGATGCCAGGGCACTCTCGTCTCCTGGTCTGGTAGGTCACGTCTGGTCTGTTCGCGCTGTGCGCGCTGAGCTCAGCTCCCTTCCCGTCAGCTGGGGGCTGGGAGCTCTGTGTGGGACAGACCTTACCCAGAGACCATCCAGGCTGTCCTGGGCTGGAGCCCTGCTTCCCTCTGCCACTTTATGGGTTCTGCAGCTCTAGAATTGGTTCAGAGCCATTTTTTATAGGGTTTTGGAGGGACTTGATGGGGAGCTCACGCCAGTCACTGCTTCCCAGCCGCCATCTTCTCAGATGAAGTTTTGTATAACCATAGTTGTCCCACCCTAATAATTTTGAAGTCTTTTACATTTCATCTAATTAGTTTGACTGTTTATGTTCTTTTGGAGTCTAATTCTGTCAGAGTATTATGTATTCCTGATAATTTTATATTCTGCAGATTTGCTAATCATGCTGTAATGGCTGGTCAAATAGCACAGAACAACTTGGAAATCCTTAGGGTAATAACATAGAGAACTTGCTATTTGATATCAACTCCTTAATGATTCCTTTTGGGGTCAGCCATTCAAGTAGTTATGAAGTCACTTAACTATATTATATTTAGCCCACATATATCCATTTTGTGCACAGAACAAGAGAAATTGAAGAAAAATTATGAAATGGTAGTGCCAGGAATAGAAATGAAAATTTTCTGATTTCACCTTTAGCTCTTTCCCAAATGCATAAGTCATCTGGTAGTATGATTGATATGACTTTGTATTCATGGAATGCTGAGAAATGAAATTTCAAACCTAAGAAAAATGGACAAGTTATGTGTCCTAAAATTACTTTTGAATAGACAGAAACTACTCACTGAGCTTCTTTCTTTAAGGGTTTATTTTGTGATGCCTGATTCAGATCAAGCAATAAAGATTTATTAATCACCACTGTTCTGAGTTCTGGGAATACAAAAAGAGACAAAAGACACTCCCTGTCCTCAAGGATCTTACAGTGTAATGGGGGTGACAGCATGCAAACAAATACATACAAAACAAGCTATGTACAGGATAAATAAGAAATAATTAACAGAGGGAAGGCACTGGAATTCTTGGGGAAGACTTGTAGAAAGTGGGATTTTAGTTGGAATTTAAAGAAAGCAAGAGAGGTAAGTAGTAGGAGTGGAAGAGGGAGTGTATTCCAGGCTTAAGAGACAGAAAGAGGGAATACCTGGAGACTAGAGATGGAATATCTTATTCCTGGAACAGCCAGAAGGCCAATGTCACTCTGTCAAAGAGTACGTCGTGGGGAGAGACAAAGATAGGATGTGAGAGTGACGAAGGTGATGTGAGATATAGAGTGCTGGACACATCATAGACTTATCCTCTCCAAGCCTAACATTTGCATTCAACAAATATTGTGGCCCCAAGGCAAGACAACTACCACAAGACAGTGTCAACAGATTAGAGTGCTTCTCCAAACCTAAATAGTTCGTTGCTAACTTGGAAAGAAAGTTGAGCCAACACACAGTTGATAACAGTGGAGCAGATGAGGACTGGCAGCTTTCAGAGATTTGATGTACAACACTGAAGTGTTACTCATCTAGACCAGAAAACTTGCAAACTTCAAGATTGGTTTTATGAAAATGATTGGGAAATTCAGGATTTGCTAAATAAAAAATGAGAATTCCATAGGGTTTACTAGCAGAATAGTTCATCCATGTCTAAGAAGGCAACATTTAACTCCATCAGAAGTAAAGTGCAAGCAAAGCTTGGAGAGATGCAGGATTCTTGGCTTAGTAAGAAGGGAGATGAAATTCAGTTTTATGCTTATAGTAACAATCCAAAGTACTTTTATGATGCCCTAAAAGTTTTTTATTGCCCAAAGATCTGTGGTGCATCTCAACTACTCAGCATTTTGATGAAGCCAACATTGATTAATGATAAGAATGTGATCCTGGAGAGAGATGTTAATACTTCCATAGCATTCTTAACAGATCATCAATTGATGCTGAAACCAATGAAAGTATACCTCAGGTAGATGTCAGTCCCTCTTTAGCTGAACTTCCAGCTGAAGATGTTTTGAATGCCATTAGGCTCCTCTTATGTGGCAAAGTGCCTGGTGCTGATTCTGTTCCAGCTAATATGTACAAGGCAGGGCGTCAACTGCTCATACAGGTTATATGGCAAGAGGAGGTTATGCTCCAGGAGTTCAAGGATGCTTCCATTGTCCATCTCTGTAAAGGAAAAGGAAACAGGTTGTTCTGTGACAATCACAGAGGGGTTTCTCTCTTAGTCATTGCTGACAAGATTCTTGCCAGAGTCCTTAATAGGCTTCAGAAAGGACTAAGGAACAGTCAGTATAGTGTTTGCTGCCTGACACCTCCAGGAGAAATGCTGGGAGCAGAACAGAGATTTGTATACAACATTCATTGAGTTGACCAAAGCCTTTGATATAATTGTTCATAATCTGACCCACCCTTCTCATTTCCTTATATTTTCCTTTCCTCTGTGCTTTCTTTTCCTCATACATGAATTAAAAATTGATTTTACATGTAATTGGGGAAAAAATAAAATATTAAACATACCTCATACATGGTTTTCTGTTCTCCACCTCTGTGCCTTTGCAGAAACTCTCTTTCACTCTTGGAATGTTCCCTTTCCTTACTTCTACCTCTTGGAATCCTTGGCTGTTTCCTTCACAATTCAGTTCAAGAATAACCTTGTGCAGGAGATATTTCCTTGGCCCTTCAGTTGCTCATGCCTTTCCATCCCAGGTTGTCTTGTGTATATTTTGTGTGTGTCTTGTATAGACTGCATAGGTTCATAGGGTCTTCCCTGAGAAGAAATCTGGATTATGTAGTATATAGAAACCTGGGCGTGAGGTTCTAGATTGATATCTTATACTTAGTAGCTATGTGATCCTGGGCCTCTATTTGCGTCAGTTTCCTTAGATGTAAAATTAGGATAATAATAACAACACCTACCTGTCAGAGATGTTGTGAAGATCAAACGAAATGTTTGAACATTTCATAATATTTGAAATAATACTTGAAAAGCTATTAGATCAGTGCCTAGCAAATACTAGATCCCTTCCTTCCTTCCATCCTCCCTCCCTCCCCCCCTCCATTCCTCCCTTCAAATGAAATATTTGAATATTTGATAATATTTGAAATAATACTTGAAAAGCTCTTAGATCAGTGCCTAGCAAATAGTAGATCCCTACCTTCCTGCTTTCCTTCCTTCCTTCCTTCCTTCCTTCCTTCCTTCCTTCCTTCCTTCCTTCCTTCCTTCCTTCCTTCCTTCCTCCTTCCTCTTTCCCTCCCTACCTTCCTCCTTCCCTTCCTTTCTTTTCTCCTACCCTCCCTCTCTCCTTTCCGAAGTGTCAGTTTCTTGACAATGCCTGGTACTTAGCATGTGCTTAATAAATACTTATTTTTTGATTGATTGCTGTGTGTATGTGTGTGTGTGTGTGTGTGTGTGTGTGTGTGTCTGTCTGTCTGTCTGTCTGTCTGTCTGTCTGTCTCTAATGGGCTTTGTCCTGCTTTACTTTGTAGGCACATGAAGCAACTCTAGAAGCCAGAGGCAGTCCTGAGATGAATGATCGGCTTCAGCAGTTAGAGAAGGAGATTACACAGCACAGGGATGAATCCAGTAAGGCCCAGGCAGAGGTAGATCGCCTTCTGGAAATCTTAAAGGAGATGGAAAATGAGAAGAATGATAAAGATAAGAAGATAGCTGAGCTGGAGAGGTAAGGATGGATAAATTGGAAGTTGGTTGATGAGGTCAGAATGGTTAAAGTGTGGATTTATAATTTCTGGGGCTAGGGAGTGAGGGTGGGAGTGTAATTTGGGTAACTGATTTTAGCTTTAACCACTTTACTTCTTGACCTTACTTTATTAATATCCTTGTCATTCACGTTGGTGTAACTTGGTTACTCTCATTTCTTGTAGTTTATTAGAGGTTGCTACATTGGTGAGTAAAGTAACAGGATGATGATGTTATTTAGTAAAGTAAAAGATGGTTATTAATTCAAGAGTTCAAGCCTTAGTCAATGAGATTACTATGATTTAATAGCCCAAATATTAGAAATATTCACTGTTGGAATGAACCCTATTAATTTACCTATGTTTCCAATGATGGATGTGTAGACATTCCATCACTGTAGACATCACAATTGATAGTTAAAAAAAAATTAAATAACATTTGGATAATATTTTGTGGGCCTTTGACCATAAATCTAAAGTTTCCTTTATATGGTTTGTTTCATAGGCCTACCCATAGAGCTCATCCAGAATTTCCTTTGGTATTTTCTTTGTTCCTGGAGTATTTGAACACAAAAAATCTTCTTGCTTTTTGACCTTTTTTTTTATTACCTTTATCACTTTTGCACATAGATATGTATGTGTGAAGCTTTAATACCAGTTAATACAAATTATGTAAACTTTTGAACATTTTCCACTGGAACTCCTTCAAATAAAGAATTTAATAGGTGCTAAAAGTCATTTGAATGCCTTGAAATATGGACAAGGATTTAAAACCACTACTATGTATAGCACAATATTTAGGAGCCATTCATTATCATTATTTTGAACGCTACTGGAATCATTCTGTGAACGTTAGGCAATTTCCTTCCCTTTCCATTTCCCTTCACCTTACCCCTTCTTCTCCCTTCTTCCCCCTCCCCGCCCCCCGCCCCCCCGCCTTTCTTAGAAAATCCCCAGGCTAGGTTTTCAAAAGTTTTTTTAATGCTTTACTCTATCTCCTTCCCTCCCACCCCCCAGTCCCTTAACTTTACATTTTCCATTATTGCAATGACCTCTTAAGTAGCTGAGATATGTAACTGCCTTCTGTAATAATTGCCTTGAATTTTGTTGTATTCAACCCATCAAACTGTATTTTCAGGGCCATGGTTACCAGAAATGTCCAAGTTAGATTTTGTTTTATTTTATTTTTTTCTCCTTTCATTTATTTGCATGTGTTTGTATTGTTTTCATATTTAGAACTGTTGCCAAATATTTACTTAGTAAATTTTTATTCAAAAGCTTTTTGATTTATTGGTGTTCCCTATCTTAGCATGTGATAGTGTGGATTATGTTTAGAACATTTCATTGTGCCATTGAAAAAATATAACACAACATTACTTGAATCTATGTACCTTTTTTTATCTGTTTACTTGCAAAAAAAAAAAGAAGATAAATTCAGTATTTCACTGCAGTGCTTGCTTTGGGATTTAGGTATAATTTTTAAAAGGAATAAATAATAATTTCTTAACTAGAATTATGGCCAGTGACTGCTTTTTTTAGCCATTATAATTTACCTATTTTAGGAAAAAACTATAAATTAACTACTCTTTACTGAGAATATGACTTGAAAGGCTACTGAAATTGTGGGCTCTTTTACCCTTTCAGGCATATGCTACTCCACTTTTGTAGTATATGATTCTAAATTATTTTAACCCTTTAAAAAGTTATATTTCTCTATTCCAAACTATATAATTACTTTATTGTCATGGTCACAGAGGGGAACACATTACAGAAATTTAAAAGTTCAGGAGACCTTATAGATCAACTCCTTTTACCAATGAGGAAATGGAGACAAGGGTAAACTGATTTATCTGTACTTAATCATTGGTGAAATAAAGATTAATGAATAATCCAGGTCTCCTTAATCTTAGACTTTCACTCTTTCCATTCCACTAAGACCATGTGTTTTTGGCTGGATTTCGTGTTAGCTATCTTTCAAACTTTTTCTGCCTCAAAGGATCTGGTATCTTGATCCTAGCTTAAAACCAATATATTGTATGAATGTGGTATTTTTTTCTTAATCAAAATTTTGTCTGTTCTAGAGAAAACATTTCTTTTAGCTTCTTAAAACTCCCCAAAAATCTTTATTTTTGATGGAGACTCTGTTTAACGCTTTCTTTATATTTATCTAGTGCTTTATATATGGGAGAACTGTTAGAAGACTATATACTCTTCATTGCCTGTCACATTATTGAGGTGCATGTGTGGCTCTTTTTTTTTCTTTAAACCGTTTGCTTTTTGTATTGCCACCCCGATTTTTCCTGTGTGTTGGTGTGACTTTCCCCATAATTTATCATTTGAATTTCCTCACATTTCCATCCAGTGGTTCCTTTCTTGTTGTGTGTATGTTTTTTCTCTTAGTCACGCTGTTTCTCAGAAGGGTAATCTTCCACAAATTGTACCCCTTTATCAGGTGTTTGTCTTCATTGTGAGGAGAGTTTATTGGGGATGTGCTAGGGAAGTGAATGTTTATATATAAAGTTTCTTATTATTCCAAATTGCTACTATTGCTCTTGCCAGTGCTAGGAATTGGCTTAAGTAGAATAAGAGAGCAATCGGTTGTGTTAAATCTTTATCTTTTCCTAATTCTGACCTGATTTTGGACAAATTCTGTAGTGTGGTACACTCTGCTGTGGTTTAAATATTGCTAATTGCAGTTGTCTTCATTCTTTCTATTTTTTACTCTTAATTGGTTATTCTACATTTGTTGTTCTCCTTAAGTGCCATGCTGTGGACTCTTTCCAGTTACATTTTCAGTGCTAAAAGTTAACGTACTGGATGTACTTCATTCCTGTAAGGCAGCTGTTTCTGGGAGAGCTGTTCACATCACTCTAGAGTTACCGACTGTTCTCAGGAATAAGAACATTTTCACCATGCATTAAAAAAAAAGAACTATGTTATGTTTGAAAGCACTAAAAATGTTTAGTATTAATTTGTGTTTATAACCCTTTTTTCGATATCACAGTCTTCAAATAGTTGACCCACATTGCAATGTGCATACCTTTAGAGAGAAAAGTGAATGTTTTCTTATTTTTGGATGACTACACATAATAGACATTTTCTTATGGAATATCAACAGGAAGACCTATCTACCTCTGCCTCTATCTAGTTTCAGTTTTACATGTAAGTGTAAATGCCCATGCCTGTTTTTAATGGTTTCACTATAATTAAAAGAAAGCGAAGTTATTTATTTAAATAAAAAATAGCATGGCGTTGTAGGATTATAGATTTAGAGCTGAAACTGACCTCAGTATAAACCCCCATTTTGCAGAATGAGAAAACTGAAATACAGAGAGATTAAGTGGCTTTCCCAGTTAACATGTTGGACTTGATATCAAGAATATCTGGGTTCAAGTCTTGCTTCTGTGACTTAACCACAGACCCTCTACCTTTATTTTCTACCTCACAAGATTATCCTAAGGTAGCAAGGAAAGTATTCACTCATTTTTTCACATTCAACAAGAATTTATTAAGCACCTACTGGGGCCCTTGGCATTGTGCCAGATAATAGTGATACAGCCCCACCCCTTGCAAATCTTGCATTTTATTGCAAGGAAATAAAATGTTATAAAAACCACAAGAATTTCCAGGTTTGGGTGACAAGATGATCGCACCTGAGTAGGAGCTGGCACTTGAGCTTAGCTTTGAAGAAAATTAGCGATTAAATGACATAGTGGAGATGAAGGAGTACTTTCCAAGAGTGGGAGCCTGCTTATGTTAAAGCATGGTCAGAAAGATGTCATGTATAGGAGGTAAGCCAGTTTGGCTGGTGTCTAGAGCACACTTGAGGGAAGAATGTTCAGTAAGTCTGGAAACAGCCTGAAGTTAGAATGTGAAGGTCTTTAAATGCCTAACAGGAATTTGTACTGAAGCTTTTGAGCAGAGGAGTGATGTGGTCATGCCTATGCTTTAGAAAGATCAACTTTGTTTCTTTTGCAGAGGATGGATTAGAGAAGGTAGAAACTAGAGGCAGGGGGACTAATTGAGAATTTCTTATAATACTCTAGAGGAGCTTGTACTTAAACAATGGTTTTAGGAGCGGAAGAAAAGCATAAGAGTGCAGGAGATGTTGAAGAGATATACTGGTGGGGGGCAGCTAGGTGGCGCAGTGAATTGAGCACTGGCCCTGGAGTCAGGAGGACCTACGTTCAAATTAGGCCTCAGACACTTAATACTAGCTGTGTGACCTTGGGCAAGTCACTTAACCCCAATTGCCTTGTCTTCCCCCCTCCAAAAAAACCCAAAACAAAACAACAAAAAAAGAGATATACTTGGCGAGACTCAGCAGTTTAATGGGCATGAGGAGTGAGAGAGAAGGCAGAATTTAGAATGATATTAGTCATTCTTAATGAGTGATTGCTTGACTTAGAGGACAATGGAGCCTTCATCAGAAGTAGCAAAGTTAGAAAGAAGAGAGGGTTGGAGAAGGAGGGGAACTGTAATGAGTCTTGGTTTGAGCATGTTGAGTTTGTCTGTGGGAAATCTAGTTGGAATGTCCAACACATTATTGTTAATGCAGAGCTGGTACTCAGAAGACACTTGAAGTTGGATATAACCATCTGGACGCATCTTCATATATATGTGATATTTAAATCCTTGAGAGATACTGAAATTACCAAGGGAAAGAATATATAGAGAAAAGAGAAGATGGTTCAGAACAAAGCCTTGGGGGTGGGGCTGGGAAATGAATGATGTGAAGACTAGGAGTGGTCAGGTATGTGTGAAGAGAATCAGGAGGGAGCAATATCCCAAAAGCTCAGAGAGAGGTTATATAGGAA
Source organism: Phalanger gymnotis (assembly GCA_028646595.1). Taxonomy (NCBI): domain Eukaryota; kingdom Metazoa; phylum Chordata; class Mammalia; order Diprotodontia; family Phalangeridae; genus Phalanger; species Phalanger gymnotis. Next base: position 167,834,306 of record CM053623.1, read on the forward strand.
GAGAGGGAGAGCAATGGGAAGTGTTACAGAGGTCAAGACAGATAAGAATTGAGAAGGACTCATCAGATTTGTCAGTTAAGAATTGTTGAAAGCAGTTTCATTTGAGTAAGAATAGTATCCAAATTGCAGTGGTTTGAGAAATGAGTATATGCTTACTTTTTCTTGGAGCTTGGCTATGAAAGAAGGGGGAAATGATAGTTTGGGGCAATGGTAGTGTCACATGAAGATTTTTTATGAATGGAGAATTGAGTACGTTCATAAATAAATGGAATGAGGCAGTATATAAGAAATGGAAAATGAGAGATGGAAGGAATGATGGAGTGGACAAGTTTCTAGAAGTGACTGAAGGGAATTGAGATCAAGGGCACAAGGAAAGGGGTTGGTAATTGGCAAATAGAAGTGCTCCTTCTTCCTTTGGAACAGAGAGAGTTGAGGGTTGATGTTATAGCAATTTCAGATGTAGAGATGTGGAGAAGAAGGAATGAGGGATGAATGGATTCGGCATTTTTTTTTTTTAGCAAAATGTAAAGCAGTGTTCTGAGGAGGACTTGGAAAAATCAGAAAATCAGAGTAAAAAGAAGAGGCATTTAGGTAAGAGCAGAAAGCTTGCATGTTCCAGTGATGGCCCAGGTGAAATGACATAATATAAATTTGTAGTGGATCCAGTAGTTTGGTAATTTCCTTCTTTGGAATTTATCAGTATGTGAGGAGGAATGGAAAAGGCAGATAGTGTATTCCTGAAGTCAGGTTTTCCTTTTTAACTGGATATACTAGTGTTTTTTCTCACCTGTTAATGGGCAATGAACTCCTTTTGCATGTAGGAGGTTTGTAGATCCTATGTCAATAAGTAATCCTACAGATTTTTGAAAGAACTGTTTAGTATGCAGTTTTTTGCTTATTTTATCTAGTCCTTATACTACAAAACACTGAAACCATGCCACTTGATTGATAGAATGTTCCTTCTGGCATATGCTGTGTTATGCATTCTACTAATGCAAAAATGGCCTGAGTTCCTTTTAGTTTACAACATATAGAAAATTCTACTTAGTAATCCCTAACATTTATATATAGCGTGAAGATTTTGCATAGCACTTTATAGATTCAAGAAAAAAAAATCACATACCTAGGCAAAAGAGGTTTTCATTAGTGTATTTGTCAATATATTGTCATTGGCAGGGTGTGATTGCTTATGGGCCTAGTCATAGTCTAAATTTTATGCTTTTTCATCTAACACAGTATTCCAAAAATCTTAAGTATTCTTTAGCGTATTAGGGAGTATGATGTGAGTATACTAGACCAAGAGTCAGGAGATTTGGGTGCTAGCTCTGGCTTTGCCCCATGTGCTCTGGAGCCTTCAGCAACTCCTTTGACCTCTGTTTCTCATTTTCTTTGTCTATAAAACAGAAACGATAAAGATTTTACCTACTTACCTTAAAGGACTAGTGTTCTTCATTGTGTGAGGGGGTAACTGACAGCTAACTTGAAAAGGAGAATCCAAGTATTTAATCAGGAGATCATGTCCTCATTTAATTTGACTCCAGCTTTGATGGTCATCTATATAGAAGTCTTTTCTGTAAAGGTTGTGCCCTAGATCCAGACTCTAGAATGTGAAAGTAGGAGCTGTTAGAAATAATAGGATTACTGAGGTTAGAAAGGAATCAAGGAATTTTTCCAGTCATGCCCTCTATTTCTAGAGATTAGGAAAATGAGGCCCCAGCATCACTGCCAGAGGCTAGGTGTGAACCTGGGTCCTCTAACTCCAGAGCCATATTTTCTACCCTGTCCTATACAGTCTCCCTAGGTTAATGTTATTTCTTTCTTTGCACCCTCCTATTAACTCCTTATCATCTGGTTTCTGAACTCATCATTCCACTGAAACCACTCTGTCCAAAGGTACCAGTAATCTGTTAATTGACAAATCCAGTGGCCATTTCTCAATCCTCATTCTCCTTGACCTCCCTGTAGCCTGTGACACTGTCGGTCACCCTGTTCATTCTAGGTTTTTAGGATGTCATTCTCTCCTGTTTGTCCCTCAGCCTATCTGACCACTCCTCTCTCTCCTCTACTGGATCCTCATCCAAATTATACCCATAGATGTCCCTCCTGGTTCTGTCCTGGGTCTTCTTCCCTCCACCCTCTATACTACTTGGCTTGGTTATCTCATCAGCTCTCATGGATTTAATTATCATCTCTAAGCTGATGATTCTCATTTCTGTCTTTCTTGCCCCATTCTCTCTGCTGACCTCCAATCTTGCATCTCCAACTGTCTTTCAGATTTCTCAAACTGGATGTCCAATAGACAGCTTAATGTCAACACATAAAAAATTAAATTCATTATCTTTCCATCTAGCTCTCTCCACCCCACTTCTCTATTACTATTGAAGATACCACCTCCCTCCAGTCTGCCAGGCTTTCCAAGGCCTGTCAATTTCATCTTTTCAATGTCCTTCCTTCTCTTCAGCCCTTATCACCTTTTGCAGTAATCTGTCTGCTTGGCTCAAGCCTTTGCCTGCTCCTATTTGTTTTCTATTCAGCCACTAAATTATTTTTCCTAAAGTCCGGATCTGATCTTTGTCTGTTCCCCTTCTCCTCCCTTCCACACCCCAATTTATTTAATAAATTCCAGTGGCTTCCCATCCTATCCAAGATCAATACAAAATCCTGTTTTTCCTTTCAAAATTATTCATAACCTAGCTGTTACCTCCAGCTTTCTGCTCTTCTTATACGTTGTACCTCCCTGCCTTTCCTATCATGCTTTCTCTGATCTAGCGATACTGAACTTCTTATTATTCCTTGCACAAGACACTTCATCTTGACTCTGGGCATTTTCTCTTCCTTTCCCCTTTTTCTGAAATGTTTTCCCTTCTCATTTCACTCTCCCTCCTCATTTCAACCATCTGGTCCCCCCTCCACCACCCTCCCCCCCCCCACCGCATCACACTCAGTGAATTTTATTTATTTTTTTAATTTAATACTTTATTTTTCCCTAATTACAATTAAAACTTTTAAATACAGTTAATTAAAACAATAAAACCATTTTTAAAATTGTAAAAACAATTTTTAACATTGGTTTTAAAATTGACTTCCAAATTCTCTCCTTTCCCTCCCTGCCCTCCTCCTGCGTTGAAAAGGAAAGCAATTTGATATAGGTTATGTATGTGTAGTCATGAAAACATATTTCCATATTAGTTGTATTGTAAAAGAAATCATAGGCCAAAAAACAATCCTCAAGAAAAATAAAGTAAAAAAAAATATGCTTTTATCTGTAGTCTGGCACCATGAGTTCTTTCTCTGGGGATGGATAGCATTTTATGTAAGTGCTTCAGAGTTGTCTTGGATCATCGTATTGCTGAGAATAGCTAATTCGTTCACAGCTGATCATCCTTCAATATTGCTATTACTGTGTACAATGTTCCCTTGGCTCTCTTCACTTCACTCTGCATCTATTCATGTAAGTCACTCCAAGTTTCTCTGAGAGCAGTCTGCTCATCATTTCCTACAGCACAACAGTATTCCATCACAATCACATAACACAGCTTGTTCAGACATTCCCCAGTTGATGGGTATCCCCTCAATTTCCAACTCCCTGCCACCAGAAAAGAGCTGCTATAAATATTTTCACACACATAAGTCCTTTTCCTTTTTGTTTCTTTTTCCTCTTTTGGAATACAGACCTAGTAGAGGTATTGCTAGGTCAAAGGGCATGCACTGTTTCATAGACCCCCTGGACACACTTCCAAATTGCTCTACAGAATAGTTTTATCAGTTCACAACTCCACCAGCCCTACCACTAAAGTCTCATTTTTACCACATCCCCTCCAGCATTTGTCACCCTTCCCCTCTATCTAATTAGCCAATCCAATAGATGCAGAGTAGCACTTCAGAATTTTTTTTAACTTGTATTTCTCCAATCAGTAGTGATTGAGAGCATTTTTTCCATGTGGCTATAAATAGCTTTGATTACTTCAGTTGAAAATTTCTCATATCCTTTGATCATTTATCTGGCTCTCATTTTTATAAATTTGACTCTGTGTCCTACACATTTGAGAAATGATCCCTTTATCAGAGAAACCTGGCTTGAAAAAAAATTTTTTTACACTTATGTTTGCTAACTGTATTTCCCTCCATCCTGCTCCCCACCCTCACCCCCTCATTTATTCTGTTCTCTCTTTCTCTCTCTCCCCGCCCCTTCCCTTCCTCTTTCTCTCTCCCTCCTCTCCTTTCAGCCTTTCCTTCCTTATAGGTGTTTTGCTTCTGACTACCACCACCCCTAATCTGCCTTCCCTTCTATCAGGCGCTCTCCCTCCAGGCCCCCAGCATTCTCTTATCCCTTTCCTCTCCTACTTTCCTGTAGGGTAAGATAGATATTTTTTTTTGTACCCAATTGAGTGTATATGTTATTCCCTCTTTGAGCCACTTCCGATGAGAGTAAGGTTCAAGCATTCCCCACCACCTCCTCTAGGTTCCCCTCCACTGTAAAAGCTTTTTCTTGCCTCTTTTATGTGATAATTTGTCCCACTCTACCTCTCCTTTTCCCTTTCTCCTAGTGCATTCCTCCTTCTCACCTCTCAATTTTATTTTTTATATCATCCCTTTATTTTCAACTCACACCTGTGCCATCTGTCTTTATACACTCCTTCTAACTACAATAATGAGAAATTCTTATGAGTTACAAGTGTCATGTTCCCATATAGGAATGTAAGCAGTTTAATGTTATTAAGTCCTTTATTATTATTTCCTTTTCCTGTCTACCTTTTTATGCTTCTTTTAAGTCTTCTATTTGAAAGTCCAATTTTTTATTGCACTCTGGTCTTTTCATCAAGAATGCTTGAAAGTCCTCTTTTTCATTGAATTTCCATTTTTTCACCTGACATATTATACTCAGTTTTGCTGAGTAGGTGATTCTTGGTTGTAATCCTAGCTGCTTTGCCCTCCAGAATATCATATTCCAAGCCCTCTTATGATTTAATGTAAAATCTGCTAAGTCTTGTGTTATTCTGTCTGTGGCTCCATGATACTTGAATTGTTTCTTCTGGCTGCTTGCAATATTTTCTGCCTGACCTGGGATCTCTGGAATTTGGTCATAATATTTCTAGCAGTTCTCATTTTGGGATCTCTTTCAGGAGGTAATTGGTAGATTCTTTCAATTTCAGTTTTACCCTCTGGTTCCAGAATCTCAGGGCAGTTTTCCTTGATAATTTCTTGAAAGATGATATCTAGGCTCTTTTTTTGATGATGGCTTTCAGGTAGCCCACTAATTTTTAAATTCTCTCTCCTGGATCTGTTTTCTAGGTCATTTGTTTTTCCAATTAGATATTTTACAATGTCTCCTATTTTTCCATTCTTTTGGTTTTCTTAATTTCTCATAGCTTCCATTTGTCCCATTCTAATTTTAAGGAATTATTTTCTTCAGTGAGCTTTTGGACCTCCTTTTCCATTTGTTCAATTTTACTTTTGAGGGAGTTTTTTTCTTCAGTGAATTTTTGTGCCTCTTTTTTCATTTGGCCAGTTCTGCTTTTCAAGGTATTCTTTTCCTTGGATTTTTGTACCACTTTTACCATTTGGCCTAGTCCGTTTTTTAAGATTTTTTTTCTTCAGTATTTTTTGTGTCTCCTTTACTAAGTTGTTGACTCTTTTTTCATGATTTTCTTGCATCACTCTTATTTCTCTTTCCAGTTTTTCCTCTGCCTCTCGTACTTGATTTTCAAAATCCTTTCTGACCTCTTCCATGGCCTGAGACCTATTTTTCTTGGAGGCTTTGGATGTAGGAGTTTTGACTTTGTTATCTTCTTCTGCGTTTTGATCTTCTTTGTCAGAATTTTTTTCTGTTTGCTCATTTTTCCAGCCATTTCTTAACTTTCAACTCTTTGTTAAACTGGGGCTCAGCTCCTAGGGTGGAGAGTGCATTGTCCCAAGCTTTAGGGGTTTTGTGCAGCTGTTTTCAGAGATACTTCTAGGTACTTGTAAGTTTTCAATTTTTCCAAGTAGGTATGAGCTGGTCTTTGAATGGCCACAAGTACCCTTTTCTGCCCTGAACTATGATGAAGGTTCCTGCTCTCCTGTGGCTGCAAACTCCTGTGTGCTAGTGTTCCTCCTCACCATGGGGCTGCAGCTGAAGACTGTGATCAGAATCTGAGTATGGGCAAAACAAGAGTCCCACTCCCAGTGCCAGCAAAGAGATCCCTTTAATCTCCTTCTGACCAGTTGTTTGACCCCTTTACTGTATGGAGCTTTCAGTTCCAGAAGCAGCTGTTGCTCTTGCTGATTCAGTGGCTCCTAGGGCCTGGTTTTCTAGGGCCTGGTCTGTGCTGGAGCTGGAGCTGGGTCTGTATGGGTACAGCCTGTGCTGGCCTACCCTCTGCTCTCACCCTGCTAAAACAGACCTTTCCTGTTGTATTTGTCTAGAAAATTATTGTATCCCATCATTTTGTGGGTTCTGCTGTTCCTGAATTTGTTTTAGGACGTTATTGAAAGGGGTTTGGAGGGGTTTTGGGGAGAGCTCAGGAAAGTCCCTGCCTTTTCTTCGCTGTCTTCCTGCCTTCTTTCAAGTCCCAGCTCAAATCCCACCTTCTGCAGAAGTCTCTTCCAACTCTCTTAATTATAGAGCCTTCCCTCTGTTAATCATTTCCCATTTGTCACTTACTGATACATGTTTGTTTACTTGTCTCCCACATTAGGTTGTAAGGTTTTTGAGGACAGAAGCTGTCTTTTGCTTATTTTCTTGTATTTGTATTTTGTATTTGCATTTTGTAGTGTTTAGCACAGCCCCTGGCACATAAGTAAGCACTTAAATGTTTATCGACTGCTTAACTATGAATAAAGGAAACTATATGCCAAGAATGAAAAACTTTAATTTTTTTCTTTCACAAAAGAAGTGAATTCCTCAGCATGTGCCTTTCATATCAGATTTATACCATATTTATACTGTAAAACACATTTATCTTTTCAAAAAATCTTCAGTAATATAATTTATTAAATAGTGCTATGAGGTAGTATTTATTTTTTGAAGATCCATTTGAGATGATGTGTGAAATTATTAATTCTTTTTCTACTTTCCCTTCCCAATCTTCAGTGAATTAATAAGTAATCTTATATTTTGGAATTATACTTTGTATTCGGTCTCCAACTGCATTGATCGAAGGAAATGAAGGCTATCATTTGCTTCATAGTCACCTGATAGTTTGTCCATGATTCTTGTATCTTCCTGTAAAAACCAGACATCATTTTTTGAGACAGTAATATTTGTCTTTGATATACTGCTATATCTTTTCTCAACATTCCTGTTCTTTGAAGTCCTTGCTTCCAAGTCAAGAGGTGGTGAGATACATGCCCTATAAAAGTTACTGTAGCTTTGGCTGAAATGGGCAGAAACAAAGCCCAAGTGGTACTTGACATTACTAAATGAACTGCACTCTTCCCTTTCTTCTTTAAGAAGCTCTACTTATTTTTTTCTTTTTTGTTTTAATAAGTAATAATGAGCTCTAAGTTCTTTATGCTCTTCAGGAACTTAGAGACTGGTTGCATTATACTTTGGGTCTTGAGCACCATAGAGGGAGAAGTATGAATATATAAAAAGCTATACCAGCGTTGGGGAACGTATGGTCTTCTAGGTCCTCAGATGCGGTCTTTTGACCGAGTCCAAATTTTACAGAAGAAATCCTTTTATTAAGGGGATTTGTTTTATGAAGTTTGTAGTCAGTTTGTTTTTAGACTTCACTTTATGAGGTATACTTAGACAAATGTGAGGTCAGCAGAAGAAATGAAAGAAAAGTTCTTCCTACATTGGGATAAAATAAATTTCTGTTTGAAATTTTTAGACAGAAACTAGATTTTGTTTTCTATTGGCTTTTACAACTTAATGGAAACAATAATTCTATATTATGTTTTTCTATCTTATATCAGATAATTTGGAACATTTTCAGGTGAAAGAGGCTTGTAAAAGCTTAGTCCTAGGCACTACCAAAATAATCAAGAGGTCTTGTCTTTAAATTAAATATAGCCAAATTTTCACATATTTAATTACTAATTCTGAAGAAGAAGTGGCCACTTTCCTTATGTAGTTGATTTCAGATAGAACTCTTGCTGGAGAAATTTCATATTGATGCAGAAAATCTAGCACATAGTAAATGCTCTTTGGTTGGTATAACCCATGGGGTACTTCTTTCTTTTTCTTTAATGCTATATTTCGTGTTTTGTCTTGTGTTCTTCAGTAGTATAATCTCTGAATGGTAATCTCATTAACTCTTTATAACTTTCTCTTTCACATCTTCCTGGATATGCTGCTCCCTTCAGTCTCACCTCAAGGTCAGTACGTCCATTTAAAAATAAGTATGTTTAAAATACCATGTATTAATTTTATCTTGAGTTCTGAGAATAAACTGGAATAACACAATTTATTTGTGGAAAGATATCTAAGAATTCAGTTCAGAGGACATAATATTCTCCAAACTATGAGCTTTATAAGCAAAGAATTTTAAAATAACTCAGCAGGAGATTTCTCTTCTTCAAAGAGTGTGTGTCTGTCTCTTTGTGTGTTTTGAGAGTTGTTATCTGGCCAATCCATGGGGGATTATTATGGTTTTTTTTCCTCCCTTGTTTAGATTGACATGGAATTGGTAAGGAATAATATGGTCCTTCAGAGGAAGAGTGTATAATGAAATTAAAACTTTTCCCTCACCTTTTCCTTAAGTCGTCACTAGGCTCTTATCAATAAGAGAAAGCACTTGTATGTAGAGTCTCTCTATTTGTTTGACAATTGCTATCACCCAGAAACATGTATTTCTTCTCCTATTTGCAATTTCTTTTCCTTTATGGATTTTGCTGTGTCTTAGAAGCTCCTGTGTCATAGGTAACATTGCACTCTTAGTAGTATTACTTTATATCCTCTTGATATTTCTGTTAGAACCTTTGTGTGGTAAGGGGCAAGGAATGGAAGAGGGAGAGAGAGGGCAAATAGCTCAGAATGAACATTGAAAAAATGATATTGGTGTCCATACATTTCCAAATCTCTTTTGAGTAATAGTTCCTCTAAAACTGTCAAATACATTGCCCACAGTCCACATACAGACCACAACGCTCCTGGGTGAGGCATAAACCGGATTAAAATTTAATTGGGAAATATTTAAATAAATAAAAATATATAGATATATTTATAGATAGATAATGTTAAAATGGGATTTTCTAAAGGAATATGTGCATGTAGAAATCCTTATAGGGATCCCCTCCTTCAGGGAAGGTCTCTTCCTTAGTCATTGTTGGCAACATTCTTGCCAAGTTCTCCTTAATTGACTGATCCTTCACTTGGAAGATGGTCATTTACTTGAGAGCCAGCGTGGGCTCAGAAAGGGGTGAGAAATGATTTCATGATGGCACGCTTGCATGGGTTCTGGACAATGGACGATGCTCTTGTACTTTTCCAGTCACCAGTGGAGTGAAAACACAGGTTCTGTGCTTGCTTCCATGCTTTTTAGCATGACGTTTTTACCAATGTTGTCAGATGCCTTTAAGAAGGACAAAAATGACATCAAGGTCAGCTACTGCACTGACAGTAAATTATTAAAGTAGTGGGTGTGTTGGTGCATGATTTTTTCGTTTGCAGATGATTGTGCACTTAATGCAGCTTCTGAGGCTGAGATACAACACAGTATGGATCTGTTCTCTGCTGCTTGTGCTAATTTTGGCCTAACACCACCAAGAAAATGCAAGTTCTCCACCAACCAGCACTTTACCATCCGTATGTGGAACCGTCATTTACAGCAAATGGAGAACTATTGAATGCTGTGGACAAGTATACTTTCCAGGGATTTCCACATGGATGATGAGGTTGACACATGCATTGCCAGAGCTAGCTCAGTGTTCAGGAGTTTCCAAAAGAAAGTGTGGAAGAGAAGTATTAGACTACCTACCAGACTGAAGGTCTTCAGAGCAGTTGTGTGGACCTCATTGTCGTATGCCTGTGAAACCTGGACAGTATGTACATCAGTGCCATGCTGGCAAACCGAATCGCATCCATTTGAATGGTCTTAGGAAGATTCTGAAGATCATCTGGCAAGATAAGGAACCAGACACTGAGGACCTTTCTTGAGCTAAACTGCCAAATATTCAAACTCTAGCGCTGAGAGTGAAACTCTGATGGCCTGGTGACATTTGAATGCCAAATGTACATTGGCCTAAAAGCCTGTTTTACAGAGAATTCACATGAGGAAGTTGTTCACAGCTGAGATGCAACAAGGTATGGACTGATTCTCTGTTACTTGTGTTAGTTTTGGCTCAGCAGTTAACACCAAGAAAACACAGGTTCTCTACCGGTCAGCGATGCATAGATGACAAGGTTGCCACACGCATTCCCAGAGCTAGCGTCTTTGGGAGACTCTGAAGGAAAGTATGAGAGAGAAGAGGTATTAGACTTCCATTTAAGTTGTCTTGGGAATATTCTGAAGATCGCCTGGCAAGAAGAGGTACTGGTCACTGATGTCCTTTCTTGAGCTAAACTCCCGTGGGCTGCTCATGTTTTTCAAATGCCAAACCTAAGTTTGCCTGAAAGACTATTGTACTTAGAACTCTCACAAGGAATCAATACAAAGAAACTCAAGGTCTCTGTGAAGAACTTTGGAATCAATTATGTGACTTGGGAGACTGGCAGCATGGTGTGCCTGCATCACAAAAGGCACTGTGCTCTGTGAGCAAAACAGAATTGCTGTAGCTCAAAAAAGTGAGATGTGTAAATTGAGAGAAATATCCAAATGAGAGACAACTCCAGTTGTTCATATGGACAACTTGTGCCTGACCTGTGATGGAGTCTTCTGAACTCATAGTGGTCCAGTCAGCCACACTTGGCCACACTGTACCTTGACCCCAACATAATGATGTCATTTTAATCCTCTTTGAGAATGAAGGAGAACAACCAATGTGCTGGTAGCAGTCTTTATGTATAGTTTAATGGTCTCTGATTTGTTTGACTCCATTGCTTTAGAGGATATCCATTCTTGTTAATCGTTGTAATTTTTTGTTCAGTCGTTTTTCAGTTATATCCAACTCTTCATGACCACATTTGGCATTTTCTTAGCAAAGATACTGGAGTGGTTTGCCATTTCTTTCTCCAGCTCGTTTTACAAATAAAGAACTGAGGTAAATAGTTATATGTCTAGGAGCACACAACTAGTAAGTGTCTGAGGCCGGATTTGAACTCCTGAAGATGAGTATTCTTGACTCCAGGACCAGGGCTCTATCCACTGTACCACTTAGCTTCTCTTACTCTTAGTTAACCTTCTTATAAATAATCACTTTTAACTGGCCCCTTTTCAGACATGTCTCATAGCTAGCCTTTCAGTTTTTACTATTGCTTACTATTTCTCTAACTTAATTCTTTAAATTTGTAATATCATAGTAGTAACATTGTTAGACTGGAGAAAAATGACAGAATATTAAGAAAAAGGATTAATGTAGTACACCCAAAGCCGATCATTCAAAAATGACTTTTACCTATGATGTAGTTTTTGATACTATGTTGGCAGATTTGGAGAAGGTAGAAGTGGCATGATTATTACAAATTCAAAACAATGAAATAGTTCATTTTAATAAACAGATATAGAAATATGATACTACTCCCATCTAATATGAAATAACCTATTGGTATATTTCATCTTGTTCATTTCAGATTTAATTATCTGTAATGTGTGAAGCTAATTTATCTAAAAAAATTGTTAAGTACATTAAAACAAGTCCAAAATTTTATCTCCCCACAAACTGGGTGACTAGAGATGGAAATAGTCAATATTGCAGGGACAGAAAAGTGAGAATACTAATATATTGTTGGTGGAGACACAGTTTGGTCCAATCATTTTGAGAAGCATTTTTTTATTATAGTAAGAAAGTGATTTCAATTTCCATACCCTTTCCCTAGAGATTAAATTTCTAAGCATGTGGAATGTCAAAGAATATTGAGAGGTTAACTTGAAGGAAAAAAAATTTCTTCAACAAAATGAACAGAGTTAAAGAATTAACTTGTTTCTGCTAATTAAAAGTTGATACCTTATGTTTTAAGAAATTTTTTAACACAACAGTTCTCTACTAAAATTGCATCAAAACCCTGAGGGAAAAGTCAAGGGGAAAAAAAATGTTTGTCTTGTGGTAGTTAAGTAGAAAAATTCTTGAATTATATAATTCGGACCTATAGCATAGTCAGATGTGAGAAAACAATACTCATAAGACAATACAGAATATCAATCTTTTATTTCTTGTTCAAACTTGTAGTCCAGAATAAATTTATTACCAAGTTTAATATATAAAAAAGCCAAAACATATTCTTTAGATTTGTAAATATGAGTTCAAATGTTTACTTTGCTTAGATTTATTTTCATTGTCGAGAAACATGCATGAATAGATGAATATATATTAGTATATGTTGATATAATTTATGAATAAATGAAAAAAAGCTAACATTGAACAGTAGATTGACTTAGGATTTGAAAAGGAGTAAAACAAGACTCAGTGTACAGCATGCAAAATGCCAGGCTGCATGAAATGAAAGCCAGAATGAAGGTTTCTGGGAGAAACATCAACAATCTCAGATAAGCAGATCCTACTACTCTGGTGGCAGATAGTGAAGAGGAATTAAGCCTCTTGATGAGGGTGAAAGAGGAGAGTAAAACATGGTTTGAAGTAATACCTCAGAGTTGTTTTAATTATCCTTTCTCTAATCAATAGTGATTTAGGGCATTTTTTCCTATGACTTTAGATAGCTTTGATAACTTCATCTTCTTGCCTTTTCATATCCTTTGACCATTTGTCATTTGGGGAATTGCACTTATTTTTTTTTATAAATTTGATTCAGTTCTCTACATATTTGAGAAACTTGCTTTAAATTTTTTTTCACAGTTATTACTATGTATTTCCCTCCACTATTTTCCCCGTATTTATTCTCTCGCTCTCTCTCTCTTTCTCTCCCTCTCCCTCCCTCCCTCCCTCCCTGCCTCCCTCACTTATCTTGTCTATTCTAAAAAGTTTTGCTTGTGACTACTGCCTTCCCTAATCTGACCTCTCTAGTATTAGCTTTTCCTTTCTTCTGTTTTCCTCTTATTTTCCTGTAGGATAAGTTAGATTTCCACGCCCCACTGAATGTGTATGTTATTCTAACTTCTTTGATGCAATTCCAATGAGATCAAGGTTCAAGCGCTCCCCCTCCTACCTCTCCCAACTTCCCCTCCACTGTAAAAGCTCTTTTGTACCTCTTTTATGTGAAATAATTTGCCCCATTCTACCTTCCTTTTCTCTTTTTCCCAAAGCATTCCTCTTTCTCACCTCTTAATTTTTTTTAAGATACCATCTCATCATATTTAATTCACACTTCTTCCCTCTGTGTATGCTCCTGACTGCCCTAATAATGAGAAAGTTCTTAGGAGTTAAAAGTATTTTCTTCCCATGTAGTAATATAAATAGTTGAACCTTATTGATTCCCTTATGATTTCTTTTCCGTTTTATGTTTCTCTTGAGTTGTGTTTGAAAGTCAGATTTTCTATTTGGCTCTGGTCTTTTCATCAGGAATGCTTTAAACTCCTCTATTTCATTAAACATCTATTCCCCTTCCCCTCCCCCTAAAAGTTTATACTCAGTTTTGCTGTGTAGGTGACTCTTGTAATTTTAGCTCCTTTGCCCTCCAAAATATCATATTCTAAGTTCTCCAGTCCTTTAATGTAATGTAAGGTAATGCTAAATCTTATGCTATACTGATGGTAACTCCATGATACTTGAATTGTTTCTTTCTGGCTGCTTTCAATATTTTCTCCTTATCCCAGGAGCTCTGAAATTTGGCTATAATATTCCTGGGAGTTTTCATTTTAGAATTTCTTTTAGGAGGTGATCTGTAGATTGTTTCAATTTCTATTTTACCCTGTTGTCTTAAAATATTAGGATAGTTATCCTTGATAATTTCTTGAAAGATGATGCCTAGACTCTTTTTCTGATCATGGCTTTCAAATAGTCTAAGAATCTTAAATGGTCTCCTGATCTGTTCTCAAAGTCAGTTGTTTTGCCAGTGAGATATTTCCCACTTTCTTCTAATTTTTCCATGCTTTTGATTTTGTTTTATTGTTTCTTGAAGTCTCATGGAGTTATTAGCTTCCACTTGCCTAATTCTAATTTTTAAGGAATTATTTTCTTTAATGAGCGTTTGTACCATTTTTTTTCTTCCCATTTAGCTAATTCTGCTTCTTAAGAAGTGCTTTTCTTTATTGCATTTTTTTTTCCTTTGGCCAATTCTGCTTTTCAAGGCATTCTTCTCTTCGTTTGATTTTTGTATCTCTTTTACTGTTTTGCCTATTCTATTTTCAGTGTGTTATTTGCTCCAGTATTGTATGTGTGTGTGTGTGTGTGTGTGTGTGTGTGTGTGTGTGTCTCCTTTACCAAGCTCTGCTGATGCTTTTTCCATCATTTTCTTGCATTACTCTCATTTCTTTCCCCAATTTTTTCCTCTATGTTTCTTATTTGAGTTTTAGAATTCTTTTTGAGCACTTCCATAGCCTGAAACCAATTCACATTTTTCTTTGAAGGTTTTGATGCAGCACTTTTGACTTTATTGTCTTCAGAGTTTGTGTTTTGCTCTTCTCTGTCACCAAAGTAACTTTCTATGGTCAGGCTCTTTTTCTTTTGTTTGGTCATTTTTCTGCCCTATTTCTTGACTTGTATCTTTATATGTTAAAGTTCTGCTGTGCTCCTGGCACGGCCTCTTTGTTGTACAGCTGTTTTCGGAGCTACTTTTGGGGATTTGTAAGTTTTCAGTTCTTCCAAGATGGTACGATTTAAGGAGAGGTGTATTTACTACTCTTCTGACCTATACTGTGGTCTGTGAATGACCACAAGTGATCTTTACCACTCTGGAACTATAACCAAGGTCCTTGCACACCTTTGACTGCAAGTTCTGTTGTGCTCCTTTTTGCCTTGGGATTGTGACCTAGTTCTGTGACCTGGATCCTTATTTGGGCAGTATAATAGAGTTCTCTATCCAGTTCTAGCAAAGGGGACTGCCATATTCTCTGTCTCACCAGTTTTCCAACTCTCTCTCTGTCTGTGGGTTGCGGAATCAGGAAGCCGCCACTGCAGCCACTGATTTGCTGGGGCCTGGCCTGCTTTCGTGGGAGCTGGATGCACTCCACTCTCACCTTGGTGTGACAGCTATGTTCTGCTGTTGTTCTAAGTTGTCTTGTAGTAGAAAACGGTTTAATTTCATCCTTTTGTGGTTTCTGCTCCTCCAGAATTACTTTCGAGTCATTATTTAAAGTAGTTTTGAAGGGAATTTGGGTTAACTCAGGCAAGTCCCTGCCTTTCTCTCCTATTGTGGCTCTGCCCCTGAAAATCATGTGTCTCTTAATACTAACAATTTTATTTTGTGTTATTCAGTGCTTCCTAATACCTGTTACCCTTTATGGAAACACCTGTTAGAAAACTTACATAGTCTATGCATCTTGCGAAAACAATAGGATATACAAGAATGTGGTTGGAGATGAACAGATATGATCTTCAATCAAAGCAGCAACTGTGACAAGAGAAGTTCTGATTCAGGCTTCTTTCTGCCACTGGGAAAACAGAAAGACTGTGATGCAAAAAGACCTCTAGATGAGATTTCTTGCCTCATTATAAGAAGAAGACCCTGCCCCAGTCTCCACTTTGACCTTCCAGGTATTGTTCCTGGAAGCTAGACTTTCACAGTACTTACAGAGATAAAATTGGGACACAAGTTACTGTTCTAATTTTGGCCACATGATAGGTGTCTTTATCTCCCTTTCTGTTACTTGTTTCCAAAGGTGCATACCCTCAAATTTTCTTCCTCCTTTTTGTAAAATTCCACTTTTCTCTGCTGCTTATATATTCACATTCTAAATAAAGTTGCTGAAGCTGACACTGTAGGCTCACTGACTCTTAAAAACAATGGAGTCTGTTTTCTGGTTATAATGAAACTACAGTTCATTATATTTGCATTGTTGATTTGGTAATTGACAGCAGTACCTAATCAATGTCAGTGAGGTGGCACAGGGGATAGTGTCAGTGGTGGAGTCAGGAGGACCTGAGTTCAAATGTAGCCTCAGATGTTAACTAGGTATGTGGCCCTGGGGAAGTCATTTAACCTTTTTTGCCTCAGTTTCCACATCTTTAAAATAAGCTGGAGAAGGAAATGGCCAAGTATCTTTGCCAAGAAAACTATTTGAAATAGGATCACAAAAAGTTGGGCATGGCTGAATAACCACCACCACCACCACCACGTTATCAATTGACCCTGGATCATTTTTTTTTTTCTCAGAAACAGAATAATATAGTGTGGTGGGAAAAACAACAGATTTGGAGTCGGAGGAGATAGAAATTCTGGCTCCGCTATTTATTATCTACAAGACTTTGGCCAATTTACATACTCTTTCTGAAACTCAAATTACTTACCTCAAAATGAACCAGATGATTTTTTAGACCTTTCAATTTGAATTCAGTTAAAATATAATATACTAGAAACAAAATAATGAAGGAAACAGATTCCTGAATATAGTATGGAAATGGCAACTAAAGCTACAATTAAATTTTTATTCTTTCAACAGCTAAAATCTTATTATGTATGTGTGTGTGTGTGTGTGTATACGTACAGCAAAAAGAGGCAAAAGGCATCCCCTACTTTCAAGGAACTTACAGTCTAATGGGAAAGACAATATGGGAACAAATATTTAGCAAGCAATTTATGTACAAGTTATATAGGAGATAAGTAATACCTGGAAACACTGAAATTTAAAGGGTTTTGTAAAGACTTCCTGTAGAAGGTGGGATTTTAGTTGAGACGTAAAGGATGCCAGGGAGGCCAGTAGTTAGAATGGATGAAGGAAAGCTTCCAGGAATGGTGGACAGCCAGAGAAAATGCCCAGAGCTGAGAGATTGAGTGTCTTGTTCATGCAACAGCCAGGAGGACAATGCCAGTATGTGTCAGGAGTATATAAGAAGACTGTAAAGGTAAGAGGGAGCTAGGTTATAAAAGTCTTTGAATACTAAATAGAACATTTTGTATTTGTTCCTGGAGGCCATGAGAAGCCCTTGGAGTTTACTGAGTAGAGGTACATAATTGGGCCTTCATTTTAAGAAAATCACTTTAGTGGTCAGATGGAGAATGTTTTGGAATGGTAAGAGACTTGAAGCAAGTTAAAGCAATAATCCAGGTATTAGTTGACAAGGGCCTGTATTAAACTAGTCACAAATGTCAGCGGAAAGAAGGGAGCATGTTGAAAGATATTTCAAAGGTGAAATTGGCAGGCCCTGTGGCAACTGCTTGGAAAGCGGTGGGGGAAGATGAGAGCTCATGATGAATCCGTGATGCTCACGTAGGTTGTTGGCCTGAGAGACTGGGAGGTTGGTGTTGCCCTCTGTAATAAGAGGGAAGGTAGGAGCAGGGGAGGTTTTAGGGGAAAGACGAATGGCTTCTTTTTTGGACATAATGAGTTTAAGGTATCTACTGGACATCCAGTGTGAGATGTCTGAGAGACAATTGGAGGTAGGAGGTTGAAGGTCAGCAGAGAAACCATGTCAAGAAAGGTGTTTTTGAGAATCATCAGGATTGAGATGGTAATTAAATATATGGGCACTGATGAGATCACCATAAAGTAGTATAGAGAGAAAAGAGAAGAGAGTCCAGGACAAAACCCTGAGAGACAAATGTATAGTTAAAAGGTGTGATCTAGAAGAGAGTCCTTTTCCACTCTTTCAGATGATGGGTAGCATATTTGATCATTAGTGCTGCAGAATCATGGTTGATGATTATACTGATTTGTACTTATTAATTCTTTTAAAGTTTGTTTTTATCATGTTGCCTTTGCACAAATTATTCTCGTTCTGTTTATTTCACTCTGCATCAGTTTCTGTAAATTTTCCTATATTGCTCTGAAACCATCCCCTTAAACATTTCCTACAGCACAATATTATTCTGTCACATTTATGTATCATAACTTGTTAAACCACACCCCCTCCCACTGATGGGCACTCTCTCATTCTTTGCCACTTTGAAAAGAACTATAAATATTTTCATAAATTTTTAATCAGAATTTGTTGGCTTAGGACTAATTCTTCCCCTTATCTGCCCTCCTGATTCTCCTTTCTTTCTCATCTTTCCTTAATATTTACCTGTTGAATGAAGTGTATTCCTGTACCCAGCTCTGTCTGTGATCATGTGTGCTCTTTCTGTCTTGGCTGAGTTCAGATAAGAGTGAGATTCAAATGTCAGCTCCTCCCACTCCCTCTTCCTTGTTTACATAGATGTCTACATGTCACTGATTATGTGGCCTAATTTCCCCTAAACACCTCCTTTCTTTCCCTCCCTCCCCTCACTGTATTCTTCTTCTCTTTTTCCATTCTTCTTTAATACCATTAAGACATAACAGACCCAAAGACCCTAGCTTCTGGGATAAGAACTCACTATTTAGCAAAAACTAGGTATTGGCCAGTACCTTACACTTACAAGATAAGGTTGAAATGGGTACATCATTAGACATAAAAAGGGATAATAAGTGCATTAGGAGAGCAATGAATCATTCACCTGTCAGATCTATAGAGAAAGGAAGAATTTTTGACAAAACATGAAACAGAGAGATTTACGAAATGTAAAATGGATCATTTTGATTATATTATATTAAAAAGGTTTTGCACAAACAAAACCAGTGCAGTCAAGATGAGAGGGAAAACAAATATGCAAAGCAATTCTTACTGCAAGTGGCTGGTGATAAAGGCCTCGTTTGTCAAATATATAGAGAACCAAGTCAAATTCATAAGACTCTAAGTCATTCCCCAGTTGATAAATGGTCAAAGGATCTGAACAGGCAATTTTCAGATGAAGAAATCAAAGCTATCTAGAGTCATATGAAAAAATGATGTAAATCAATGTTGATTAGAAAAATGCAAATCTAAACAACTCTGATATACCTCTTCATACCTATCAGATTGACTAATATGACAGAGTAGGAAAATGATAAATGTTGGAGAGGATATGAGGAAATTTTGGATGCTAATGCATTGTTGGTGGAGTTGTGAACTGATCTAACTGTTCTGGAGAGCAATATGGAACTATACCCAAAGGGCAATCAAATTCTGCATACCTTTTGATCCGGTAATATAGCTTGGTCTGTATCCCAAAGAGATCATAAAAAGGGGAAAGGATCTATATGTACAAAAAATATTTATGCCAGCTCTTTCTTTTTTATAAATTTTTTTTTTAATTTTTAGTTTACAACACTCGGTTCTACATAATTTTGAGTTCCAGATTTTCTTTCTTCCCTTCCCCCCCTCCCTCCCCAAGCTGGCATGGAATCTGATATATCTTCTATGTATAACTTCGCATTGAACTTATTTACACACTAGTCAAGTTGTGAAGAAGAATTACGACTAATGGAATGAATCATAGGAAAGAAGAAACAAAACCAAAAAAAAAAAATCCCCAAAACAAAAGACGAAAAAAAGGGGAAAAAAGCAAGCATAAAGTGTGCTTCAGTCTGCATTCATACTTCATAGTTCTTTCTCTGGATGTAGATAGCATTCTCCATCGTGAGTCCTTTGGAGTTTTCTTTGCACCTTGTGTTGCTGAGAAGAGCAAAGTCTATCAGGGTTAGTCATCACAGAATCCATACATCTGTGGTTTTGTGTAATGTTCTCCTGGTTCTGCTCCACTCACTCAGCATCATATCATGTAGGTTTTTCCAGGTTGTTATGAAGTCCATGTCTTATAGCACAATAGTATTCCATTATGTTCATATGCCACAACTTGTCCAGCCATTCCCTAATTGATGGGCATCCCCTTGATTTCCAATTCTTAGCTACTACAAAAAGAACTGCTATAAATATTTTGGTACATATAGGTCCTTTTCCCACTTGTGTGATCTGTTTGGGATACAACCCTAGAAGTGGTGTCGCTGAGTCAAAGAGTATGAGCATTTTTATAGCCCTTTGGGCATAATTCCAAATTGCTTTCCAGAATGGCTGGATCAGTTCACAACTCCACTAGCAATGTAACAATGTTCCAATTTTCCCACATCCCCTCCAGCGTTTATCATTTTCCTGTTTTGTCATTTTAGCCAATCTGACAGGAGAGATGTGGTACCTAAGAGTTGTTTTGATTTGCATTTCTCTATAATCAGTAGTGATTTCGAGCATTTTTTCGTATGCCTATAGATATTTTTAATTTCTTCTTCTAAAAACTGCCTATTCATATCCTTTGACCATTTCTCAATTGGGGAATGACTTGTATTCCTATATATTTGGCTCAGTTCCTGGTATATTTTAGAAGTGAGGCCTTTATCAGAGACACTGGTTGTAAAGATTTTTTCCCAATATGCTGCTTCCTTCCTAATCTTTGTTGCATTGGCTTTTTTTATACAAAAATATTTCAGTTTAACATAACCAAAATTATCCTTTTTGCATTTCGTAATGCTCTCTATCTCTTGTTGTGTCATGAATTCTTTGCTTTTCCATAAATCTGATAGGTAAACTATTCCTTGCTCTCCCAAATTGCTTATAGTTTCAGCCTTTATTCCTAAATCATGAACCCATTTTGACTTTATTTTGGTATATGGTGTAAGATATTGGTCTATGCCCAGTTTCTGCCCTACCATTTTCCAATTTTCCC
>CM053623.1:167855037-167867710 GCA_028646595.1 Phalanger gymnotis
ATAGTACAGTTTAATATCTGGTATGGCTAGGCCACCTTCCCTAGCATTTCTTTTCATTAATTCCCTAGATATTCTAGACCTCTTGTTCTTCTAGATGAATTTTGTTATTATTTTATCCAGCTCTGTAAAATAATTTTTTGGTAGTTCATCCAAGACCAAGTCCAAAGGACTCATGATGGATAATGTTAGCCACATCAAGAGAAAGAACTAATGGAGTCTGAATGCATATCAAAGCATACTATTTTCTCTTTCTTTATCTTTTTCATGTTTTTTTTCCCTTTTGATCTGTTTTATTTCACAATAGGACTAATATGGAAATGTGTTTTAAAGCAGGCTTGCATAACATACAGCCTGCTTTGGCAGGCTACAAGTGACCTTTGGGCTGTATGTTTTGCAGGCCTGCTTTACAGGATTGCACATATACAGCTTATTTAAAATTCTTAACTTTTTAGTGAGCAGAGAGGGGAAGGGTTGGGTAAGAAAATTTGGAACTCAAAATTTGTTACATGAATGTTAAAAATTGTCTTAGATATTACAGAGCCATTCTCAGGCCTTGTCTAATTAGTTTCCCTCTGTGACTCACAATGGTGGTAGACTTCAGAAAGAACATTTCTCTTCATTTTAGAATGTAAGCAGTTTATCCTTTTTTTGGTCCTTTATTATTTTTTGGTCATGCTTACTGTTTTGTATTTCTGTTGACTCTTGTGTTTGAACTTTAGCGTTTTTACACAGCTCTGGTCTTTTCACAGGAATGCTTAGAAGTCCTTTATTTCATTAAAGATATATCCTCTCCCTTCTCCCCTTTCTCCTCCCCCAATGGAATTACACCCAGTTTTGCTGAGTAAGTTATTTTTGATTGGAAGCCTAAATGTCCTTTGCTTTCTGGACTATGGTATTCAAAGCTCTCTGCTCATTTATGCTAGTGTCTACTATGTTGTGTATGATCCTGGCTATGGCTCTTCAGTACTTGAATTCTTTCTCGTTGCTTTCAATATTTTCTCTTTGACCTAGAAGCTCTGGATTTTTGCTGTGATGTTTCTAGTTTTTATTTTAGAATTTCTTTCAGTTGGAGACCAGTTGTTCCTTTGTGTTTCTACTTTGCCCTCTGGTTCTAAGAGATTTCTGCAGTTTTCTTTCAAGATTTCTTGAAATGGGTTGTCCAGAGCCTTTTTCTTAGTCATGGCACTTGGGTATTTAAGTGATTTGTAACTCCCTCCTCCCCCCATTGTGTTTTCCAGATCATTTGTTTTTGCTATAGTATTGAATTTCTTTTTCCAGTATTTCTTTTTGTTTCATGGAATCATTGGGCTTCCATTTGGTCTGTTGTAATTTTCAGGAATTATGTTGCTTGGGCAAGGTTTTTTTTTTGTTTGTTTGTTTGTTTTTGTTGTTTTTTTAGCTGTTGTGCCAAGCTGCTTATTGTTTATTCTCTTTCCAGTTCTTTTATTTCATAGATTGCATTTCCTTTTCAATTTTTCCCTCCAACACTAATTCATAAATTTAGTTGAATTTGTGTCCAGGATGTGTTTTTCTCTGAGAATTCCTGTCACCCTAGTGTCTTTTTCTGGTAGAATTCTCATTTTGTTTCCTCTTCCTTCCAGCCTATTAGGACTTGGGTGTATGCTTTCAGTGCTCCCAACGTGGCAGGGCAGGATCTGATTACTATCCCCATAGTCTAAGCTCTACAAGTTTCTGACTTAATTTTAGGGCTGAACTGTAGTGAACTGCTGCTAGTATTAGCCAGCTCTGCTGCTTGGCAGTATCACAACCAAATGCTGCTCTCCTTTGGCAAGATTCAGATTAGGATTGCTCTGGTATTACTCAGCGGGCTAAAGCTACAAGTTGAGCTACAAGTTCGAAGTGAGAGCATCCTGTTCTCCAGAGTTTGGAGTCAAACTGTTGCCATTTGCAGTAGTGTAACTCTTCAAAATTGAAAACGAGCAGGAAAGTTTACTTCATTGTGAAGAAATTCATTGGCTTTCTTGTCATTAGGTTTTGAAGCAATTTTGACAACTTTTCTATGAAATCAAAATGTTTTTAGAAATGAGAGTACCAGAACAACTTAATAAGAACTGGTTTCAGGATTTGGCTTTCATTGTAGATGTTATGGGGTATTTAAATGAGTTAGATTTTAAAACTTAAGGGTGGAAATCAGGGTGTAGCTTTTAAGATAAAACTTGGTCTTTGGTAAAGGTAAATAAAATTGTGATTTGACTCAAATTCTTACATGTATAAATTATCAAGAGTCATGTTGTTGTAATTTCAATAAGTATGACTTAGATATTTGAATTTGAACTTGAAAAACACTATGAAGGATTCAGAATGTATGAAAATACTTTAAAAAACTATTCAGCACTCCATTTTCTTTTAATATTGAGAGAATGAACGGTAACATTCAGATAGAACTGGTTGAAATTCAGTATAATGTATATAAATGGGGGGCACAGGTTGAGTTGAATATGAAGGGATGATGTCTAAAAAAATAAAATCAAATTAAGGGATGAGAGAGGAATATATTGAGAGAGGGAGAAAGGGAGAGATAGAATGGGATAAATTATCCCACATAAAGGTGGCAAGAAAAAGCAGTTCTGTAGGAAGGGAAGAGGGGACAGGTGAGGGAGAATGAGTGAATCTTGCTCTCATTGGATTTGACCTGAGGAGGGAATACCATACACACTCAATTGGGTATCTTACCCCACAGGGAAGAAGGAGGAATAAGATAAAAAAGGGGGGACGATAAAAGGGAGGGCAGATGGGGGAGGAGGTAATCAAAAACAAACACTTTCGAAAAGAGGACAGGGTCAAGGGAGAAAATTCAATAAAAGGGGATAGGTTAGGAAGGAGCAAAAAACATAGTCTTTCACAACATGAGTATTGTGGAATGGTTTTACATAATGATACTCATGTGGCCTATGTTGACTTGCTTGCCTTCATAGGGAGGGTGGGTGGGGACAGAACTTGGAACTCAAAGTTTTAAAAACAGACGTTCCAAAAAAAAAAGTTTTTGCCTGCCACTAGGAAATAAGATACACAGGCAATGGGGCATAGAAATTTATCTTGCCCTACAAGAAAGGAAGGGAAAATGGGATGGGAGGGGAGTGGGGGTGACAGAAGGGAGGGCTGACTGGGGAACAGGGCAACCAGAATATATGCCATCTTGGAGTTGGGGAGAGGGTAGAAATGGGTAGAAAATTTGTAATTCAAACTCTTGTGATAATCAATGCTGAAAACTAAATATATTAAATTTTAAAAAAAGAAGCCTGAAATTCAGTATAATATTGCTTAAAAAAAAAGTGTAAGTGTTCCAGATTCTTACTCTTACTTGACAAGACATTTTGTTGAAATGCACATTTTCTATAAGAACTTTAGCAGTGTTTGTTAGTTGGTACCTATGCAAGCAGTTATTTTCACTTCTGAAATCTGTTAAAACTTCATATAGGACAAGATTTATAATACTGATAAAATGGTTTCCGGCAAAAGATGCCAAATTTCCAGCAAATGATATTAAATTGATTTTGAATATTTTATAATGATATGTTCTATAATGATTTTGAATCTATTCCATTTTAGAAACATACAATTATATGTTTTTTATCTGTAATTCCTAAGTGATTTATATTTTATAAATAAATACACATAAATATTTTTAAATGGTCAGGTATATAATAACAATGTCTTTTTTACCTATTTGTTGTATCTAGTTCCTATCTGATTTTAACAAGTTGTTGAAATTATAAAAAAAAAGAAACACGTAAACTTATAATTTTCAAGGTCAGTGTGTAGCCTGCAGGAATTTCTATATAAGTGGTTCCTGTTTCCATTTGTGTTTCATACTGCCATGTTACAGAATCTACATCAGTAATTTATGATAAATTTATGTATGCATATTATTTAAAAACAAAAAGCATTGTTAATGAATTTGCTTGTAGCATTTTTATGTCTCTCAGGTGAGTATGAGTAGTATACTTAAAAATATAAATTATTCATTAAAATTGATGCAGCATGCATGTGTGTATGTTTGTGTGTGTGTGTCTTTGCATTTGTAGGTGAGGTTTTTTTTATCATATATTAGGTGACTCATATCCCCATCACAACTCTCACTGACACAAAATAGTAGTCTCTATCTATTTTGAGTTTCTTTGAAAGCATTTTCTATCACTAGTCAGAGACATTGGGCTAAATGTCATCAAAACTGTCTGGTGTTAGAGAAAAATTTATCTCCAGTCTTAGTCACTCATCTAGGATTCACAGGTCTCTAAGTTAACAAACCTGTCATACTTCTAGACCCTGATAGTATCCTTTTCTGTCCTAGGAAGTTAAAATTACTTTTTCCTGACCTCCCCCCCCCCCCAATTTGGTACCTTCATTCTATTTTTTTTCTAATTTTTCCTGTGCATAACATGTTGGAATGTAGTTGTTTGCATATTGTTTACCTCCTTAGACTAGGAGCTCCTTGAGAGGAGGTATTTCCCCCCTCTCCCCATTCGTGTCCCCAACACTTAGCACAATGTTTGGCACATAGTAGGTGCTTAATAAATGTTTATTGACTGTTGACCATATGATGTTCTTTTGTTTTATGAAGTCATTGTTAAGCACTACATATGGAGCTTAACTAAATGTTATTTAATAGAAAAGTGAGATGTCATTTATGAATATTTGGTTTCAGTGGAATGGAAAAGTGTTGGAAACTCCAGGAATCCTTAAGAACAAACTTCTTTAAACTGATCGTTAGTATCAGCTTCATAGAATAAAGGGAACACGCGATTTTGAAAAGTTCATTTTTTTTTTTCCTCAATAGGCAAGTAAAAGACCAAAATAAGAAGGTTGCCAATCTGAAGCACAAGGAGCAGGTGGAAAAAAAGAAAAGTGCGCAGATGCTGGAGGAGGCTCGCAGGAGGGAGGACAATCTCAATGACAGCTCTCAGCAGCTCCAGGTCAGAGTAGAAGGAAAACATTGATGGTGGGGGAAGGGGGTTCTTTAATGGCCTGTTATTTTTTCTATGCTTGAATGTCTCTCCCTAATTCTTTTTGCAGCCTTCCTCCACTGTTGGTCCAGTTGAGCTCAAGCCTCCCCTTAATTAGTTTTTGCGCTCCTCTGCTCCCCTCCTTCTACTGCAGCCTTAATAGTTTTGTCTCCTCTGTTCTGGCATTAACGTACTCCCTTTCATTCTAGATCTTCTCAAAGTGGTTTATCTTTTGCTCATGAAAGCCTAGGTCCCTCAGAAAATCATTGCATCCTTGGTACCATCTTTAGTGCTGGGTACTTTCCATGATAAATGGCCTGGGAGGGGAAGTGAGCATGCTTCTTGTTCTACATGGTCATTTACTATAACCCTCCCTCTGCCTCCTTACTTAGCTGTCTCTACTCATTTGAGCTCCTTTCCACTTCTCTTTTATTCTTTGTCCAAATATCAGCTGGCTCCTAGGTCATTCTCCCTTCTTTCTCAAGAACTTCAGCTCTTAGCTCAGTCTTTTTTTCCACTACAGACCCTGCTCTCACATTTGAGAATGGTATTGATGCTGTAATTTTTTTTTCATTCGTTTTGTTTTGTTTTTTTCCATTTCTTTATTAATACTTTCCTGTACCCTCACTCAGATATTGTTCTCCCACTTTATTAACTTCCTCATCTCTTATTATCTCAGTTGATTCCACTTGAGCAGCTGTAGATATGCTTATATGAAAGATCATGGAATCACCCATAACTAAGTTACCTCTATAATCCTAGATTCTGAAATTCTTCCCTGATAATAATAATCTGTTCTCTTACCTTTCCTTCTGCTTCATTCCGTAAATCTGTTTGTTCTTACCAAGGCAAACACTTCATTTCAGTCCTTTGTTTCCTTTTTATTTTCTTTATCCTTCACCCCTGTTCTAGGCTCACTTTCTTTTCCTTCCTCTCTACTAACCCAGGCCTTATTGTAGGTGAGGCATTTATCAATACTCACTTTGTGCATTGAACAGACTGATGACTGGTCTCCCTACTTTTGGTCTCTGCGTTTTCTACCTTTCTTCTCCATGGTTCCCATAATAACCTTCCAGGTTCTGGGGCTGTTGCCCCTGCTTAAAAATCTTCAAGAGATCCCTGCTGCTTCAAGGTGAAATGTGAACTCAGTTGTTTGGCGTGTGTGCCCCCCTCTCTTACACTGCAGCTCTCCTTTCTAGCTTTATTCACTTCATAATTCAAATTTCATACAAACTGATATACTAACCATTTTCTGAACTTGGCATTCCATATCCTTTATCTCCCCTTAAACAGACTGTTTCACTCTCTTCACAGTTCCAAGTTCAATTTACTACCTCTTCTGGGAAACCTTTTTTGTTCTTCTAAGCTCTTCTAAGAGCTATCACTCTTCAGCTTACCGTATATTAACAACAGTAATAATTCTCAATCCAGCAGAGTTCATTCTAAGACAAGGACAATTAGGCTGTTTGCACATGTTTATTTCTCTCAAAGCAGGCAGACATGCATATGAATACATGAGAGTCATTTGGAAATGAGCTCACTTTGGGGTTTGGCTCCACAACTTATATACCTGTAGAGCAAGGGAATGATCCCCTCCCCTCCTTTCCTGATTCAGGATGCCTGTATCATCCAAAGTGATAGTGTCTGTAGAGTAAGCTGGTACCCCCAGGATAAGAGTGTCAAGGTAGTGGCTTAATAAGAGCATGCCCTAAAACAATAAGATAAGAGAAATATCAATCAAGATATTGTCCGGTTCAAGGTGCCTTGTCTTTATTAGTCATAAACTGGATAATGCTCCCAGTCAGCCTAATTTTGGTATTCACTCAGAGAGCATGCAAGGATTATGGTATGTTAACTCAGAGTGGGCCAAAATGTGTTTTTCTGGTTGACCAATCCAGGTTTTTGGCCTTCTTTCATGTGATGTGGGGCTTAGGCTGTTTCCACATCTTTGACGTTCATAAAGTACTTTAAAGTTTACAAAGGACTTTACATAGGTTTTCTACTTGAAACTCCTGAAAAACTAATGAAGTAGAGATAATGGGTATTACTATTATTCCATGAGTTCCAATGCGTATAACTATTTTATAGTAAAGGTTAAATGCTCAAAAGTTAATTCATTCATAGTCACTCATGTTACACAGCTAGATCATGTCAGAAATGGTATGTGAACCGAGATCTTCTTGATTTTACCACTTTATCCACTTCTCCATTGACTAAGCCAGGTTGCCTTCTTATGGATGATGAGGATAATGATGACAACTGTTATTATGTTATCTTCAATATGGGACAGTGGGCATCTATCACATTCCTGCTATGGTCAAAGAACTGTGCCCAGTGAAGGGTGATGATTCAATGTCATTAGTAACTGTCAGAGTCTTTTCCCACTCATAGTGGGTGCTAAATGTTTGCTGAATTGTACTAAATTCCTCCCAGAATTATTAGCAATTAAAAAAAAAAAAGCTTTACAGGGAAAGGGAAAATTTAACTCCACTTCTCTTGCCTCTTTCCTTAATCTATTAGTCCTAGCATGGTGCTCTGGAGTCCTTTAATTTAATTTAAATCTATGATTAGCTGTGTTGCCCTACATATAAGGTGTGTTTGTAAAAGTGTTTTGAGTTTTTATGTATTAAATTATGTGTGTCTGGGTTGGGGGAGAGGAGGAGGGGAAAGGGGGCTATCCAAAGATCAGTTTCTTAATCCCCAGTTTTTGGGTAAGCTGAACTTTATTTTTCTCATTTTTTTGATGGAGTTGGGGGGACCAAGCTTGTGATTTTATTGGTGTACATCAGTGGTCTCCAGAGTTGGGTCTGTGGAATAGAATGATGCCAAGGTGGCTGTGGCTTACATCTAGGAGTGATCATCCATTTAGAAGGTAGGAAGAAGACTCACATCCTACCCTACCCATGAAAACCAGTTGTGGGCTTGTCTTTGGCACCACTATACCGTGCCCTTCAAATCCGTCTCACTCTTCTCCTTCTCATATCTCTCCTTCCCCAGCTTCACCAGGTATATTCCCCTTAGGGTAAGAGAGATCTAACTTAACTGAACCCAGGCAGTAGCACCAATTGCACTACCACCCCCACCCCCACCCCCACCCAGCGCCTCTCCCTCCACCTTGTCCACTTTCACCACGGAGCACTCTGCATTCTGGTACAGTATCTTGTCAGGAACCACTCCTCTTATCTCATTTTAAGTAGCACAAGGTGAGCAGGCACAGATGGGCTGTGACTGTTATTTCCTACCCAAACCATCCTTCTTTCAAACTTCCTAGGTTGCATGTGAGTTAATACTTAAAATCCTACCAGGTTCTCAACTTCCTCCTTATTCTCAATTTTCCATTAATTGAAACTGATCCCTTCAAAGTTACCAAAGATCTCTTAATTACCAGATCTGATTATCTTTTCTCAACCCTCATCCTTATTGCCTTCTCTACAGCATTTGACGTATTGACCACCCTCTCCTCCAGTATACTGCTCTCTCTGGGTTGTCATGACATTGATCTCTTCTGGTTTTCCTTCAGCCTGTCTGACTGTTCTTTCTCATTCTCCATTGCTCCATCTTCTTTAATATTACATCCTCTCCCTGTGGACATAATGCCTTGTCTTCTCTCTGCTTAAGAAATTGTTGCCTTTATCGCCTCCCATTTGTTTAATTATCAATTCTATTTAGGTGGCTCCCAAATCTGTCTTATCAGTCTAAATCTCCCTCTTGAATTCAAGTCTGCATCACAAACTGCCTGGAAGACATTTTGAGTTAGATTGTTCTTTAGATTCTCATTCAGCATGTCCACAGTAGTACTTTATCTTAGACTCCACAATTTTAAGAGCATCCCCATCTTTCCACTCACCCAAGTTCTCAAACTTGGCATTTTTCTTGTTTCCTTTCTTTCCCTTATCTCACATATGTACTTGGTTGCCAAACCTTACCATTTCAACCTCTTTCAAATTTGTCCTCTTCTCTCCACACACATAATTCAGGCCAGGCCCTTTTCACCTCGTAGCTGGAGTATCACAATAGCTTCCTAATTATTCTCTGTATCTCAAATAATTCATTCCTAATGATTCAAGATTTCTTCCACATAGCTGACAAAATGATTTTGATACAATGATAGGCTCTCTATTGCCTCTAGAATCAAATATCCTTTTTTGGGGCACAAATTTTAGGGTGTACTTATTAGTACAGCAATATGTATATGTAGCTTATAAATAAGTAAATACACATGTTTTGGAGTTATGTGGGCATATTTTTGTTTTTTACTGTTAGAGGTATATGATCAAAAAAGTTTGGTGACTACTGGTATAATGAACTGGCAGTAATTCTATTTATAGAAGCAAGTCAGATCTGCTTTGCTTAAAGTACTCGTTCAGGGTAAGATAGCCAGTATGTATCAAACCAGGTTTTTGTAACTATACAACTAGTACCTCTCTGTTCATTTTGCTACGTTATTTCACTTCTATAAAGCAAAAATTTGTGGGTAATTCACTGATTGAGTTGATCTAGCCTCAACATGATGGTGTTTTAAGAAGGTACTTTTTTTTTGTTCCAAACTCCCATTGAAAAACCTCTGTTTATTAGGTTCTTATGACTTCAAATAGTTGTCAGCTGGTTATATGTGATAGTGTGGTTTCATCTGCCATAGTATTCTGACATTTGCAGTTATAGCTATGGAATCATTTAGGTTACTTGGAAGGGTTTGGATTCAGTAAATAGATCAGAGGTTCAATTTGGAGGAAAAGCTTGCAGAATTTGAGAGAGACTGATGAAAATTTGAAGAATGATCTCCAAGTCCTGATGCTGGTTGAGATTGTGTTTCTGGGTAGGAGAGACAGAATCAAGGACAATTAAGGAGAATAAGAAAGGGTTAAGGAGAATTAGAAAATAGAATCTAAGGAGGAGGATAGAAGGGGAAGATAGTTGGAAAGATAAGACAAAGTAAATTAGAAAAGGTTAATGAATAATTAGTGTTAATCAAATAGAATGGATTGCCGGGTAGCGTAAAATGGTAAAAGAGATTGATACAGGCATAAAAGGGAAGGGGGAGATTTGTGTCTGTGGCTGTGGAGATGTTGAGAGTAAGGAAAAGGAATGTGAATGGGGTTGTAAATTTATTAAAAAATGATAATTGACCATAAATTGATGCTTAGGGTCGAAATGTAAAACCTAAGCACACAGTTAAAACTTCGCAGGAACCAAGGCTGAAAATCGCTATCATTATATGTAGAAACAGTATCAGATTGCATGCCACCTGGCAGGGGGGTAAGGTATAGCGAAAAGGGAGAAAATTTGGAGCTCAAAAACTTGTCAAATTGAGTGTTATAAACTAAAAAAAAAATTAATTAACAAAAAATTTTTAAAAAGACATAGCAACAAGGGGAAAAAAAAAAGAAAACCTCTACCATTATGGAGAATAAAAATTATACAAGTGATTGACATCAAACTTAAGATGTTTATATTTCTGCCACGGCCAAGTGACTGCTGTCTGTTTTCTAAGTGTAGGCTGATCTCACTTCTTTAGGAGAAAATAGAGACTGGAAGAATATCCCTCTATGTGCCAGGTTCCTACGGAGTGGAAGGGTTCCTAAAGGAAAAGAATAAGGCTTCAGTGGAGAAACAAGGAATCTTAGGTTGAGGAGGGAAGAGTTTCTTGCCTTGTCAGGGTGATGAAGAGTGAAAGAGTGCTATCCAGAAGAAAAGGGAAAGAAAAGCTCTGCAATTATAGTTTTAAAAGAGACTTGAAGTTCTGACAAGGTTGTCCTCTTAAGAATGAAATAATACTGCAATAGATGCTATCAGCTTCATCCACTAAGAAGTTAGCTAACTGAAAAGTTAATAGATAATCACAGGCCAAAAAATGACGCATCAATTAAAAATGTAATGTCAGCGGGGGATCTCAGGTTGGGCGAAGAAGCATAGGGCATTGCCACTGACTAAGTGGTCATAAGATGGTCCCCTGCTCATGTTGAACAAGAGAGAATGATCTGGAGATACAAAAATAAGTTGGAAGATTTTCCATGTAATTGAGTCACCTCTCACACACTGGGCTTGGTCACCATGACAAGGAAGAACAAGGATAGAAGACCTCTAGTTACCTTCCTATGATTAAGCAAATGAACTTACAGTCAGCAAGTCACAGCTGTGGTGCCTGATACACAGAACTTATAATCACTACCTCTATGGAATCATATCAAACTGATTAATACTGTTTAGAGTAGAGAATGGGTCCAAATGAATTATTTCTCACACATATATGTAAATATGCTAAATTTAGGCAGCAGGCAACAGGAATTAATGATCCTAATGAAATTATGTTTAACATAATTATGAGAAAACATAGGAATAAAGGTATCATTCCCTAATATGTTAAGAATTTTGTTTTAGATTGAGAGAAAAAAATATTAGGAAGTCCAGAAAGAATCATAAACAGGAGAACTGTGAAAATTACATGTTGAGTTTCTTATTTACACACATACATACACACACATATATGAATATAGATGAATGGCAGCTAGGTGCTTACTGGATAAGGCAACCGGGCCTGGAGTCAAGAAGACTTATCTTCCTGAGCTGAAATCTGATTTCAGACACTTATTAGGTTTGTTACCCTGGGCAAGTCACTTGTTTGCCTCAGTTTTCTCATCTGTAAAATGAGCTGGAGAAGTAAATGGCAAACCATTCCAGTGTCTTTACCTTTTCCTCCCCCCCCCCCAAAAAAAAAAACCTCAAATAGGGTCAGAAAGAGTTGGACACAACTGAAACAACCGAACAACAACAAAAATATTCACATATATGTATATATGAAGGTAAGCTGAATGTCACGGAGATTTGCAGTTTCATGTTACATTCTTTCTATCTTTTCTACTATGTATATGAAATTTCTTATTTTATTTGGCATTCAGTAAAACATTTGTTTGTAAAAAATTAAAATTGTTGGAAGGTTTACTAGAAGACTGACATACTGGCGCGCTGTTGGTGTAGTTGTGAGTTGTCCTAGCCATTATGGAAAGTAATTTGGAACTAGGCTGAAAAAAATCATTAAACTTTTAAAGAAGAGAGGGAGGCGAGCATTGTTTGAACCTTACTCTCTCCTGAGATTTGCCTTTAAGAGGGAATAACATACACATTCAATTGGATATAGAAATCTGTCTTACCCTATAGGAAATGGGAGGGGAAGGGGAAAAGAAATGGAAAGGGGGGGGGCAGAACGGAAGGAAGAAGCAGTAGGAGAAAGAGGAAAAAAGGGAAGGGTTATTTTTACATGGTAAATTATTCTACTTCTTTTCCTAATGTTTAAATAATGTAGCTTGCCTGGTACAAATCAGACTTTTTCATTGTGAATTATTCCTAGGTGTTCTTTGATGAAGTTTTATTCAAAATGTTTTCATCAGTATTAGTGAAAATAATCTGTAATATCAGAATCATTTTTGTTACTGCGTTGTTGCTCAATTTTTGGTAGCTTCATCATGTGTGCTAAGTAGATATTACAATAGGTAAATAACTTAAATCCCTTGAGTCTCAATTTCTTCATGTGGTGGTGTTTCATGAGATCATTTTTTTAATTTTTATTTATTTTTTTTAACATGTTTGGTTTTCAGCATTGATTTTTCACAGGCGTTTGAATTACAAATTTTCTCCCCATTTCCTCCCCTCCCCCACTCTAAGATGGCATACACTCTGGTTGCCCTGTTCCCCAGTCTGCCCTCCCCTCCGTC
>CM053623.1:167868210-167915191 GCA_028646595.1 Phalanger gymnotis
CCAGAAGCAACTGCAGCTGTAGTTCTAAAGCTGTCCCACCTCTGCTGGGTGGCTGAACCGCAAACTCAGTCCAGCAGTTTTTCCCACTAACCTTCTCTGTTGTCTGCTGTTTGTGGGTTGTGAGGTCTGGTAAATGCCACAACTCAGTAATTCAGCATGCTAAGGCACTCTCTGCTTGGCTCCTGGTCTCGTCGGTCTGCGGTCTGGTCGGCACATGCCACGCGCGCTGGGCTCTGCTCGGCTCAGCTCCCTTCAGCTGGGAGCTGGGAGCTCTGTGCAGGACAGACCTTACCTAGAGACCATCCAGGCTGTCCTGGGCTGGAGCCCTGCTTCCCTCTGCCACTTTGTGGGTTCTGCAGCTCTAGAATTGGTTCAGAGCCATTTTTTTTATAGGTTTTTGGAGGGACTTGGTGGGGAACTCATGCCAGTCACTGCTTCCCAGCCGCCATCTTCTCATGAGATGATTTCTAAGGTCCAGTGCATCTTTGTCATTGTCTGTCTCCAGAGCAATATGGAATGCCCATTGTTAAAGCTTCCTTGCCAATGTCTTTTTTGGTTTATGGGATTCACCAAGAATTACTAATGATTTTTCTTTGATGGCGAAATTTTTATTTATAGGTGAATATACGAAATATGTGACTACTAACATGTCATCAGAAACCTGTTTTAAAATGAGAAATTTTATCTTTCTCTTAAAACCTTTTCTTTTCGTAGTGTTCTCAACTTCAAGGAATTCCCTTCCTACAAATGAAAAATAATTGTGTTTCTTTTATATTGGGTTTTTTTAAAAAAAAATCCATATTCAAATAAAATTCCATATGAAATAGATGCTCATTTTCCATTGGAAGAGTAGGCAAGGAATTAAAAAAATATTGGATTTGGAACATATGAGGTATCACAAAGTTCCGGTATTTATTTCTTGGCCTTTTTGGTTATTCAGACATTTTAATCATGTCTGACTTTTCATGACCCTGTTTGAGATTTTCTTGGCAAAGATGCTGAAGTGGTTTGCCATTTTATTCTCCAGCTCCTTTTACCAGTGAGGAACTGAGGCAAACAGGGTTAATTGGCTTGCCCAGGGTCACACAGCTAGTAAGTGTCTGAGGCCACATTTGAACTCAGCAAGATGAATCTTCCTGACTTTACGTGCAGCACTGTATCCACTGCACCATCTAGCTGTCCCATTTCTGGAACTGTCTCCCTGTATTTTTGCGTTAGATGGAAGGTCTGAATATAAAGTAAATAAAAGGGAAAAGAAAACTCTAGTTTCTCTTAGCAGGTTTGTTACTAAGTGTCAAAAAACAAAACAGCAGCCAAATTTTGTTTACTGAATAGATTTTTCCTGTTGTGTTGCGAGGAAGATCTCTGTCATCAATGTTTGCTTTGTGACTAGTCTGTCTTATTTTAATTCACTGAAAATGCCAAGAGAAAGGATTTATATCAATTATATGATAAAATGGGTATTATTTTGCCCTCCTTCCCCCCCTTTTTACCTTTTTTACTTCCTGTGGCACTTGTATGGGGAAAATTTTTGTCAATGTAGTTAAAGAACTTTCATACAATCAGATGGACTTTATGAACTGAACTATGAGCTGACCTTAATCACTGGTTTATGTAAACACAGCATGTCAATTTACAGTTTCCATCTTTTAGACATCTTTGATCCTTCTTTAGCAGTTCTTTACCAATCACTTTTCTATTAATCTTTCACAAATTACTAGCTCTCTAAACCATTTCTTATCCAATACAATAGAGCAAATTAAATTTACTTAAATTATCTTGGTGTTTTTACATAGGTGCTCCTAGAATACCATATCTAAGTAAAAATTTAAAAGGTATTCATGAAGATAAAATTATAATGAAAGAAACTATTAGTATTTGGATCTTGGGAAAAAAATTGTTTTTTGAACTTCATTAAATTTCAACATTTCATGTTATTGTTGACAAGGCTATCAAAGAGGTATTTGAGGAGATTGAACTATCACTAATTACATTCTTACCCTCGTCCCAGTTTTTTTCATTTAGTTCTACTTTCAACCCAGAAGAAGAGTAATATCTTTTAAAAAAGTGATTTAGTTTCGAATGTTAACTTGGCTTGAAATATGTCATTCTGAAGTTTTTCTTATTCTAATAAAAATAGTAAACAAAAGATTACTAAGCCTTTTTATTTGAGAATTAAAGCAAACTATTAAATGTGTTCATCCTTTCAGTTTCTGCCTTCTGTCCCACGGATAGGAGAAATTCTTACCTAGAAGTGATTGGGAGCTCAAGGCTCAGAAGACAAACTCACGTCTTGCTTTTTTATGTATAAAAATAGTAAATTAAATTTATGAGTTGCACAAAATAGAGATCCTTCCATTCTTTGGATTCCTTCATTATTATTGAAAATAGCAAATCACTTTTTCCTGAATCTTAAGAAGTAGCACATCTTCTCCATTCTTTGGGCTAGGCATGACAGTGAAGTTGGGAGACATGTTTGCTGTTGTAACTGAATTGAGTGAATCCAGTCCTTCAGTATACTTTATCTCAAAATAACTTATTCTTCTTTCAAGATCTCATTCATGATCAGTTATCTTAGTATCTTGGCATTTTGGATCATTTTCCTTGACTTTCTGACAGCCTTCTTAGGAATAAATTACAACTTCAGCAGTATTCAGAACAGATTCCTTTCAGAACAAATGAATCTACCTACTAATTAAGAATTATCAAGGACCAGTGATGAATTGGAACACAGATACCAAAACTCTCACTTAGGTTTCAGCGGGGCTTTTCAGTCAATGTACAAAAAGATTTTTTCTGGATTCATATGAAACTATATAATCCACAAACATCTCAGATTTTCTTCTTTAAAATGCGAATTTTCCAGAATTGTTTTGTAAGAATAATGAAAACTTTTAAGACTATGCTCTTCTTCACCTCGGCTTAGTTTGACTTGCCTGGAAGAAACAAAATACATGGGCCTTCAGCTTATCTATATGGGCTCCCTATCAGTTGGCTGTAGACCCAGAGAATAGGTTCCATGATGTCTCCATTCCTTAATAAAGAAACTCTGCTACCTATGCTAACACAAGCAGTTTTATTGGCGCTATTGCATCAAGCAAGTTGATCATCCAGCGTGTTTGTCTTGCTTTGCTTGCTTGTTCCTTCAATCTTTAT
Source organism: Phalanger gymnotis (assembly GCA_028646595.1). NCBI lineage: Eukaryota > Metazoa > Chordata > Mammalia > Diprotodontia > Phalangeridae > Phalanger > Phalanger gymnotis. The sequence goes on from CM053623.1 coordinate 167,871,367, forward strand.
TCCTTCCTCTTGCTTCCTTTCTTCTTTCCTCTGCTCTATGGATCCTTTTTTTCTACTTCATGAATTTACTTCTGGGAAGAAAGAATTGTTTTAGCCATTACCACTTTCTTGAAAAACAGGCTCTTCTTTTGGTCTACATTGGTCTACTTCATCCCATCTTCCATCATTTTCCAGGACAATCTCCGTAAGAAGGATGACAGAATTGAAGAACTAGAAGAGGCACTAAGAGAAAGTGTACAGATAACTGCTGAACGAGAAATGGTGCTAGCCCAAGAGGAGTCAGCCAGAACCAGTGCTGAAAAACAGGTCTGCTATGTTATAAATCACTGGCATTTCTGCTCAGTGAATTCAAGGGGCCATTCACTTGGTAACTTCTTAGTTCTAGGTAGCATCTTACATTTTGCATATTCCAACACATGATAAGTGTTCCAGAAGGTGGTGAAGCATCTCTTTACATAAGTGTATGGGAATTTAAATATATGTATCTTAAGATCTTTAAGTCAAATTGTAACAATGCTCTTCTCTGGGGCATTGGTTGCATATGTTTTTGTGCATCTTCTTAGCTACTGGAATCATAGAAATTGATTTAACATTGAAATAGAGTTTTCATTGAACAGCGTTTTGAATAATTTTGCTGTGCATTTTCATATGTTTACATCGTAAGCTCTTTGAGAGCAGGGAACATATCTTTTTCATTTTTTTATTCTGTACACTCACTAAAACAACTCAGGCTCTCATTTTGTAATTTTTAAATTTATTTTTATCCTGCTACCTCATCTTTCTGTTCTTCATTAATAAGAACATTCAAAGGGTAATTATCAAGGAAAAGTTAAAAAGAATGAAGTGCCATTGCTTTCATATTCACTGAAGGAGCCTCATATCAATTACACTTTTCACTTGCTAAATTGACTGCTTTAGTGAATTTAATCAACTTATTTATTTGGTTCATTTTGCTGCCTTAAGTTGGGAATATTTGGTATAGTTTTTATGAGATTTTTTTCTTTTTGCAGCAAACTGAGAAATAAGAAGTAACATTCATTTTGGAGACAGTCTTATGCATATTACCACAAGGATGCTTTCTTATGCTAGATATGATAAGTCTTTTTTTTTTTTAGCAGTACCAAGGGAAAATTTATCAGTCCTCAAGTGAGTGGTTTTCCTTGCTCTGCTACTAGACAAATGTTGTGTCCAATTTCCTTATTAAACAATTCCCTGTGTACCAATTAAACTAAGCTTAGATAGTAGAGGAATGTCAAGCAGTCATTGGTCCAAGACTAGAAGGGGATTTCCTTTTAGTTATATTTCACTTTTTTTTCAATATTCTTTCCTTCATTTTAAAAAGTCTTAATTTTTTCCTCCTTCTTGAGATTTCTTTTATCCCTTGCTTTTCACCTTTTACTCTTTGTTTAGTAAAGATGTTTATACTGAAGATATATACACATAGGCATAGATTTTATTAATTTTAACAATAGGTTTTATATATTCTGGGTGTATTTCTCTCTTCACTACGTTGTTTGCATGCTGCTGTCGAGCACGTTTATTTTTCAAGCTTATTATTGCCTGATTTAATTTTAATTTGCTTTTAATACCATGCTTTTTCTTTCTTATTTATCTTGTTTTCTGCTATTCTGCTACTCCCTGTCTGAAGCTATTCAGTGATTTAGTCCATAAGACCAATCATTTGGCCTCTAAATGGTTCAAGGTATGAAAAAATTGCTTTTTTTGTCTCTGTCTCAGAAATTCCCCAGTCTTCTTCTCTCACCTTATTTTTATTTCCTTAACTCTCTTAAAATCCTAGTATAAATACTAATAATCTAGTACTTTGCCTCATTGTGCTACTTAGATGCAATACTCAACACATTTCTGAAATCTCTTTAAAAAAAAAAGAAGCGTTTAGTGTTGGGTGTTTTTTTTTTTTATTTTGGACTTGGAAAAAATAATCCTAATAAAATTGTATCAAAGTCCAGAAATTGAGCACCTGTTCATAGAAGAAAAACTCTTTAGAAGAAATTGCTCTACCTCTTGAAATATGAACATCTTTGATTTTTCAAACAATGTAAGTAGAAATGTAATCTATAGAATACCTGGTATCTACATTATCTCTACCTACCAAAAATAATATATTGAAAGCAATATTGTCCTCTTCCTAACAATTCTGTTATAGAAATGTCTATGTATTACCACAACATTGCTATCTTTTGTAATCTTACTTGTGGCAAATATTTGGTCTTTGAGAGTAGATTGAAGTTTTAAATAAAATCAAAACTTATTTATATTTGAGTCTCATAAATGTGATAAGTATTCAAGATGAGTAATACTTTTTTTTATTCTACAAACAAAGCAAAATAACCCATATTAACTAGGAGAATCATAAAAAGACTTCTTGTGGACCTTGTAACTAACATTGATGGCAATTTTGAAAAAAGGAATTTTTAACATATTTTGAGTTAATGGCACTTTAATGAAATCACTGATAAAGTGATGACTACTTTGAGAAACAATGTATATTTGAGTTTTTTAAGTTCTAATATAGTCCTTTAATAATCACGTTAGTCACATTGCTAAATATACTGTTATCACCATCACAGAGTTGGGATCAGATTTCATGATGCCTTAGTTTACAGGCTGAGACTCAAATATTGGATCTTGTTCCCTCATCACAATTCAGGTTTATCCTATTATCCTGTCAAAAATTTCATACCATTACCTTGGTTTATACTTAGGTTGAGCTAAACCGCTTGGTTCTACTCTCCCTAGGATCATGCGACTTCATCTACACCTCCAACATTTTTCCACCTGCTCTGCCATCTTACTACCAGAGGTTATGGCTGAGAAGAAGTAAGCCACTCAACTGGGCACTTCTTAGAGCCTTGAGCACATGTTTGCTCTCACCCTCAATTCTGCCTTTGCAACTTTTTTTCCTTTTTTAAAAAATTTTAATTTAGACTCAAGGGCCAGAACACAAATACAGAATAGAGGAAAGAAATAAAAACGTATCATAAACTTAACTATTGAAACAAATTCAAAGTAAGAAAAAAAAGCATGTTGTATGTATAGCAGAACATGAGAGGATTCAAAATATGTAAAAGATTTTCATCTCAAGAAAGGCTGCATGATAAATAATACACGTTATGTTGGGAATTGTCCATCTTTTCTTTGCTTCCTTGTGAATTTTCTTTTGTTCTCTGCTGTGTACTTTTTTACCTTGTTCTTTTTTTTTCCTTTCCCCCACCTCCCCCAGAAGGCTACAGTAAAGTTTAGATATGTTTCTCAATAGCTATTGATATATACATACATACATAGGAATATACTTTTCCAAACAAATTCTACTCTTGATCTTTGTTTTTAATGTTTGTGCATATCTCTTGTTTCCTATACCTCCTGCCTCTTCTACTTTACTTCTACCCCCTACCCTGCCCTCCTATTACTTGCCTACCCCCCTCCAAGGATCCCTTTCCATCCTCCCTTTCCAAAAAAAATCCAAACAGCCTTCTATACCCGCCTTTTACCTATTCCTGCATTCTTCCCCCTAAAAATCCCTCTCTTGTCCTCTTCCTTCTCCCTATGCCCCTACCATTTTATTTCTTCTGAATTTAGAAGACTTTTATACTCTTCTAAATATATATATGTATTGTTCCCTCTTAAACCCATTCCCAATGAAAGCAGGTTACCTTGCACCTCATTTGTATAACATAATTACTTTTTTTAGCTGTTCCTAAATGGTTTTACTTTTTAAATTCATATCATAGGTTTACCCCAATGTTTCTTATGAGCTACCTAATTATTAATAAGAATCTTAGACATACATTTTACATATATAAAAGGTAAACAATCTGTCCTTATGAATCCCTTATAATCAATCAGTCTTTGGTATGTACTTTATATTTCTCTTGGGTTTTATATGTTGAATATTCCATTAAGTTAACAAAGTTTTGAAAGCCTGTGAGTTTATCAAATGTCCCATTTTTTTTCATTCAGGATAATACTTAACTTTGCAGGGTATGATATTTTCAGCCAGAGCCCCAGTTCTTTTGCTCTTTGATATATTGTGTTCCAAGACCTGCAGTCCGTTAATGCCTGTGCTGCTAGGTCTTGTATAATTCTAATTGTGGCACCATCATATTTAAATTATTTTGATCTTGATGCTTTTAATATTTTATCCTTGAGCTGAGGGTTTCAGAATTTGACTATGATATTCCTATGAGTTTTCCTCACAGGATCTTTTAAAAGTGGTGATCAGCGGAGTTTTTCTATTTTTACTCTTCCCTCCCCCATCTCCCCCCCCCCCCCCCACCATTATAATGCTTCAGGACAATTTTCTTTGACTATTTCTTGTATTATCGTATCAAGATTCTTTTTTTGATCATGACTTTCAGTTAGTCCAGTTATTTTTATATTTTCTCTTCTTGATCTATTCTCCAAATCTGTTGTTTTTCTTATGTTTCATTTTCTCTTCTATTTTTTCATTATTCATTTTTTGTTTGATTATTCCTTGATCTCTTATAATTTCACTGGCTTCACTTTGCCCAGTTCTAATTTTCAAGGTATCATTTTCCTCCTTGAGATTCTGGATCTCCTTTTCTAATTGGTTGACTTTCCTTTCATAGACTTCTTGTTTTTCTTGGATTCTTCTTTTTTTTTTAAAGTGTTTCCTTCACCTCTGTCATTTGATTTTTGAAGTCTTTTTAAAGATCTATAAATTCTTTTTAGGCAAGTAACCATTTCATGTTACTCTTTGGGGGTTTCTTTACTTCAATATCCCCCCTCTGAAGATGAGGTCATCTCTATTCCCATAATAGCTTTCTATGGTTGGATTCTTTTTCCTTTGCCTGTGTACTTTTTGTGGCAATGGCTTGATATTTGTAACCACCTCTAGCCCAGGAGTATGGGAAATGGTGCCTTTTGCTCCAGATCTTCAGTTTTCCCCTCTAGCCTGGAATCAAAGCCAAATCTCCAACTTCCTGTAAGTGCCCAGAACCAGGGGCCTTCTGCCCCACTGCTTCTGCACTGCTGGTTCCTTCTGGGCCCTGCCTCTTTTCCGGAGCCCAGCTGGGTCTGGCGTTCCTCATCAGCAGAGGCCCCTCAGTCTTCCAGGGCTCAAACACCCCACTCCCCTCACTGTCCCGGGGTGAAAAGTTATTGTGGCTGGGGCCAAGGTAGCCCCTCAAACCCACTAACCCCCAGGACTTGCCACTAGCTGTTTAAGGGGCTTGCCTCTTGTGATTAAAACAGAACCCAGCCTGGAGGTATTTACTCTTCCCAGGGACCAAACCTGGCCCTGGGATTTTTCTTTCACTTTTCTCAAATTGTCTGAAGAAAACCCTGGTTGTGCCCCTATTCTCCTTTATCTCCACCCACACTTTGTTCGCCCTAAGGTGCTTTTTTCAGTTTTGGATTCAATGATATAATATATTTAATTCATCTCATAAATTCTATAATAACAAATTCTCATAAATTCTAAAATAACAAGATTGCTGCGTAAACAAAAAGCAAGCTACTGTAGTTCTCACCAAACTGAATAATGAGCAGTAAATCCAATGAAAAACTGTAGTAGGTGATTTCTTCTACCTCAGAACTGTATAAGAGGTCTCAGCAATGAATGAAGGAAAGTACATTTTCATATATTTTGGGGGGCTCCAAACTTTGCTATTATAATTTCTCCTCATTCGGTTTCCGTTTTTTTGTCATTATTTTACTTTCCATTTACAAATATGTAGTTGTTTGTAGTTTCTGTATTTCTTCTTACTTTACATTTGTTCTTTTACTATTGACCAAGTATTTAACATATGTGAAAAAAATTATTATGAAAAATGAAGGGGAAAGGGAGAAAAGAGTTAACCATTTGGAAAAAAATGTTTATAATTAATTTATAATTAATTATTATATAATATAATGAATTTATAATTAAATTAAAACCTTAGTGTAGTGAAGAAACAGTACTACAATCAGAAATGTACTTTGTTTTATTCACAAGTTTTCATGGCTTCAGGAGGCTAATCGTGATTTTATTCTCTCCAGAAAAGATCAAGAATAACAAAATTAACAAAATGATAAATATTCTGTTTGTTACTTGTAACTGTGAATGGTCTTAATGAAAAGAAAATGGTTACAGAATGAATCAAGAAGCAGAACTCATTGATACATTGTTTGCAAGAAGCATCCTAAAAGTAAGAATTTGCTATAAAATAAATCATGCAGATACAAGTTTAACAAATCAAAAGTCTTACTAATATACTTAATAAAGTTGAATTCAAATTATAAATTAATTGAAATGTTAAAATGAGAGGATTTGAATGGTGAACAAAAAAATGAATATCAAATATGTAAGAATCCTTAATTTATAAGCACCACACAATTTGATACATTCATTAAAAGATTAACAGTTACATAAAAAGATATAGACAAATTGTAACAAGCAGCTTCTAGTATTATCAGAATGTGGCAAAACAAATAAAGATAATGATTAAAATGCTTAATAGTCAAAGTGGAATTTCAGATACACACAAAACTAAGTGAGAAGTATGTATATATTACACGTTTACATATATACATACTTATACTTGCACATATAGACAAACTTTCTAAGTGCCCATAGAATGCCCACAAAAATTTAACATATAAGATTTATGCATTTGAAAAGACAGAAATTATATTCAATATTTTCAGATCAAAATGAGAGTGAAAAGTAACATTAAAACTACATGGAAAGTAAGTAATAATCTATTAGACAGTTATCATGTTTTAAAAAACATAAGATCAGTTGAAGCACACCCATGGGGGCCTCTGAGCTGGAGAATAAACTTCTCTGGGACCCTGAGAACCCTAAAGGAAAGATGTTACCAGCCACATTCTACAAACACTCTGAAAGTATCAGTGTGTGCTGGGAGAGTGAGCTCAGAGCTTATATTGGCTGTTAAAAAAGCAATATAGACTATGTAAAAGCCAGTTACAACAATAATGTCACAGATGAAATATTTAACATGTACCTAAAGGCGTTCTTCGAAGCAAATTTAGATTTAACTTCGAAGCAAATAGATTTAACTTTCTCTTAAAAACATAGGAAAAGAAACAAAGCAACAGTCCAATGGAAATATTTTTTAAAAACCAGATTATGAAGTAAAGAGTAGAAAAAATAGAATAGAAAATGAAAATGTTGAATTGAAAAATAAAACCAAGAAATGTTTCTTTGAAAGTAGTGCTAAATTGACAAAATATTAAATTTATTTTTAATGCAGGAAAAAATGTAAATCAGTACATAAAACCGTTATTAGGTTGTACCACACAGCTACATTTTAAAATTTTTTATTAATACCTTTTATTATTTATATTAAAATTATATTCCTGTATACCCCTTTCCCCATACTCACCAATGAACTCTCCTTCATAACAGAGAAAAACACTTAAATAAAACTAAGGGACAAAGTTACCTCATCTGACGGCATATGCAAAATTTCAGACTTGTGATCTACCACAAAGAGGAAGAAGTGTCATCATTGAAACAGCTATTTAAAGTTATAAATGAGCTAAACTGGCAAATAGGAAATCAGTCGTTTGAATATCTTTTAAATTAATATTTTAAACTCATGAGAGAAGTCAAACTGTCAGAATTACACCCACTTAAATAAACCCTTACCTGGTGAGAGTCAGAGTTGATTAATTTCAAATTTTCTAATCTTTGTTCCAAAAGAGCGTGTGTGTGTGTGTGTGTGTGTGTGTGTGTGTGTGTGTGTGTGCGCGCGCACGAGATGGATCTGTAAGGAGTACTATCTATTAGAGGCAGCTAGGTGGCTCAGTGGATAGAGCACTGGGCCTGGAGTTAGGAAAAGCTGAGTTCATATCCACTTAACTTGCTTTGTGATCCTGGTCAAATCACTTAATCTCAGCCTCAGTCCACTAGAGAAGGAAATGGCAAACCACTCCAGTATCTTTGCCAAGAAAACCCCATGTGCCATATTGGCAAATAAGGTCCATCGGGCCACAAAAAAATTGGACTTGTTTGAACGACTGGACAACAAAAGAAAATGAATATAGTTTCAAAAATAATAATTAAGGTACCATATAATTTAATAAAGCAGTATGTATATATGTAAAATTCATCATCACAAATATGCAGGTTTTTTACCAAGACTGGTTGAAGAGCAGAAAGACTATAAATATAATACTGTGAACATATGAACACTCCCTCTCCTCCTCCCTCCCTACAGTGATTACATCAACAGATGCAGAAAACCATTTCTTTCATGAAAATTCTTTGAGGAAAAGATATGAGAGGGTCTTTTACTTAACACATTAAAAAGTACTTACCTTAATTAGTGAGCAAATATAATATTCAGTAGAGAAGTTCTGGGAACATTCCCTCTAAATAGCTGATGTGAAGCAAGAATGCCCACTTTTACCACTATTATCTCAAATGAAATAATATTTATAAACTCTTAGTATATCACTAAGTGCATGATTATGTTTAACAAGTACATACTGCCTTCTCTCCTCCTTTCCTCTAGTTATCTTTTGGGTTGGTTTTTTTTGTTTTTTGTTTTTGTTTTTTTGGAGACTAGATCTCCCTTTCTCAGTCAGGCAAGAAGTTCAGCATACTTTCAGAGGCCCAATCCCACTACTGACTGATTGTCATGGGAGCTTAACTCACTTTATTTTCTAATCTGGACTGGTTCAGCCCTCTTTAGGCAGCCTGGTGACTGCTCCCAGGAGCTCACCATATTGCCACAGTTTGTGGGGACACCTGACCCACTTAATGCACTGCAGCTCAGAATTCCCAAACAGAAGCATTCTACTAGCCTCACCCTTCCTAGTAGCAGAAATCACAGGTGTATGTTACCCTGTGTGACATAACTGCTTTTACTTGACATAGTTTTGCAAATACTTATACTTTTAACTTGATGACATCATATATATGGAAAACCTAAACATATGACTAAAAAATAGACAGTAGATGAATTAATGTCCCAAGAAACCAGATTAACCTATAAAAATCTTTTGCATTATTTACTGCCAATAAAGATCAATAACACGTGACAAAAATGACAACTCTAACTAAAATCACTGAAATAAAGACATGAGTAATTGGAGGGACATTTGTTTTTCATGAGTGAGGTATATTAATACAGTATAAAGACATTACATTCCATGTTAGCTTAAATATTTAATGCAGTAACAGTGCCAAGGAGTTCCTTTTTAGAATTGGATGAAACCACAGTGAAACTTTTTTGAAAAAAATTAATGGACTGGAATATCAAGGGAATGCCAGAAACAAAAATCCAGTAAAGTTTTTTTCCATGCTCTTGTATCAGAGTATTTATCAAAACTCATTTGGTCATAGGAAAAGAAGAAAGAAATAAGTCAATGTGATAGAATAATAGCCAGACACCCAACCAAGTGCATATAAAATAATAGGGTTTGATAAGCCCAGTAGTATTTTTTAATACTAATGTATATTGGCTCAGTGAATCCCCGTATGATAGATTTTTTAAAAGACTATAATAAGACTACAAGAAAATAGAACATTGTATCTATCTTAATTGTGGTAGAGGGATAACTTGGATCACTTTACTTAACTGGATTTCTTACCAAACTTTCATTAAATGGGTTCTTTTCCTTCTAACTCCTTGCCATTATTTTATGAGGTGATATTGCTCATAATCTTCAATTACAGATTAAATTAAATTATCTCTTCTGTTTGGATGTCTTTTATGACACCTTTGTTTGTTTGAATTTATTTTTATTTTTCCCCATTTACATGTAAAAATAAATTTTAACATTTGTTTTTTTTTTTAAAAATTGAGTTCCAAAATGTCTCCCACTTTTCCTCCCCCACTCCATTGAGAAAGCAAGCAATTCGATACAGGTTATACATGTGTAGTCATGCAAAACATAGCCACAATAGCCATGTTGTGAAAGAAAACAGACAAAAAAAAAAACCTCAAGAAAAAGTTAAAGAAAAAGTATACTTCAGTTTCTGTTCAGATGCCAACAGTTCTTTCTCTGGGGATGGACAGCATTTTTCATCATAAGTCCTTCAAGGTTGTCTTGGATCATTGTATTGCTGAGAATGGCTAAGTCACTCACAGCTAATTGTCTTACAATATTGCTGTTACTTTGTACACAGTTTGTGAGCATGTCATCAAATTTTGTAATTTAATTTCTGGTTTCATTACTCAACTGAATCGATTCTTTTTAAAATTTACAGTGATCTCTGAATTACCAGATCTGATAGTCTTTTCTCAGGCTTAATCCTTCTTTACCTGCCTGCTGCATTTGTTACCATTCACTACCCTCCCTTTTTGGATGACTCTCTTCTCTTTGTTTGTTTATGACACTACTCTTTCCTCCTTCTTCTCTGAGACTTAGGTCTCAAGTCCCTAGCATAAAGCATAATTGATTTTTCAGTCAGTTATACAATGGTAAAGATGCAGTCTGCTGTGGGATATCACATATGAAATGTCATCTCATTACCAAGTCTCGAAGGATAGCTATTATTTATGTTTAGACTATCCTCATGAAAATGCCATATATAATAACCATATAGGTCATTGATATTTCAAATCTTTCTATTCCCTTTTTTTCGCCATTAACAAGGTCCAAAATTTTTTCCCCCTCACCTTTAATACTTTCCCCTCCAGGGGCCTTGTGAATCAGTAACTGAACACTTAAAATTACGTCTCATCTATTTGATATTGAAAGTCTTTTACATCCTGGCTCTAGTCTGTCTTTCCAGTCCCATTATACATTATTTATAGGATCATAGATTTAGAGCAGAAAGGTACGTTAGAGGCAGAGTCTAAGCCCCTTATTGTACAGAGGGACAAACTGAGCCTGAAAGGTCAGTCAGCTAGTCAGCCTCTAAGGCAAGAATTGAAGTTTCCTGACTCCCAAGTTCAAGGCTTTTATTCATGGCATCACATAGCTGCCTCTGAGTGCTGTAAGTTGTGATTCAGCCAAACTGGATCCCTTCCTGTTCTTCACACATGGTACTCCACCTCCCATCTGTGTGCCTTTGCACTGGCCATACCCTCTGTCCTAAGAAATCCCTCACTTAAGACTTAGCTCAAGTCTCACCTTCTACATAAAGCCTTTTAATCCTCTCAACTGCTAATATCTTCCATAAATATTTTATATTTACTACCTCATATTTATTCAGAGGCAGGACTCAAAACCCTCATTTTACTGACTGGTGCCAACTTCCTAGCTACTCTACCATGGTCCTTTCTTCTGACACATACGGATTGCGTGATACTAGATGAATCACTTGACCTCTCCATGTTCTAGGAAGGAGAATTCTGCAAAAGGCAGAGAGGATGCCATATTTTTTATTTAGAGTGAGTGGTCTCACCAGAGGGTTCCCTATGTGAGTGAAATTATAGCTACAGTCCCTTACATTGATATTTTATTTTTTCTATGGTGCAAATGACTTAACTGCTTATACTGTGAAGTTCCACTCTTAAGACATTTTACTTGTCTCTTTTAAAAACTGATTTGCCTCGAAATTATAAAGTTCCTCAGATCTCATTTCGAAAGATTTACATAAGATAGATGCAATGAAACACATGTTGGTGGTTGGATTATTGTGGTTAGTAATATGAGCTATTTTTAGTTACAAGATAATTTTTTTAAAGATAATTCTTTAAATACACTTTTTCTAGTTGCTTTTTATAAACAGAAATAAGTTTTTCTAAGGAAATATACAATCTCTTTGAGAAGAATACTATTAAAAATGAAAAGACTTGACAAGGCTTGGTTATACAAGTCAGATGATATTGGTGCATAATACAAAGTTGACTCAGTCATTTAATTTTTCAATTAATGTGCAAAGAAAAATGAGTTCTATAATATAGGCTTCCTATGTCAGTTCTCACATTCAGTAGTTTACCTTTCAAAATCAAAAGTCTATCCTTCATACTTTTTCCCAGTATTCTTTAAAAGTACCATATCTACTTCACAAATGATAAAATAGCAAGATTGGAGGTTGGGGAAGGAGGTCGTCTAGCAATTATGTGTTATAATCCATACATCCTATTAATAATTGATATTTGTCATGTTATTGGTCCGCCTCTGGCCATCCCCTAGTGCCAGAGGTACAATCTTGCATTTGAGCTAGGAGTAGAGTAGTAAATGTTAAAAATTCTCTCTTTCATCCCTCCTTCACATCCCCCATTACCTCACTCATTAGGAAAAAGTTTATTGCCACAAAAATTACAGCTTGGCAAGTAGTAAACTTGTGATTGTTGCAGTTGGCTAGGTACTTGATCACTGGAAGGTTTTTTTGTTACTAAACATGTATTTTGTGGTAAGCTTGCATTTTGCCCTCCAATTAAAATGAAAAATGCTAATAGGAATAATTTTCCTTCCCTGAATGTATGGAAAAAATTGAAATGGCTCATGAAATCTATACTCTGCCTTCTGATTCTTTTTCTTGTCTTTTAAAAAAATCTTTCCCCACTTTCCTGCTTTCTATTTGTCCTTTGAACATAATTTTTCTTTTTTCTTCATATTCCTTACAGTTTCTGTCTGCCCAGATTTGGGATGTCACTCTGTTTGGTTTCTAGTAGATTTTCAAAGGGAAAAATGGAGCAGACGCTAAATGTCTGGTTTGAAGGGATGAAAGTGGCTCCTTTATTTGTGCTTCTTAATTGATACCTTCCTTTTCTTTAAGAATACATCATTGATTGTTGTTTCTATTATCTTATTTGAGCATCCTTCTCTAATTCTGTCCTGTAACTTACACTGTGATTTATAGACGGTTCCTCACAAATAAGTTTTCAATACTCTTGCCATTTTAAAAAAATCTCTGATGTGTCAGAGTATGGTGTGCTGAGTGGTTGATGAAGAAAGGAGAGGTTTGTTGTTGGGGTTTTTTTGTTGTTGTTGTTGTTCACTCAACCCAAATTCAAAGAAATGTGATTGGTTGCTTAGAAGCTGTGACTTAACACTTTGGATGACACTGCCTTAACCATAAGGGCTCTTTAAGTGAGATCTCTATTAGAGGTTTTATTTGGAATTTTTTTGTTCCAAGATTTATGTCACATTTCATAAGCTCTTATGCATTCTTTTGCCATTATGACTTAGATCTTTTTTGATGATTATGTTCTTTATTTTTCATTTCCATGTTTCTTAAAGGTGGAGGAGTTGTTATTGGCCATGGAAAAGGTAAAACAGGAGCTAGAGTCGATGAAGGCAAAGTTGTCTTCTACTCAACAGTCATTAGCAGAGAAGGAAACTCATTTGACCAATCTTCGGGCAGAAAGGAGGAAACATTTGGAAGAGGTCTTGGAGATGAAGTAAGTATTTATAATTTAATTCATACAAATACGTATTAGAAATCTTTTCTCATATTGCTTTTATCTTTTCTTATCATTGTTCCTTAGCACTTAGAGAATTACAAAATTTTGGAGGTGGAAGGGATATTAGTGGCCATCTATCTAGGTCAACCTAGAAGGAACCCTCCCACTATAAAATTCCAGACTTAGCCTATGCTTGAACACCTCCTACGATGAATTATCTCCTTTCTCCTAAGGAAGCCAATTCCACTTTTGATTTGCTTTAATTGTCAGAAAATTTTTCTTTAGGTCAAGGTCGAATTTGCTGTTTTAAGATTTGTATCTGTTATTCCTGGTTCTGCTTTCTTGAACCAAACAGAGAAGTCCCTCTTCTGCATAAAAGCTCTTCACATTCTTGCAGACTTCTATCAAATTTCTTCTCTATGCCCAAGGTCCCAAGTTCCTTGAACTGATTCTCATATAACATGGATTCAAGGTCTTTTTAACATCCCCATTGCCTAGCTTATCAATGTCCACCTTAAACTTTTGCCCTCAGAACAGAAGACAATACTTCTGGTATAACCTGACCAGTAAAGGGTATAACTCTCACTTGCTTATTTCCTGGAAATCTTACCTTCCAATGCTACCCAAAGGCACACTAGCTCTTTTGTTTGTCATGTCACACTTCTAACTCATACTGAACTTGCAGTCCACTAATACCCCTAGATCTTTTACTGATATGCTGCTAACTCTATTCTATACAATGCACATTTATAGTTTTAAAATTGTGTTGTTACTGACAGAGTTGGGAGGAAAAAACTCTTGTCCAGAAAACTTTATGAATGATGAACCTGTGCCATTTTTTCCCATCATTACCAATTTCCCAGGGAAAATAGTCTTATTGTTAGCTGACATACCTTCATTCCTTTTGAACTGATGGTTCTTGACTGTTGTAATATTGATAATTCACTTCTTTATAATATTTTATGGGTACAGATTTCCTTAGATATTAATTCACATTTGTACAATTGATCCTTACAACTACATAATAATTTAGTAGTCTAAATATTTTTATTACTGTTTTCCAAATGAAAACATTTATATTTTAAATTTTAAAATTGCATGTATTTATAAAGTCAAGTCTTCAAAATCTATGTCTGCTATGTAGATTACTACATAGATATTACACCTTGCTGCTTGCTTAATCCTTGTTAATGCTAGATTTAATGCTTGGCAATTCTTCCTGCTTCCTATGTTTTAATAATCTTAAATTACAAAAATTTAAAAAATGGAATGGTTGGAGAGACACTAGATTTTAAAATAGTGTTTACTTTTTGAGAGCTACCTGCGAAGAGTACTGTAGTGGAAGGAAGAGATAAAATGTAAAACAAAGTAAAAACTAACTAAAATAGCAGAGGGAAATCATCCCAGGTGTCAAGAGATTAGAGACTGGAAGAATGTGTCAATTAAAATAAATGCTTGTTGTTGGAGTTAACTGATGGGAAATTCTTAGCATATCCTATGAGGAAGAAGCAGCTTCTTGTTTTCTAGTCTATACACAAATGCCATCAGGTGAGAATAATCCAGCACAAGTCAGAGGAAGAGGAGACTGCTGAGAGATGCTGATGAAGCTATTGATTAAACTGACATAAATAATGGAGAAATCTGCTGCCTTCTTCAGAAGCTATTCATGTTTTCATAATCTTCTTTTTTTCTATATCATTAATATCTGTGATGTTTTTCTAACTTCCCCTCTTTAAGATAACCCCAAAAATTGTTTCCTCAGCCTCAGCAATTGTGTCATTTTCCTCATGGTGTAAGGTAAGTGGTGTGGTAGAAGATGTGACCTTTTTCCCATCTCTGGGTTTTATGATTCTAATTTTTCAGCAATGTTTTACGTAGGAATGATTGCCCTAAATTTGGAGAGTTATTCAGCTATTCAACGTAGTGGTAAACTAAGCCTGACAGTGGTTCATTAGAAACATTTTTGTTGTTTAGCCAGGCCTCAAAAGAAAAGGAACATTTTTATTGGCAGGGCCAACATTGGTTTCCCCTACTCTTTGTGTTGTGGTTATTTATTTATTTTTTGTCCTTTAAAAAATATCGTAGAACAAAAACTTAGCTAAATGGAAAGAAACAATTTAGATTATGAGGTCTACAATCAAGATGAGTCCCTATTCCTTAATCCTTCATCCAGGTTTCTGTTGCAGTTGTATTCATTCCTGGCATACACATTGCAAAACTATATAGCTTAAAAAATTATACTTTTTATTTTTAAGAAAACTTTTTATTGACCTATAAATTTGACTGTCCCAAGAGTTGATGTGTGGGAAAGGATATGTCTCTGGTGTATGTGAGAATCATATCAACTTAAAATGATGCATCTTATATACATTTTCCTGACAAGTAATTGAGCAGAACCACCATGTCAGGGACTTGTTAATATATTCATAATGGATGTACATACATGTTGTTCCCTTCTCTATATATTTATCCTTTTTTTCAGAAAGTTTTTATATCTCTCAATCTGATTCTTTTTCACTGTCTTCTGAATCTTATTGCTAGTCAGCAAGTACTATTAAGCATTTACTGTGTGGCAGGCACTGTACTAAGCTCTGAGGATACAAAGAAAGGGTCAAACATGGTTCCCATTTTCAAGGAGTTCTCATTCTGTTCAGGGAGATAACTTGTATATAACTATGTAAATAGAAGATATATACAGTGTAAATGGAAGGCAATCTGAGGGAAACCATGGGGAAATAAAAGTGGACTAGGGAAAGCCTCTTGTAGGGTTTGAATTAATTCTTGAAGGAAGCTGATCTTCCCTCCTCTGCTCCTCTACTTGTGGTGCCTCACGTAGTAGCAGAAAGTTCATTTTCAGTACCGGTGGAAACCCAGTGCCACCAGAAGCAAGCTCAAACTCTCCTTACTAGAACGTACATTGGCAGATCGAATTATCTGCAAAGTGTTGATTAATTGTCCAAACAGGGATTGGTTCAAATCTAGGAAAGGCCAGCAGGGAGACAGAGTCAACAGGTGTGTCGCCAAGGTAATATCCACAATGGTTGCTATTACTTTGAATATGCTGGTGTGATTCTGAATCGGAAAATATAGCAGACTCTCCATATTGAAGACAGAAGCAAAACATTTAGTCAGACACCAGAAAGCCAAATCCCAGCACCAGCAAACCAGATTCATCATAGCAATGAAGATGTTAGTATACATTATCACTTCAGAGAGAATCTCCATTCCATAGCCTCTTTCTCTCCCTGCTCCCCCCTCCCCCCCCTGCCCCCCCACACACACCAGGTCTTCCCACAAACAAACACTCAGCACAACTAGCTCACCTCCTCTCTCCCTCAGCTCTAACTGCTCTGAGCATTTCCTGCTCCACCCTTCCTGTTCTACTTATCCAGCAAGTTCCTTCCACCACGTGTGACTTAGGCTTCCTGTGATGTAAGCAGGTCACATTGGCCTATTAATGGATGGAAAGATCTTCAAATTTACATTACCATTACAAAAGAGTGGAGTGAGGTTATAATTTTGCCTAACCTTCCCCCAAACCTCCTCTAAAATAACCAGTGACAGTGCTTCAAGCTGATTTCTGAGGAAGACAAGAAAACATCACAGTGAGTCATTTTCCAGCCTAGGGCAGCTTAAGAAGATAGGATTGTAGACAGTGGGAGCACAGCAGCAGGTGGAAGCTACAGTAGGGAGCAGCCCAGCACCCAGGAATAGTAAAAAGACTGAACATCTAGGCAGAAAGAGATGCCGGCGACCCCCTGTGCTAGCACTGAGAGGTGTAGCAAATGCCGTCTGGCAACTGTCTTGTCTATTACCTAATTCTGGATCATGGTTCCAGGGCAGAGAGGAGCAGATGTGGTTGTGAGTAGCAGTAGGGACCCTACCTGTGTAAGGAGCAAAAAGCAAGTTAGCTATGTGTCTCTGATCCTAAGAACAAAGTATAAACCCAGTTCTGCTCTTTAGATCCACACATATGAGGGCAAGAAACCCAAATCAAGGTGGGGTCAAGAGTTCAGTCACTCTGAAATTGCAAAACAAACCTACTGGCTAATCTACTGAAACAAAATTATGTGCAGGCCAACAGACCAAAATGTGGTCAGAAATTTGCAGAAAGTAGACCAAGAGAGTAGTGAACACACTTCCCCCTGAATCATACCACTTGGAAATACCAATAGCTATTGAGACAAGAGCTCGGTATTAGACCAAAACTGCTATAACTGGAAAGTAGTCTGGCAGAGACCAAAATCTCAAACCGCATGCCAATATATGCTTGATTTAGACATAGAAAGTAGTATCAGAAGTAAATTAGTGACACATGGAAGAAATTATCTGTCAGATCTATGGATAGGGGAAGAGTTCATACCAAACAAAGATAGAAAGATTCACAAGAAGTTAAATGGATAACTTCGATGACAAAATTAAAAAGTTGTTCACAAATGAAACCAACACTGCCAAAATTGTATAAAAAAATAGCAAATTGGGGAAGGATAATTACTGCAAGTTTCTTTGATAGAGGTCTCATCTCTCAAAAGATATAGAGGACTGTGCCAAATTTGTAAGAATAAGAACCATTCTGTAGTTGATAAATGGTCAAAGGATAAGAATGGGCAGTTTTCAAAGGAAGAAGTCAAAGCTCTCCATAGTCATATGGAAAAATGCAGCACATCACTAATAATTAAGAGAAAATGCATATTAAAACAATTTTTTGTTTAAAACACACCCATCAGACTAGCTAACATGATAGAAAAGAAAAATGAAAACTGCTGGAGGGCATGTGGGAAAATGAGTACACCAGTGCTCCTTTGGTGGAGTTGTGAACTGGTCCAGTCGTTCTGGAAAGCAATTTGGAACTGTTCCCAGAAAACTATTCAACTCTGCATAGCCTTTGACCTAGCAATACTGTTACTAGTTCTATACACCGAAAGTGATCAGAGAACACGGAAGAAGGCCCATATGTACAAAAATAGTCATGATAGCTCTTTTGGAGTTGGCAAAGAATTTTAAACTGAGAGAATGTCTGTTAATTGGGGAACGACAACAAATTATGGCATGTGAATGTGATGAAATACTTTTGTGCTGTAAGAAATGATTATCAGGGCTAGTTTCATAAAAACCTGGAAAGTCTTAATGAATTGTGAAGTGAGCAGAACTAGGAGAAAAATTTACACGGTTACAGCAATATCATAAAGATTATCAGCTTTGAAAAACTTAGTAACTCTGATCAACACAGTAAACCCGTCATAATTCCAAATAACTCATAATGAAAAATACCGTGTATCTTCATATAAAAAATTGATAAACTGAGAATAAAGATTGAAGCATTTTTTTCTCTTTTTTCTGAAACGAGGTAATGTGGAAATTTGTTCTGCATGACTTCATATTTGCAGTGGTTTTATATTGCCTGCTTTCTCTATAGATGGGAGAAATAGAGAATTTTGAAGTGAAAATAAAATAAAATATCTGTTTTTAAAAAGTCCTACAAATTCCCTATGATCTCATTAAAGGCATAGCATCCAACCCTGTGTTCTTGAGTCTTGGCAATCTGGGGCTATAATAGCAAAGAGAGATAGAATTAAGTTTTGACTTCTTTGGGAGCTGTAAATCTTGTACTCTTAGATATAAACAACTGAGGCCATTGTGAAGCAGTCACTGTCATGGTAACAATTCATGCTGACTTATTTCATCACAAAAGTCAAATGATATTTGAAGCTTAAATTGGTGCATAGAGATTGAACATTTATAAGTTTCAGTGTCAAACATTTTTACTTTTTCTGTTATTCTTTCTTCTTTTCAGTTCTACCCTTCTCCATTTCTCAATATAGTAATCATAATGGCTAAAATTTATATAGTGCCTACTGTCTGCCAGGCATGCTTTACAGTTATCTTGTTTGATCCTTACAACAACCCTGGGAGGTAGTTCTTACTATGGCCCCCCATTTTACAGACGAGGAAATTGAGTCAAACAGCAGTTAATTGATTTGTCCAAGGTCGCCCATCTAATAAATTTCCTGGGCTAGATTTGAACTTAAGTCTTCTTGACTCCAGGGCTGATACTGTGTCCACTGCATCACCTAGCTTCCCTGAATATGTACTCACTCTTTTATTTCAATAAAGAATTCATTGCCTATTTTTCGTTTTTACCTAGTTAGACTGCTGCCAAGCTCCTTTATGCAAAGAAGCAGTTATATAATTCTTTTCATTGCTGCTGGGATAGGATGGATTAGAACAATTGGTCCACAGACTGCATTATTATCTTAAATTAGATTGTATCAGAATCATGTTGGAAAAAGTATGTCTCTTTCCCCTCTTGCCTTCCTTTTAAATATTATTTGTTATAGGGTTATTATACATGTTGTGTTTATGTAAGATGGGTTGTTGCTTCTCCTTAGTACATTCATATTCATCCAAATGTTTTTTATCTTACAGAAGTTGCTTTTTTTCTTCCCATTTTTTTTTCTTTTGAAAAAACTTTGTTTCCAGCTTACTCTTGTTACTCTGCTTCATAGTTCCATTCTGCCTCACGATAAACACCTCTGTATTACACATCTCAAACTCAGTAAGCCCTAGGAATCGCTTCATGGAGGAGTTCTCTGTACTGTTTAAATGAGCCATGACAAGCCTGGGAAAGTAATGGACTGCTGATAAGTACACCAGTTGTTAAAAGAGCTTGTTCAGTGCAGTAATTGCTCAACCCATTAAAGTTGAAGAGGGAACGAATGGAAATGGCTTCTTTTAGCTCCTGGCTTTCTGGAAGGGTGGTCACATAGGGCTTTTATATCTTCACTACTTTGCTTGAGGTTGTGTTTCATGTCTTTTTTTTTCCCTGTGGCTATTTTCTTTGCAATTTTGTATTTCCAATTAATTTACTTGAGAATGGCTAGAAAGAAGATAAATTATTGGAATTAAATTTTTTTTTTTCCCACTGACTTAGAAAAATAACACCGCTTGCCTTGTTAGGAATCAGTTCTGTAGTATGGTTTAATCTGATGAAAAATTATGTAAATTACTACAAGTGGAGAGAGTGAGGACTCATCTCTTAGCTCAATCAAATGTTCATATTCTAGCTGAGTCTATACTACCTGGTAGTCAGTTTTCCTTTAATTTTATCTTATTTATTAGGTTATCGAATACTTGCTGGAAATTATATTGAAAATTTCTATCTGTTAGAAAGCATGTAATGCTATAAGTATCACATACAAACTATTAGATACATGCTTACTCTTAAAATATTTTCTCAGGATGCTGATAAATACAAGTTTTAACTCGGGACTACTTGGGGGGAAATGCTTGGTTCTTCCTTGATGCTGCTCCATGGACCAGTAGTCTCAAGAGCAGGTGCAGCCCAGGAGACAATTTATAACATGGGTGAGCTCATTAGTGACCCATCTCTTTTATCACTCAGTATTTTGACAAAACTCAGCTACTGTCAGGCTCTGTAGAATGATTACTCCCAAAAAGGAAATAAATCAGTCCTTTCCTTTCTCCTCCCCGAACATAGCTAATCAAGTCATTTAATGTTTTATTATCAAGAGACTGAAGGGACAGTTGATTTGGATTGATGTTGAAAAAAAATTGTTCTTTGTGACAGGAGCTTGAGGTGACCCAGCCTATATTCTCATCTACCATCCTTTTTTCCCTTTTTTCTCTACAAATCAATCTTTGATCTCCGTAGAATTCCTTAGTATTTTTATACTGTCAGACCCTGACATTAGTATAGCTCTGTGGTTAATTTATGTTTTGTATATTTCTTTTTGAGAAAAGAGAATGTGTATTCCTTTTTTTTTTAAATTAACAGCAATTTATTTTCAGTCCTTTCCAACTCCCTATTCATCCTTCTCTACTATAGGCTCATTTTAATAAATCTGTAATTTCTTTGACTTGTTTGGGATTTGATTTAAAATACATTGAGAAATTTTGATTTTCATTCGCAGTTGTAAGAATTATGACATCCACTATTTTCTTCTGTGCTTGTTTCAGCATTTTAAGGCAAATTATTAAAATAGTGGCTTGAGAATCACTTTGGAAATGACTATCTAAGTATATCCGATATTTGGGCTGATAGTTACAAGGGAAAATACTATGTTGCACTGTATTATATTCACACAATGGTATGTGAACAGTAATAGCTTTAAATCCCATTTGGACACCAACAGAAAATATCCATTTCAAAAGATTCTCCTATTCATGTGCTTTGCAGTATTTTTGACAAAAATAAGTGTTGTATTTTGCCAAAGACTTTTTCTGTAATTATTGATATAATCATGTGATTGTGGATATTTTTATTTTTACTATGACTAATTATGTTAGTTTCCTGATGTTGAATCTTCCTTGCTATCTTTGTTAGAAATCTAGCTAGGTGAAAGTGAGCTTTTTTTGGACCAATTACAATAGTTGGGTTGTCGGGGTTTTTTTTATTTGCCGGCATTTTATTTAAAGTTTTCAAATCAATATGCACTAATGATATTATCTCATTCTCTCATCTCTCTATTTGATTCATAGAAGAAAATTTCTGTTATAGAATGCATCAGAGCAGGGAAAGACTAAAATAAAGAAGCCTTTTAGTAGTACCATTTAGACTATTCTGATAGCTGTGGAAATCAGGTATTCAGTAATTATTTATTACACTTTTATATGTAAGGCAATGATGGAGTTAGGAAGGGCTAGATCAATGAAAGAGTGCAGAGAACCATAATGTCTTCCTTTTTCACTAAATTGGGAAAAAGCTAATAAAAGCACTCACATTAATCTTTTTTTAAATCACCTTTCTCAGCTTCTTTTAAGTACCCCGAGAAGTACTCTTTCAGCTCTAAGGCCAATCCTTGTTATGCTTTCTCCAAGCCATTTCATTTGAGGGAAACTTTTAAAGAAAATGTCATTACTATGATACATAAATAATTTTATAGTTAAGCTTCTATACCACCTATAATCCAGGTATTTTCCCATGTTCTTCCTATCCTACCAAATGCCATTGTTAGTTTCCATATTTAAAAACAGTACATCACTGGTTGAATGTTTTGGTGTATAAGACATTGATTTAGGGTGAATATTCCTGATGATATTAAAATCATGTTTTAAAATATCATAAAATAATACAACTAGAATGTAACTCAGAGAAAATCTAATATAACCCTCTCATTGACTTAACCAGCCACTGAAATAATTCCTGATGGACAGCCACTAAGGGCATTGACTAGTCACCCTTCCTTGATTCTTCCCTTGATTCCTCTACTCCTCAACAGGGAGAAGTTCAGGAGTTAAGTCTGCATAGAGGGAGGGTGGTATTGGTGAAGAACTGGTGGAAAGACTGAAAATAAATCAAAAAGCCTCCAAATACACTTAATAAGTATTTTAGAGTAAGATAATCCTGTGACCTTGAGCAAGTCACTTAGCATTTAATATAATGCAGACAATTCTAAGCCCATAAGTAGTGAGAGCTGATGAGATTGTCAGGTGCAATAGTATAGATGGAGGGGGTAAAATAAAAAAAAACCAGGCCCAGGGCAGAGTCTTGGAGGACATCCATTTAAAGGGCATGATTTTTATTGAGATACAGCCTAAAATTCTGCTTTCTTGGACAAAACAGAACAATCTCCCCAAAGCCTCTTCCACGATAGCCCTTCAAATACTTGAAAACTGTCATATCTCCTCTGAATCTTATCCTCTCCACTTTAAATATCTCTACTAGAAAAATTTAAGGAATGCCAAGGTTAAGGGGTTGGAAAGAGGAAGAAAAGCCAGTAAAGGAGACAGAAAAGAAGCTGAGAATTGTAGTCTTGTGGAAGACGAGAGATTATTAGGGAGAAAGTCACAGTACTGTCAGATCCTACAGAGAGATCAGGGAGGATGATGACTCATAAATATCTGCTGGACTTGGCACAGAAAAATTTTTCTCAAGAATTTGGGAATATTAAAAATATTAGAAATTCCATTTCCTTGAATTCTATAGCTGTAGGCAGTGGTTCTCCAAAGAGTGGGCTGTAGACCTGTTAGGTCCTCAAGACCCTTTCTGGGTATCCACAGGGTCAAAACTATTTTCATCATAATACTTACACATTATTACCTATTAAAATACTCTTCTATCTTTCAACTACTTATTTGGGTGAGGCCAGATTTTCTTTATATATAAACAAACCAAAACAACATATTGCAGTGGATTGATTGTAGAAGCTAAGAGAATCCAACTGTTCTTTTATTAGACCAAACATTAAGAAGATACGTAAAACAATGACACTTTTCTCAGTGTTTTTTCCTAAATTTTTGGGGAAATGTAGCAATTTTTCATAAAAATATATTATTTATATTAACATGATTTATTTTTAGTTTTAAATAAATTATTAATTAAATATTTTAAAAGTTTATTAGTTTGGATTTCTAATACAGCAAATATCACTAGAATGCAATCAGGTGTATACTGGTAAATGTTTAACAACTGGACTCTCTAGGAAAAAAAATATGTGCACACCCATTTTTAAGTTCAATATTCATTATTAAGACTTTCTTAAGTCTAGACAAATGAAGCCCAGATTTGTAAAGACTGACAAATTTCTAAGGTGTAAATGCTCACAGCCAAAATTTTAATTATTGCTTCTCAGCACAACCATTGGATATAACCTACATAAATAAAAGCTATTTGAGATACTCAGTTTTTTTAAATGTAGAGGGATCATGAGAACCAAAAAGGTTTGAAAACTGCTAATTATGGGTAGGTCTGACCTAGATTATGTCTATTAACCTCTCTGAGCCTCTTTCTCTGTCTCTTAAGTGGGAGTATGATACTTGAATCACTTATTTTACAGGGTTATTTTGAGTTAAATGTTTTACAAATGGTAAAATGCTATATAAATTTAGATTGTTATTATATTCAACTTCATATTATAATTTTTTGTCCTTATATATTATTACTCCTACTAGATTTATAAGCCATGTGGGTCCGGGATTGTCTTTTATCTTTCTGTCTCTCCTTACAACTACCACCATTCCCCATAGTAGTCATTTAAGAAATGTTTAATGAATAAAAGAAATGGAGATTTTCTTTCTTAAAAAATTCTTTAACTTAATACAACATTAAATTTTATTTAAACAAGCTGCCTGGAAAGTTTTTGCTTATTCAAGAAACCATCATTGAGTCAAACAAAAGAAGTCAATGTATCTGGAACTTGTAAAGAGATAACAGATTAGGAGCTGACTTCCAGTACCCTAATTGCTTGGTCAGACTAATCCATAGTCACCTGGCTAAACTTTCTTAAGTACTTTTTTTCCTTTGTGTGATATTCTTCTATCCAGGAGAAATATTTTCCAATAAAAACCTTCATGTCAGGGCAAACAAAGGGAAATTCCCTTTTGAGATCATTAAATTATTCTTTCAGACTTAAGAGAAACTAGATTTTTTTTTAAAAAAATAACTACTTATCTTTGAATATTTATATAAAACCCACCATCCTAGCTTGCATAATTTGGGTGGTGGTTGTGGTGGTGGTGATGATGATGGTGATGGAGGAGAAGAAAAAGTAACAGCAGAATGTTACTAGGTTGTTCATACAACTGAAATTTTTGCCAAAACTAAATAAGGATTCCCCCATTGTATTGTATCATCCTGTCCCATTCATCACAAGACCATCCTCATGCTCAGATCCTCTCTAAGCCTCTGCTGCCTCCATGTGGCATATGTTCAGCATTACTTTCTTATTTAAGACTCCTAGCTGCTCTGTAGAAGGTTCTTCTCTTCACTGTGCAGGATTATTTTAACTTTAAAGAGACTCTTCTTTCTCTTCCTCCCCTCTGTGGTTCTTAGCTGACTTTCTAATACCCTGATACTCCTTAATGTTCCCAGTTCCCAACCCTGCTGGAGATGCAGCTAGAGGATACCATAAGTAATAGGAGCCATACTCAGATTCCAAGAACTTCATGTGATCTGCATATATTTCCAAGTCTCATAAGCCAGCTGCAGTGGGGTATGAGGTCATAGTGTTTAGAGCTAGAAAGGATCCTTCGAGGCCATCTGTCCTGAAGCTCACTGATTTGTACTATGTCAATCAGTTCATAAACATTGCTTGATTACTTACTATGTGCCAGGCAACACTGGGGGAATACCAAGAGACAGTTCATGGTCTCAAGGAATTCTCAATCTAAAGAAGGAAGCAACATGCAAATACCTGTATACGAAATACACACACACATCCAATTGATCTCTCTCTCTCTCTCTCTCTCTCTCTCTCTCTCTCTCTCTCTCCCCTCTCTCTGTATATATGTGTGTATCTATACTCTTTCTGCATGTATGTATGCATGTATGTATGTCTGTGTATATATACATACACACACACATACAGAGAGAGAGAGAAGATAAATTCAAAATAATCTCACAGGGAAGGCAATAGCATTAAGGGGGATCAGAAAAAGAGGATGTAATGGAATTTTGACTGAGACTTGAAGGAAACCAAAGAGGCCAGGAGGCAGAGGATCCTAAACATGAGACACTACCAATGAAAATGCTTGGAATCTAGAGATGGAGTTTCTTGTTTAAGGAAAAGTGAAGAGGCAAGTGTCACTGGATCAAAGAATACTGGAAAAGGGGGGAGGAAGTTATTAAGGAATTTTAACATTAAACAGTAGATTTTATATTTAATGTGGGGGATGATAGGGAGGCATCAGATTTATTGGAGGGGGTGATGTGATCAAACTTGCACTTTAGGACGATCACTTTGACAGCTGGGGGAGGGTGAACTTGAGTGGAGAAGACTTGTGGCAAGCAGACCAACTAGTAGGCTATTGAAAGAATTCTGACTTAATGTGATGAAGGCCTGCAGTGTCAGAGGAGAGAAAAGCATATTTGAGACAAAATTGACAGGCCCTAGCAACTGACTATAAATGATGGTGGGGGTGATAGAAAGTGAAGAGTTGAGGATGACACCTAGCTTGTGAGCCTGGGTAACTGGAAGGATATTGGTACCCTTCTACCACAAGGAAACAAGGAAGAAAAAAGGTTTGGGATGAAAGATAATGAGTTGTTTTGGACAGGTTGAATTTAAGAAGTCTGAAAACATTCAGTTTGATATTTCTATATTTAGAGTTGCAAAACTAGAGGGCAGAGTAGGCAGATGTAAGAGTCATTAGCAAAGAGATGATAAATGAATCCATGAAAGCCGATGAGATCAGCAAGTGAATTAGTCTAGAAAGACAAGACTATGCAGGACAGAACTTTGCAGGACACCTAAGGTTAGTGGATATGAATTGGATTGCAATGAAGTAGGCTTCGAAAGTCAAGTTAGATAGGTAAGAGAAGAACCAGGAAACTAGTGCCAGCTGTTAATCTTAACAGTAGACATTTATGCCCAGTATACATACAACATAGTATAATTCTTATATAGAATATATACACTGCAGTTTGGACGTAGGCATATTGAACTAAACCTGAGCCCTTAATATGTGTAAAGAATTACACTGGGCACTGAAAGTAGTACAAAAACATGAATTGCTGTCATAAAGGGAGGAAAAGAAGTGATGTAGGTAATACATAATACAAAATAGAACATAGGTCTTCCAGCTGAGGAGAGAGGCTTCAAGGATTCATGTGGAACAGATGTCACTTGAGATGGACCTTGCAGAAAGAGTAGCTTTTTTTTAAACAGTTGGAGGAGATAGAGGAGTTAGAGATATTATTATGTGTGAACAGAGACATAGAAGGAAGAAGGAAATCAAAGTATATGTCTAGAGAACTTGGTAGAACTACATGTAAACAAAATCCTTCGTGTGCAAAAGTAGTGCAGTGAGTCAGTCGTTCGTATATTCAGGTCGTGATATTTTTCCATTTATGATGGATTTGCATTGATTTATCCATAGTTTTTCGCCCAGTCCTCTTTTAACAAACGTGCTGCATCTTTACAACTGACTGGCATGAGATGCACATTGACCTTGAAACAGAATAAAGGTAGCTAGTCTTTATAGGGATTTATATGTCTGTCCATGTATGTGTGTGTGTGTTTGTGTGTATAATCCTTCCCCCTCCCAAAAGAGATATGTATGTATACATGCATATATGTATGTAATATGTGGTATATGTGTACACACACACACATACTGTTGTACTGTTTCAGTGGGTGGCACTAGATTTTTTTTTTCCTTTCCATAATGAATTATGAAGAGGATGGAGTCAAGGGAAGAATTCTGGAATTAATCGAGAAAACAGTATGTAGCCAGTTATGACAAGAAAATAGAATTTAGAGGAATTGTTCTGTTTTTTAGTTTTACATTAAAGTAGACTTAATACTAAAAACAATTTTATAGCTAGAGTTTTGTTCCCTTGTATGTTTAAGTAGAGAATAGAATCACAATTGTTCACTGTGTTGGAAAACTTTGAATTTTTGAAATTTATATTTTCAAAAATAACTATGTATTTCTTTTTTAAAAGTATTTTATTTTTTCCAATTACATGTAAAGATAGTTCTCACCATTCATTTTTTCTTAAAATTTTGAGTTCCAAATTTTTCTCCTTCCCTCCTCTCCCCCCTTCCCAAGACAGCCAAGCAATCAGATATAAATTGTGCCTGTGCAATCATGTTAAATATATTTCCACGTTAGTCATGTTGTGAAAGAAGAATCAGAACAAAAAGGAAAAAGCACCAAAAAAAGTGAAAATAGTATACTTTAATCTGGATTCTGAGTCCGTAGTTCTTACTCTGGATGTGGATAGCATTTTCCATCATGAGTTTTTTGGATTTTTCTTTGATCTTTGTATTGCTAAGAAGAGCTAAGTCTATCATAGTTGATCGTCATACAGTGTTACTGTTACTGTGTACAGTGTCTTCTCACTTCACTCAGCATCAGGCTCATATAACTCTTGAAAGGTTTTTCTGAAATCTGCCCGCTCATCATTTCTTATAGCACAATAGTATTTCATTACATTCATGTACCGCAACTTGTTCAGCCATTCTCCGATTGATGGGTATCCCCTCAATTTCCAATTCTTTGCCACCACAAAAAAGAGCTGCTATAAAGGGTGATAACTATATGTCTCCCAAATTTTCAAATCCTATGCTTCTTCTACAGAGAATCCATGGGGAAGATAAACACTCTATTTTTCCTTTCTTTTGTCTGCCTTTAGACATTGTAACCAGGATCAGAAAGTATAGCAAAAGAAATTCCAGGAGAGATAGAAAGCTTGCATGAGTTCTAGTAAATGGAGCCTGAAGCCAGTGGAATCTTAGCTGTAGCTTGTTAGAGGGATCAGTGGGGGATATAGAGAGCATCTATAGCAGCTGCTCAGCATTGCTGAAACAAAGCTAGCTTAGTGACCAGTTTCTGTTTAGGGTGCCTTTTAAGAGCCCTGATACCAACTAACTCCAACATCCATTTGGTTTGTGTCAGGCCCATAGTAGGTGATGTAACTAATTCCTAGTTGAGCTTGTTCAAGGAAAAGAAGAAGGAGAAAGACTGAGGCCAACCTGCATTGGACCACTAAGACAGGATACAGAAGCCAGGATGGGGCCTGGTTCCAAACATCACATTCAGAATTGCAGCAGTAGTAGCAGTATCCAGACTATAGAGGGGATAGGACCAAATAGGGCCTGTCCACTCCAATCCAAGAAGAGCATAGTTGATAGAGCCTGTACCTTAGCCCAAAATGCCAGTCATGAAGCTGATCAGAGATAACGGCCATGAGAAGAAAATAGAAACTGTTATTTTTAAAAATTCCTATAAGAGAAGCCCATTAGGTTAATCCTGAAAAGAGAATAACTCCTTTAGACAACTGCAAATAGAGGCTCAGAGCAAAGAATGGCTTTGTTGTGGTTGGGAGAAATGACACAAGATATAAATAATGATTTTAGAACTCTTGAGGGAAAAAATGGAGGGGGGAATGTAATAAAAAGTGAAAAACGTTGTCCATTGTCCAAATAATGACCTCCCAGAAAAAAAAAAGGGAACAAACAGAACTAAGCAGCTTCATAAGAGAATACGAAATACAAAAATAAAGTCAAAAGACTGAAAAAATGGAAGAACATGTAAGATGTCAACTTATCAGAAATAACTACCCTGGAAAACAAGTCAAGGAGAGTTAATTTAAGAATCATCAGACTCCCTGAAAACCATGACCAAACAAAAATCTTGGATACCTATTTCAAGAAATCATGAATTTCTTAATCTGTTAGACCCACAAAGCAAAATGTAACAGAAAGAATCCAATGGTCCCCTCCTGAAAGATACTCCAAGTGGGGAATGCTGAATTAGAACTAAAATCTAGAACTTTCAGGTCAAAGAAAAAACAAATACTTCAAGCAACCAGAAAGAAAGGGTTCAAGGACCACATTCAGGATCACATCAGACTATGTCTCAACTACTATAAAAAAGAAAAAAATCTTGGAATATCATATTCTAAAGGCTTACAGCCTTGCAAAACAGAGTATAACTCATGGCGGGACATGGGGGGAAATAGCTTTTTAATAACAAGACTTTTAAGCATTCTTGATGATTTGACCAGACCTGGATAAAAATATCTGAAATATAGATATGATAGATAGGTGAAATCTGAAGAGGTAAAGCATTTCAGCAAAGAAAAAGGGCAAAATGAAGAAGTGCTTACATTGGGGAAAAGAGACCCCTCTGAATCCCATAGTCTTCAAAAGTCACAAGGGAACTTAAAATATTTACATGGCTTGGGTGCAGTTTTGTTCTGTTTTATTTGTTTTGAGAGAATAAAGAAAAAGGGCAGGAAGGAAAGAGAGAAGCATATCGTATCAAGCACAGAAGTCTGGTGCTGAGCACACTCCTCTCGTTAATCCCTTTACAAATGAAGTGGGAATAAGGAGCAAGAGGAAAAAGGGATAAGAGGATGAGATAGTGGGAATATATATTATGAGTGCAAATGGAGATTTAGAATATCAACTTGAGAGTAGGGACTTTCATTTTTATATATAAATTGATTCACGTAACAGAAGAGGGTGGCAAAATCCAGCAGTATGTTGAATACACATCACTCAGTGTTTCATTTCTCTGGCTTTTCAGTGGCTCTTCCTTCTGTCTGGCTTGCACTTACTCCTCACCTCTGCCTCTTGGAAATTCTGGTTTCCTTTCAGTCACAACTCAAGCACTGCCTTCTTTCTTGATCCTGCATAGGGTTTGATACATAAGAAGGTATTCATAAATTACTGTGCACTTAGTGACTGTATCCCCACCCTCCCCATCCCACAGCTGTTCTGGGCCTGCCATCCAAAACTGCCTTGTGTTCATCTCGAATATAGTCTGTATATATTTATATATGGACTTAGTTTGTTCCCTATTCGAATGTAAATTTGTTAAGAACAGGAGTCATTTCATCTTTGCATCCCCAGTGCTTAGCATAGTACCTGGCAGGTAGCAGATGCTTCATAAATTCTTGTGCTTGATTGGTGAAACATTTCCACATTAGAAGTTGCTTTCAGCCCCCTCTCTGATGGTTTTCTAGCCATGGCAACAATTTACACTAATACTGTCCTTTTGATTAAACTGAACTCACTCACTCATGACTCCAGCTTTGTAGCTTCATCTATAAGTGATGAGGGATGGTCGTGAGACACACATCAGAAGATGACACTACTTTACAAGGATTAGGCATCTGTGCTTGAGAGCCATTTTGCAGGTCACTGAACACATGTGAATATTTTGCTGTTTTCTTTTTACGGACTATGATGTAGCTTTTCTTTGACTTTTATTAAAAATTAGCTGTCACCCTTGGCAGATATGATTATCGCACGTTAGTAATGTGTTTCTTTAGTTTCTATTTTTTATAAATAAAATGTAGCTATGTGAAGCTTTCAGAAGGGAAATTCTAAATGAACTCCAGAAATATTTACTAGAGTAAAATCAACACCCACAGTATAGGCAATATTGGGATCTCTTTAAATTGTTAAGCACTCAGAAAAGATTTTCCTATTTTTATTATTATTGTTATTCTACCTAGAGGATTGAAGAGAAAATATGTACATGGATATATGTGTATACACATTCACAGAAATTTAGACATTTTTGTGATTGAGCAGAAAAATTCTTGTGCTAAAGGTCTGTTGAAGTGCTCTGAGTTCTCAAAGATAGTTCTGGTAGAAGGTCAACTTTGTCACATTATACCAAACTGGAAAGACTTTAGGTATGAATGTCATGAAGAATTGTATTTTTCTTTGGTCTGGGTTCCAATTTTTCTGTCATCACAGAGGTTTACCACAAGTTTGACCACAAAGGCAATGATTTTTAAAGTTTAATTAAAATTTTTAAAATTAAAATTTTTGCCATAGCACCTCAAGGAGCAGGTATCAAGGTATTGAATAGTTACAATCTGCGTTAACAAGTGGATCAGTCATATTGAAGAAATTCTATCACCTTGATTTAGTAAAGAATATAGGAGTTGAAATTTAATATAAGCTTTTGTGAGAACTTTTGATCCATGGCTTTGTTCATTAAGCACCTACTCTGAGCAAGATAGTGGGGAAAAGGCTAGCTATGGAATCTGGAAGACTTGGGTCTAAATCCTGCCTCTGTAATTTCTCTTTGATCTTGGATAAATCCTTAACCTTTCAGTTCTCCTAAGTAACTTTCTGAGACTAAAAGTTACAAATTTTAAGTCTACATTGTTGAAAAGAGTTTCTATGTCATTTTAAAAGGAATTCCCAACACAAATGAAATCACAGTTCTCTCACATATAATCACACAATCCTGTTCTCCTAATTGCTCTTTGTACCAAGTATTAGTGGTAAGAGATAGAGAATCTATATAAAAATGAAAGTCTCCACTCTCAAGGAGTTTCTGTTCTAAATTCAAATATATTGAGGTAGAAGAGAACCCTAATAATTTAGGGAGACCAGGGAGGGCTTCCACAGAGGAAGTGCCCCTGCGTAGAAACACTCTTGACTTATACAGACTTACACAGATACCCAGACAAAAGCTAGAGTATTGGGGAACATCTGGAAGTCCCGTATGATTGAAATGTGGTTTGTGAAAGGGAGCAATGTGAAATAAGTCTGGAAAGGTAGATGAGAGCTAGACTATGAAGGACCTTGCTGTAATCTAGTCTCCAAAACAGCTCCCAAAATAATCTTCCTAAGGCACAAGTCTGACTATATCACTGTTATTTGACATCCCCTGACTGAATAGTGTGCGGCTGTTTTGTTTCTTTCTAATGCCTGTAGGTGACTTTACTTATTATTTACTAGGCAATTAAATTCTGCCAAGTCATTCAGATTAGCGCACTGTGGTCAGGCAAGTCAAACCTTTTCTGTCAAAAAAAAAAAAAAATGCTATTTTTTTCTCAAAAGAATTTCAGATTTTACTTGCTTTAACCTTAAGGTACCTTCTTTCCTCAAGGCTATTTGTACCTTGTTTCCTCAAAGCTTTTTTCTAAGAGTTAAGCTTTCTTTTCTAAGTTAAAGAGGAGAAAAAGTGCAAAGGATGCTTTCAGGACAGGGTACTTAAATCCAGACTAAAAAGTGCTTTCTCGTACCCATTAAGAATGCAAAAAAAAAAAAAAACCAACTAACTTTTAAAACTGCCTTTCATTTCTTTTTTTTTTTAAGGGGGGGAAGGCAAGGCAATTGGGGTTAAGTGACTTGCCCAAGGCCACACAGCTAGTAAGTGTATCAAGTATCTGAGGCTGGATTTGAACTCAGGTCCTCCTAACTCCAGGGCTGGTGCTCTACTCACTGCACCACCTAGCTGCCCCTGCCTTTCATTTCTATTAGAACTCCTCACCTTTTTATTAGGGGTAAAAATTATGTATGTTTGTAGGTATATATTTATATACCTACACAAGGAATTTATTTATATACCTATACAAGGAATGCCCCCCAAAAAAGTTCTTACTTTCAAGGAGCTCAAATTCTAAAGGGGAGGTGGTAAGATTGTGAGGAGGAGAGGGGGAGAATATGAAAACAACTATGTACAAACAAAATACATACAAAAAAATGGAGATAATCTCAGAGGGAAGGCACTAGCCTTAAGGGAAATGGGAAGGGCTTCTTAGTGAGTAGGGTTTTATCTGAGACTTGAAAGAAAACCAAGAAAGGAAAAAGATAAAAATGAGGAGGGGGAGAGTCCCAGGCATAGGAGACAGAGGAAGTCATAGCCAGAAGGTTAATGTCACTAGACAGTAGAATGTACAGAGGACAGTAAGGTATAAGAACACTGGAAGAAGGGGCCAGGTTATGAATGGCTTTAAAAGGATACTGGAGCTAATAGAGAATCACACTGGATGGAGTCTATTGAATAGAGAGAATGACAAAGGCAGCTGTTTTACCAGAGAATGGTTCTTTACCTGCCTTTCAAGCATGTTGTAGAATTGGTTTAATTAGTTTTGTAGTCTAGAAAGCTTTAGGCTATGAAAGCCTTTGAAATGCCAAAATAGTCATCTACTTTAAAATAAAAAGAGATCTAACTGGTTTCTACTCAGGAAAGAAAACAGGTCATCCATGGAACATGGTTTGTAGGGCTTTCAACATCCTCACTGAACTCTGAAAAGTCAGAATCGTTCTACATTTGTACAGTCGAATGGGAGAGGGCCTTGTTTTCCAAAGTTTGGTAGTAAATAAAGTAAATAACTCCCTTCTGTGAAGGGTATACTAGTAGAGAAAGTTAGATATATTTCTGTAAGTTTTTGAAATCTAGTCTTTCAATTGAAAAAGGTCAAGTTTTATAATAAGTATTACAATAGATTATCTTTATAAACTTTTGCTGCTTTTCACCACCAGCTTAGAGGACCAAACTAACATCAAAGGTGATTAATTTTTACACATTTTGGACTGCAAGTTCCTTGAGAGCAAGGATTATCTTTTGCCCTTCTTTGTATTCCCATTGCTTAGCACAGCACCTGGCATAGAGTAAGTGCTTAATAAATGCTAGTTGACTGGCTGTACTTTAAGAAAATCACTTTGATAACTGAATTGAGGATGGATCGAAGGAAGGAAGAGACTTAAAGAGAGACTTAAATCTATTACAGTATTCCAGCCACGAGGCAGTGAAACCTGAACAAGGGTGCTAGAAGTGTATAAGGAGGAAAAGGAACATATATGAGAGATGCTGTGAAGTAGAATGAGTGAAATACACATACCATTGTAGTTCATGACTCTTAGTCTGGGTAGTTAATTGGGTAAATAACCATTAAAAACAGGAGAAAAGTCAAATACTTTTTGCTACTTTGATTTTTCATCAATTTGCTTTGAGTTTTTTCTTCAGGAAAAGAAACCAGAAAAATTAGAATAGATGACATGCCTGTTGTTCAGTGCCATTAAATCCTTTCAGAGCTCCTGATTTCACTAGAGCTGTCATCTGATGCTATTAGGGCTACTTTGGTCGTGAGGAAAATAATTTTTAAATCATTCACTAGGAAACAACACTATATTTCATAGAATAGGGGGATGGGGGAAAAGGAAGAGGGAATAATAGTCTTCTTACCTTTATTCATTTTTTTCTTTCATATTCCTGCTCCATACATACACACAGACACTCCTTGGTTTGTCAACTACCATCAGTTCAACTCTGATTATAGCCTGTCATCATTTTAATTTTACTGTTGATAAAAGACCCCAGTGTCATGAAATCAAAGATTCTTTTGGATTCTCAAGGCGGGTTTGGGGTTCCATTTGCCTTTCAGAGACTTCTCCTCTAGTTTCTGAGAGTTATCCAAAAGGGGAAGGGAAAAGAAGGGGGTGGTCACACTTTCCTGAAATGCAAATGCCACAGCAGAGCAACTTTACAGACCGCTTGGTACTATTAGGATTTGCAGGTCAAAGGGCGTCAGGACTGGTCTGGCAGTTTAAAGAACTGGGGTGGGTTGAATCAACAAGTTTGATGGCTTCCAATTAGATTTCTGCTGCCATCACCCCATTATCCATAATGAGTTCGTTAGTCATTCAGTAGGGAGTTAGTTATCACTTTGGAAAGGTTCTGTGTTCACATTTTTTAATGTCTTTTATTGTTTGTGGGAAAAACAAATAGTAAAGGTATTTGGGAGGAAGTTTATTTTGTGCCTAATCTCACTCGGGCCAAGCTAATGATGCAGACTCAGAGACACTAGCTTCTTCGCTGCTCGTTGCAGACAATATGCTGTCTCCTCATTCCGTTAATTTTTACTAGATGCCCCTCATGCATGCCTGAAATTCTCTTCTTCCTCATGTTCACCTCTTGCATTCCTTGGATTCTTTTAAGTCTCAACTAAAATCTTATCTTCTGAGTCTTAATCTTTTTTTTTCTCTTAACAATTATTTTATTATTTAATATTTTAGTTTTCAACATTGATTTCCACAAGATTTTGACTTACAAATTTTCTCCCCATTTCTACCCTCCCCCCCACTCCAAGATGGCATATATTCTGATCACCCAGTTTCCCAGTCAGCCCTCCCTTCTGCCAGCCCCCACCCCATTTCCCCTTACTTTCTTATAGGGCAGGATAGATTTCTATGCTCCATTCCCTATATATTTCATTTCTCAGTTGCATGCAAAAACAAGGGTTTTTTTTTGAGGATCTCCTTTTAAAACTTTGAGTTCCAAATTCTCTCCCCTCTTCCCTCCCCACCCACCCTCCCTAAGAAGGCAAGCAATTCAACATAGGCCACACATGTATCATTATGTAAAACACTTCCACAATCCTCATGTTGCGAAAGACCAACTATATTTCCCTCCATCCTATCCTGTCCCCCTTTATTTAATTTTCTCCCTTGACCTTGTCGCTTTTCAAAAATGTTTACTTTTGATTTCCTCCTCCCCCATGTGCCCTCCCTTCTGTCATCCCCCCTTTTTATTCCCTTTACCCTATTTTGTGGGTATAAGATACCCAATTGAGTGTGTATGTTTTTCCCTCCTCAAGTCAAATACAATGAGAGCAAGATTCACTCATTTCCCCTCACCTGGCTTCTCCTCCCTTCAAACAGAACTGCTTTTTCTTGCCACTTTTATGTAAGATAATTTACCCCATTCTATCTGTCACTTTCTCTCTCTCTCAATATATTCCCCTCTTACCCCTTTATTTTTTTAGGTATCATCCCTTCATATTCAACTCACCCTGTGCCCTCTGTCTATGTATATGTGTATATTCCCTTCAACTACCCTAATATTGAGAAAGGTCTCATGAATTACAAACATCACCTTTGCATGTAGGAATGTAAACACAACAGTTCAATTTTAGTAAATCCCCTATGATTTCTCTTTCTTGTTTACCATTTCATGCTTCTCCTGATTCTTGTGTTTGAAAGTCAGATTTTCTATTCAGCTCTGGTCTTTTCACTGAGAAAGCTTGAAAGTCCTCTATTTGATTGAAATTCCATATTTTGCCTTGGAGCAGAATACTCAGTTTTGCTGGGTAGGTGAATCTTAGTTTTAATACTAGTTCTTTTGACCTCTGGAATATCATATTCCAAGCCCTTTGATCCCTTAATGTAGAAGCTGCTAGGTCTTGTGTTATCTTGATTGTGTTTCCACAATACAAAAAATTGTTTCTTTCTGACTGCTTGCAATACTTTCTCCTTGACCTGGGAACTCAGAAATTTGGCAAACCTGGCAGTTTGCATTTTGGGACCTCTTTCAGGAGGTGATTGGTGGATTGTTTCAATTTCTGTTTTACCCTCTGGTTCTAGAATATCAGGGCAGTTTTCCTTGATAATTTCTTCAAAGATGATATCTAGGCTCTTTTTTTGATCATGGCTTTCAGGTAGTCTAATAATTTTTAAATTATCTCTCTTGGATCTGTTTTCCAGGTCAATGGTTTTTCCAGTGAGATATTTCACACTGTCTTCCATTTTTTCATTCCTTTGATTCTGTTTGATAATATCTTGATTTCTCATAAAGTCACTAGCTTCCTCTTGCTCCAATGTAATTTTTAAGGTAGTATTTTCTTCAGTGATCTTTTGGACCTCCTTTTCCATTTGGCTGATTCTGCCTTTCAAGGCATTCTTCTCCTCGTTGGCTTTTTGGAGCTCTTTTGCCATTTGAGTTAGTCTATTTTTTAAGGTGTTATTTTCTTCAGTATTTTTTTTGGGTCTCCTTTAGCAAGTCATTGACTTGTTTTTCATGGTTTCCTCACATCACTCTCATTTCTCTTCCCAATTTTTCCCCTACTTCTCTCACTTGCTTTTCCAAATCTTTTTTGAGCTCTTCTATGGCCTGAGGCCAATTCATCTTTTTCTTGGAGGCTTTTGATGTAGGGTCTTTGACTTTGTTCACTCCTTTTGGCTGTATGTTTTGATCTTGTCACCAAAAATAGATTCTAGAGTCTGAGTCTCACTTTGAATCCATTTTCACTGCCTGGCCATGTTCCCAGCCAACTACTTGACCTTTGAGCTTTTTGTCAGAGTATGACTGCTTATAGAGTAGAGAGTACTTTGTCCCAACCTTTAGGTGCTGTGCTGCTGTTTTCAGAGCTACTTCTACTCCACTGTCACTGCAAGCTCTGCCATAGCAATGCTCCTCGTCCCCCAAGAACGGCCAACCAGGATTGCGACCCAGATCCAAGCAGGGCAAAGCTACCTCTGCGCCAGCAAAGCGCTCCTTGCACTCCCACTCTGATCTGTTGCTTAATTCCTCCCACTGTGTGAGCCAGGGACTCTGGAGCAGCCGATGCTAGAGCTCCGTAAGCAGCTACAGGAGCTTCCTGCTGCTGCCGCCACCGCCGCAGCACCTCCGCCACTCCCAGGCTTGGGGCTTGACCACTCTCTAACCTGATCTAGCAGTTTTCCCACTACCCTGGTGTTTGGTTTGTGGGTTGAGAAATCTGGTAACTGCCACAGCTCAATGATTCATGGCCTTACAGCCTGCTCCAGCTGACTCCTGGTCTGATCTGTCCTGGCACAGCCCATGCTGAGCTATGCTCACCTCCCAGCACCATGCAGTAGACCCTTCCCAGTGACCATCCAGGCCGTCCTGGGTTGGAGACCTGCTTCCCTCTGCTATTTCGTGGATTCTACAGCTCTAGAATTTGTTCAGAGCCATTTTTGACAGGTGTTTGGAGGGATTTGGGGGAGAGCTTAAGTCCCTGCTTTCCAGCTGCCATCTTGGCTCCAACCTTCTTGAGTCTTAATCTTAATATTATACCTTCTAAGATATTGTTGAGTTGATCCTATCAGTATCTTGTTTATACATAGTCATTTGCATGTTGTTTCCCTCACTAAACTGTGAACACCTTGAGAGCAGAAACTGTCTTCTATCCCCAGCCCATAGCATAGTGCCTAGCAAATGATGGGTGCTTAATGAGTGCCTGTAGACTGAGAAATGAAATATTTCTTTATCATAAAATGCAATGAAATGACATTACATAAATGACATTTAGGTAAAATAGCTACATCTCTCTATCTCTGTATTCACAACAGCACCTGGTCACTCTTAAGTCAAGAAGGTGTTTTGAAGAATTCTGCTAAAACCACCAACCACACATCCCCATAGTCTAGATCTTCTGTAATATTTGATTCTTGCTATAGGTTACTTTAACTTTTGTCTCATATAACATGCAGATTTGTATTTCTTTATTGTTTTCACCTGTAGTACTTTAACAAAAAAAAATACCCACAACCAAAACCTTTGATGATAGAGACATTATTTTCAAAATAGAACATTTGCTCACAGCTTGGTACTAGGCAGTATAAGGTGACTTATAGCACAGGGTTTCCTGACTCAGGCCCTGGAGACAAGCAAGTTTCTCTCCAAGGAATTGTCTCAGTTGAAAGCACTTTTAAGGATCAATCGAAGGAGATTGGGATATTTTGCCTGCAGAGGAAGAGATCTGGCAGTGGGGTAGAAGAGTACATAAAGGGCTGTCACTTGGGAAGGGGTAAGATTTGCTCTCTTTGGCCCGTGCACTCAAAATGAGGAGGAATGGGTAGAAGTTGCAAAAAGGTTATTTTAGGCTTGACATAAAGAAATCTTGATCTTCTAATGATCAGACTTCCAAAAGCAAAACGGGCTGCCTCAAAGAAAGCTGGGCTCCCCCTCAACGGGGATCTAGAGTAAAGGGCTGGGTGGCTACTTGTTTGGGGATGTTGCAGAGAATTCTTTTTCAGGTACTAGTTGGTTGGACTAGGTGCCCACTGAGGTCCCTTCCAACTCTGAAAGCAGGACCCTGCCTTCTTTGGGGAGCAAGCTCCTAAAATTCCGGGAGAGCTGTTTGGAAAACATTCTCGGAAAAAGACACGGTGGGGAGGGGATGTCCATTTCACCATGTGGAACTGTGACGCTTTTGCAGCCGCTCCAAGCGGTCACTCTCCTGCTCCTCCAGAAGCCTAAGCTCTTCTCCCTGGGGAGGTAGCTGGCGGGCGTGGGCAGAAAGCACTCATCTCATAGAGGAACTTCCAGGGGAAAAAAAAAGTAGAACTGATATAATTTAAAGTGAGCAGAACGAAGAGAACAATTTATGCAACAAGGTTATAAATAAAAAAACTCTGAAAGTCTCAATAACTAATCAATACAGTGACCAGCCGTGATTCCAGAAGACTGATGATAAATCATGCTACTAGATAATTCCTGATAGAGGAGAATTAGACTCAAGGTGGAATTTTGTTTTGCCAGACTATGTATATTTGTTACAGGGATTTTACTTTGTTTTAATTGTGTTATCAAGGTGGAAGGGAAAGGGGACCTAATGATAAGGCTTTACTCTCTTCCAATTAAAAAAAAAGGTCTTTAAATATTCTTTTAAATGCACAGAAGATATCAAAAGGAAAGTCAGAAACACAAGTAAGCCAGATAGCTTTGAAATGTTACATGTTGAATTTCTTAAAAGGAAAAGTCTCCGAGTGACAGACTCAGTTTCATGGACAGTCATGTCCAATCCTCTTTTCTGTTCTACTTTGTATGTGGAAATGCTTGTTTTATTTGATATTTAAATTAGGAAAAAATATCTAGCATGCAAGTCATTGCCAGATAAAACCACGAGCCATAGATTTGTTTGTATCAGTGAAGGAAAAGTTAGCAGTAATATCTCAAGAAGGAATAATATTTTTCTAACTTCTGTTTACCTCTTGTTTACAATTTGGTCTTGTCCTTTTTCCATGTGTCTTTCAAGAATTACCTGAGACCTTGGTGCGACACGGCATCTTTACTCAAGCAGCTGCAGAATGTTTTCACTGGAATGAGATATTGTGGGTAGAGATAAATAGGTAACAGGGTTGATTTTGCCAAAAGATTTAATTTAATTAAACCATTCAAGCCCAGTTACACCCAAATCTATTAGTTTAGGTTCTACGTTTCCTATTATAGAGGTATCACTTTATTTTCTCAGTTCAATTCTACTTTGGGCTCCAAAGTATTGGTAACTATTACTTATTTCTGATCATTGACCAGAGATCAGTTATTCTGAAAAGTAGTCCAGAGGTATGACTGGACTGTCAGAAAAGGTCCAAGAACCAAAAAAGATTAAGATTCACATCCAGCAATCAGGCATGAAGAGGACTTTATTGTAAAAGGATTTATAGCATCCTTATATTGAAAGCAAAGTGACCCTTTTGTGGGCTTCTCATCAACGTCTTCACCATCTATCATTTTCTTCTCTGTATTTTTTCTAATAATATTAAGGCCTTAAAACAGGATGAGAAACCAAGTGGCCTCTAGGCCACCACATGTGGCTCTTTGAATCCAAACTTCACAGAGCAAATCCCTGTAATAAAAGGATTTGTTCTGTAAAACTTTGACTCAGTCAAAAAAACACACTCAAGGACCTAGAGGGCCACATATATCTTACAGGCTGAAAGTTCCCCACCCCTGCCTTAATATCATCAATGTGTTATCTTTATCTGTTTCTGTGTAAATCAGTACAAATGAGTTTAGCCATTATAGGTATTCCAATTTTTTATTGCCCTACAAATTTTAATTCATCATAGCCAAGACTCATCTTTACAGTCCAAAACACCACTATAATTATTTGCTCAAGATGGTAAGTGCAGGGTTATTAATATTATGAGCTAGATCATGAGACCTAGCAGCAGTAGCTCTTTTGAAAGACAGTCTGTTTCTGGTCTATTGCTTACTTTGCATGGAGTGTAATGTGTTTTTGTTAACCAGTTAACGATGTTAGGAAAGCTAGTTCTCTGTATTTTTATCCAGAAATATCAACTTTGTTTGAAAAGACTATTTCATTTAAATCCTAACATGCAATGTGCTGAGTGCTGGTGGAGAGGAAAAAATTAAATAAAGGTCCTGCCCTCAAGATTGTTGTAATTTGTGAAGTAGATATGGGAAGAAATAAGACATGTACACAAAAAATAATACATATTAAAATACGTGAACATAAAAAATTTTTAAGGTATTTTGAGACAGATGAAGAAGTTTCCCCACCTAATTAGTTCTAGAAGGTGTTTGAGGCTTATTTAACTTGGTGTCAGGAAAAAAATTGTGGGAGAGTTGTCCAGAAGTAGAACTGAAAGTGGTAGATTCCCCCTTCTTAGAGGTATTTGAGCAGAACCTTAATGACTGCTTGGTAGTCATGTTATATAAATGAATATACAAATAAGTATTATATAAGTGTTCATCAAATAAATCCCTAGATTTATATCTGGTATTGATTGAGCTAAGTAACCACTGAGGTCTCTTCTAGCTCTAATTTTGTAGCTAGAGGAAGGTTCTTGAAAGAGGTGGCATTTTAGTTGGACTTCAGTTGTCTGATGGACAGATAGGATGTTCATGGGGATGGAAAGGGAAAGGCATTCTATATTTAATGAGAATCATTCACAGAGATATAGAAATAAGAATGCGAAGTTCCCCAAACTATGAGTAATTCATGTTACAATGACAAACTATGTAGATATGGGGAGAGTGTTGTGAGTTATAGATGAAGCCAGATTTTGGAATACCTTTAATGCCAACCTAAAGAATTTGATCTGTATGTGGGAGGCAGTAAAAAACCATTGAAGTTTTGAGCAATAAGCAACATGATCTTTTTACTTGTATACTAGAAAGACTACTTTGGTCACTTAGAAATAAACTCCATACTTCTGTGACTGGTAAGTGCACATGTGTTGGCACACAGAGCCACAGAATGTTACTTGTCAGGAATAAATTTTGATGTAGCATATGATGCAAAATACAGTTTATTTAAGGCCCAGCACATTCAAGTAAGAGTTTTGCAACCATTCCAAATGATATATTGATTTGGGGAAAAAAAAATCTTGTACTGTTCAGAGTATTAATAGCCTCTGTACTTTCTTTTGTAGGCAGGAAGCTCTCCTCGCTGCCATCAGTGAAAAAGATGCTAACATAGCTCTTCTGGAGCTTTCTTCCTCCAAGAAGAAGACCCAAGATGAGGTAGCAGCATTGAAACGTGAGAAGGATCGTCTGGTGCAGCAGCTGAAACAGCAGGTATGATTAAATGGACAGTATTGAGTATGTATTGTCTTAGTTCATTTCTAATTTCATATGCCAAGTTGGCCTTTCCAAGTAAATGAGCTCATCTTTATTACAGATCTCTTTTCTTTGGATCTGATATGTATAATTTTCTAGAGAAGCATGGCCACAAGTCTCCAGGTACCTACCTCAATACATTTTGTGCTACTGCTGGATTAAGAAAAAAAAAAGGTCGTGCCTTATCTGTTTACTGTAGAACAGTGCTCTTAACCTGGGGTCCGTGAACTTTTTTCAAAAATATTTTGAGGTATATTCCAATATAATTAACTTCCTTTGTAAGCCTGTGAATTTTAAAACATTATTCTGAAAAGTAGTCTCAAAACCATTACTGGACTGTCAATAAAGATCCAAGACACAAAAAGCATTAAGATTCACATCTAGCAACATCAGGCATGAAAAGGATTTTATTGTAGAAGGATTTATAGTTCTTGAGGATTAGGTAGATTCTGGAACAGTAAAGGGATGGGCATTACTTAACCCAACTCTGACACCATCTTTTCTAAAATTTTATGCCAGCATTTGTCTAAAGCATTTCACCTGCAAACATCAAAGAGCCAGAAGATACCCTTTTTAAAGGACAGAGGCAGAACAGTCTCCTTTGGTTTTGTTCACTAATTAGGCCATTCACCTTCCATCACTTTGTACTCTGTCCTCTTCTTTATCATTCTCCCCTACCCTTTCTAATTGTGTTAGTTATTTCTTGTTGGCTGTGCCATTCCACTTGAAGCAATTAGACAGAGTCATAAAGCTCTTCCCAGAGGAGTTTTTTCTCTTCCATTATAGGGAGGTACCAGTGATCAAATAGTTGTGTTTTTCAGTCTAATATTAACATTTACCTGAATAAATATGGAATATTCGCTCTATAAATTTATTTTTTCCATTTTGCAGACCAATATTAAATGTGCTCAAAAGTTTGCTTTGTAATTCTGTAACTTTTACCTGAAAGAGTCCCCAAAGATGTCCCTTTTCCTCAAAATGGCATACACAACACATAGGATTCATTTAAGTACAAGGAAAATTTCAGTATCATAAAATTATCTCCTAGCAAGAAGTAGAATCAGGGGGCGGAGCCAAGATGGCGGCTGGGAAGCAGTGACTGGCATGAGCTCCCCACCAAGTTCCTCCAAAAACCTATAAAACAATGGCTCTGAACCAATTCTAGAGCTGCAGAACCCATAAAGTGGCAGAGGGAAGCAGGGCCC
>CM053623.1:167915691-167956318 GCA_028646595.1 Phalanger gymnotis
TCATTCCATTGGTCATGGTTCTTCTCCACAACTTGAATAGTGTGTAAATTAATTCAATGTCAAGTTATATACATGGACGTTATATGGGATTCCATGCCTTCTTGGGGAGTGGGGGGAGGGAGGGAAGAAAATCTGGAACTCAAAATTATGTAGAACTCTTTGTTGCAAACTAAAAATAAAAATTCATTTTTTTGCAAACTAAAAAAAAATGGATTCAGATTCCCTTCATGAATACGCCCTTTAAATTTCCTTGAATACCAAATATTAAAGATAATCTTCACATTCTTAAAAAAAAAGACAGGGAAAAGCATATTGTTGTTAGCACATTCTTATTAGATTGCTGTGGAAAGCTTTCTTAGCCAAATGAATGAAATACAGATGTTTTTTTCCGCTTTACAAACTTTCTGGGCAAGTCCATTTCCTTCCCTTTTTCAAGACTTGCTTTGCAGTCTACTTTCATGTATCATGTAGAGCACACGTAAAAGAAAAATTGTCCATAATGTCCTAGATGTCACAGAATGTTACTCCAGAACATAACCTTGAAGATGGATGCATGTCCAACATTTCAAGATCTATAACAATTTAAGATGCCATTGGGGAAAAAAAAAATGTTTAGTCTCTAAGATAGTTTCTTACTAGAATAGGGAAAAGGTGGTACAAAAACATGTGCAGATCTGTAAATCATAAAATATTTCCCTTGTAGCATCCTAATGTTACTAGCTAATTTAATCAGTTTTAGTGAATATTGCTCAATCTAAATTGTCCTAAATGATCTTCATTCCTTACAATATTGAATAATTATAAATTGTAAAATTTGCTTATCTCACAAAAGCATTTTTATGCTGCTTTAATTTGGAGTTTAATCTGGAGTCACCCACTATTTTATTTCCTCTTCTTGTGAGACATGGGAAGTAGTTGGGATATTATTCAGGCATAAAGATGTAGGAAAAAAATTCAATAAAATAATTTCTTATCAAATTCCCTACCCAATTTACATGTCTCTTATTTGTCTTATGTATATAACATACTCAAAAAACCCTTTGCTGAAT
This sequence comes from Phalanger gymnotis, assembly GCA_028646595.1. Taxonomy (NCBI): domain Eukaryota; kingdom Metazoa; phylum Chordata; class Mammalia; order Diprotodontia; family Phalangeridae; genus Phalanger; species Phalanger gymnotis. The sequence goes on from CM053623.1 coordinate 167,916,741, forward strand.
TTATTCTCTTAACGTTATTGTCTAATGAGATTCTTAAAAAGCTTCTGCGTTTCATTTTATCATGCCGTAGAAATTTTATCTAAACAGTATTGTATGTCTTTTTAGACTCAAAATCGCATGAAGTTGATGGCTGACAACTATGAGGATGACCACTTCAAATCTTCTCATTCCAGCCAAACCAACCACAAACCCTCCCCAGACCAGGTATTCCTTCTCTTGTCTTTCTTTCATATGTCTGAAATATGTGGTGTAATTTACCTCTGCATGTAGAATCTTCATTTTGAAATGATATTAGAAAAAGGAGTCGTTAATTTTCTGAAAACCATTCCCTAGTTATTTTCATGCACAGAGTCTCTGTGGGGTAATGTGTTGATTTTGAACCTTAAAAAATGGCTACTAAGAAGTTTTGAGAATAATAACAAAATGTTCTAGGAATTTTTATACTTAAGAAGTTCCTTCTTTATCCTCCTCCTCAAACATAGCATGAATTTACAGTTGTCCTACTTTTTCTCATGAAAGGAACTGTGTCCTATGAGTAAAACAAACTGAAACTGCTTCTTTATGAGTTCAGTGGAGGGCATAGAAGGAAGTAAAAAAAACTAATTATCTCTTTGGCATGATGGAAATACATATATCACACAATACCCTGGGCCACATAGATGACAAATGGAAATGGGAAAATCACTTACCTACAGAATACATATTAAAATATCAGCCATCTTTGGTGCAGATTTCCAAATCTTTTTTCAGTGCCTCCTATGATTAGGAACTCAAATGTGGAGTCTCTTCCATTCATTTAGAAGAGTCCTCCAGCATGAGTCATTCTCAAGGAAATTCCCTTCAACTTCTCTCTATAATGGAGACAACTATATCTAATTCTGTTCTTTCTGGGGAAAAGAGATTTTTCCAGGGTCTTGTAAGTGATAAATGGAGAAGAGACGTAACTTTCTGAGGAAGTCCTTTTAGATTCCAAATCACTTGAAATTTATAACTTTATGAGAAATCCAATTTCAGTGAGTCAGAAACTAGGTGGGGAGGTGGAAAGGACAAAAATAAGGAAATTTGAATCCACTCTTTTCTACTTTATCCTTATGTCTGTGTTTTAAATACTAACCAACTCTTTTTCATTCCCATGCTGCTCTGGGGCCTTATTCCCCTTGTCATCTCTCTTCCAATAGGATGAGGAGGAGGGTATATGGGCATAGCCAATCAGATGCTCTTAGTTCAGCCATTTTGTTCAGAACGGTGAGAACCAGTTTTCCTTAATTGTAGAAAAGTTGTTTTTTACACAATCACTTGTTTCTGTGTGATTCATAAATTTCCCTTTTTTCACATGGTGAATGTATTGTGTTTCTGACATCTTTGTGTTTGGGTGATGGTGTTTTTCCTGTTGTGTGTTTGTATTGAGGAGAACTTCCAGGGCATATAATTAATTTTTTCCAGCTATGGTTTTTTTTAATAGATTATCATATTTAGGATGCCCCTCATACGGTCCTGGCAACATTATATTATGACTCACACGAAACCAAAAGCAGAAAATAGACCCTACATTGTGCCATTTTCTAAATGGAATAAGTCTGGCTTGGGCTTTGGGCAGATTCTTTGTATATAGCATTTATTCATGCCTGAAGTCTTTTTTTAAAAGCCCCCAAATTTAAAAAAGACATCCAACTAAAGTCTTATTTCATTTTCATCTATATATGAATGTCTTAAGGCCACAGACTTAGGATAACTCATTTGAATTATGGGAAGCATTAATTTAGCCCCTAGTATATTTTAAAAAATTATTATCAAGCAACTGCCAATATTGGGGAAAAGGGAGCAGAGATTTTTCTAAAAATCAATGGAAAGAGCTATTTTTCTCCTTTTCTAGAATAGCAGCTATGTTAAACAGCTGCCATGACACTGTCTAAATTTTTATTTCCAGGCCAAAATTTAATACAACCTTGGCAGTATCTCCCTTTGATCTTATGCCCTGGAGGTTCCTTAGGAAATCCTTTTCTGTAACAAAAATAATAATTATGACTATGAAGTTCATACTCATTAATGATATTATACTCTATCAGATTCACTTCCTAAGCTTATTGGTGATCTCACTGTTTTAGAAGTATTTCTTTTTGAAATGTCTTGCCTTGGTATTAAATTGCCTAAAGTAATTACGGCACTCATTAGGGAACACAAATAAAGATGATAAGGTAAGTTGATGGAAATGGGTACACACTGCAGGGAAAATTCCAAGTAACTTGTACTTAAAAGGTATGAAAAAACAGGATATATGACTGATATCTATAAGCAGACTCTTCAAAGAATAGCACAGAGCTTTCTGAGAAGGGGCAAAAGCTGGGGAAACTTACTTCCAAATGATAAAAAGCAGCAAGGTCAATAGAAAAGTTAAATATAGTTTATCAGTCTTTCTTTCAAAATGTAAAAACAAATGACATCAGTAGAAATAAAATATTTCGCTTGAAGGATCTGCCACATGGCATACCTAGTCAGAGGGGCATTTATCAGCTGTGTACCCCATACATGTCAATTCCTGCTAAACTACCCTTTCCAGGAGTTGGTGTCAAATGTTTTAATGTCCTAGGATTTATCCTCTTAATTCAACTAACTTCCAATATCTGGGCAGTCCCAATTCTCCAGACCAAATTGTGCTTGACATTCCATACAGAAGTCCACCATAGTCATTTTGCCAGTCACCCTCACCCTCACTACCAGTTTTCCACCTCTTGCTCTGCACTTAGTAATTAAATTAGTACCACCATATTAACTTTATTCCTGGAAAGAGCATGTCAGTTAACTGCCCTATGCTTTACCTCACCATCTCTTTGATTTCTCACACAGTCTTTTCTCTGATAACCACTATCTACTTTGCCACAGTTGCTGGCACATAATAAACTCTTTATAAATGCTTTTCCTATATATTCATTGAATAGCACTGCATTAAATGTGAAAAATTATCATGCCTTATGTCTTGTTCCAAATGTTACTACTTTCATCTGTCTCTTTCCCTCTGCTAATTAGTGATATTGGACTTTACAGGATCTCGGAATTTCAGGGACCCTCGGTGGCCATCCAGTCCAGCTCATATCCTCTTTTATAGATATACTCAACCAAATGGCCGTAGAACTCCTGTTTAACTAGCTCCAATGGGGAGGAAGCTGCCATGTGTTGAGACAGGCCATTCTACTTTTGGACAGTCGGAATCATTAGGAAGAATTTCCTAATATCAAGTCTAACTCTTATTTTTTTTTCTGCTTTTATCCATTGTTCTCAGTTCTGTTCTTTGGGGTTAAATAGAATCTTTTCTACCTAAACAGATCCAATATTAATAACAAACAGATTTCTATACCATTCTCTGTTTGAATAGCATTAGACAACCAAGTCCATCTATGCTAGCTTTAGTCTCCCTGACTACTCAAGCTATGAATTACAGAGGAGGGTTTTATTCAAGATTTAAAAAAAAATAATAATTGACTGTTAGTAGTGACATAAACACTACCAGGAAGTTAAGCAAGTAAATAAGAAAGGGGAGAAATAACCAATAAAAATGACTGGAAACAAGAACTAGACAAAAATTTTGGAAGCCAGAAGGAAAGTAATGAATGTTCCAGGGTTTGAGTTCTGCTGTTCAGTACCCAGGAAAATGCAGTCAGGCATGATATAGAAATCTTTACCTTTTGTTGCTGTCTGAACAACCTCTTACCTGTAGCTGGTGCCCATTGAGATGATCTAGAAATACAGACAGTGATGTTGATACATTGTTTCTTTGAGCTTCATTATACAAAAGTATCTATACAAACTTAGCACCAGAACTCCCTCAGAGTGTATGCCTTCCAAAAAATGCAACATTCACTATTGGTTTATATATTCTCCTGACTAAAATCTGAAAGTTGGTTGCGGGCTTATTAGAGCAGTGTAGCATTTAAATACCGTATTTCCCCATATATAAGACGCACCTTAATTTTGGGGCCCAAAATCTGAAAAAAAAAAATGTATTGCATAAAGTTATTGAACTCAAGTTTTATTCATCATAAAATTCATACAGCTTCTCATAACTGTCAAAACTCCCATCCATTAGCTTGTCTTTGTGTTTGATGACAAATCACTGTCTTCATATATTGCCTCATCCTCAGTTCCGTCTATGGCATTTGAAATGCCACACTTCTTAAATGACTTGACAACAATCTCAATCTTGATGTTATCCCAGGATCTTTTCACCCAGATACAAACTTCTCCTATAGTTGCTTTCTTCACTCTTGCCTCTCATGGCCTTCTTCTGCCGTGGCAGTTTCAGTAGAGTTTCTTCTTCCCATAGCCAGTCCCGGATTGTTTTCTCTTACGTTCAGCAGCACAATTTCCATTCATTTTTGCAAACTGGATCACTTTTAACTTGAATTCAGCACTGTACAAAAATCTTTTCTGAGCCATTTCTGGGCAGAACATGGTAAAATGTAACCTAATATACCGGCAACACATGCAAAACAATGAGCACAAAGACAAGCCCCCAAAAAGCAGGAAATGCAAGTAAAAAAATTTACAACCACTGACAAGACACACCCAGTTTTTAGACACCAAATTTTTTCAGAAAGGGGTGCATTGTATGCATGGAGAAATACAGTAGTTTTGCTTAGAGAAAACAAGTTATTTCAATGAAACTTCATTAATCCTCCCACATAATAAATATGACCCTGGGCCCCATCACGAGGCAGCATCAACAGAGAGGCAGAAGGGGCGCAGTGCAGCAAGGAGGGAGTGCCCTCAAGGCAGAAGGGGCGCAGAGAGGCACGAGGCAGCCCACGTGTAACAGGGTGCCCTCCTTTGCGGCCTGGGCTGGGCAGCATGGACTTTCACCATGTGCTTCACGACGAAGAAAATGACCGGGAATCACCCGCTATGGAGCAGCCCTCCACGTCCACACAGTTCCCACCCCCGCGGCCCTCCTACGACCATGACCTCGCCTCCAGCCCCTGGACCGGCGTTCCCGGAATGGAGCCCTTCCTCTCCACCCTACGTCATCATCCCCACCGAGGCCACCACGGAACCCCAAAGCCCCAGCGAGCCAGTACCGCCCCCCGCGTCCCTTCCCACCTACGAGGAAGCGGAGAGGGCGAGAGCCATGGGCACTGCCGCTAGTGTCATCCCCATCCAGACAGAGGACGCCGTCTTTTTGGGGGGCCACTGCACCGGCTTGGACGCTAGGGGTGCGCAACGACGCCATCTTCTTGTTGACTTTTTTTCATGGCCTTCTTCTTCAACTGCGTTGGGTTTTCGGTGTCGCCAGCTCCTTAGTGGGGAGGTACGGTGCCCTCAGTGGATTCGGCCTTTCCTTGGCCATGTGGGTCCTCATCATCCGCTTCTCCAACTACTTCACTGGATACATCAGTGGACAGTACTGGCTTTGGTGGATATTTCTTTTGATTGGCCTCCTGCTTTTCTTCAGAGGATTTTACAGTTACTTTAAAGTCAGGAAGAGGTCAGAAAGGTTGGACACTGCCACTAGATCAAGATGGATCTTCTCGGATTAAGAGATGCATTGGGCTAGTCATTTGTTTCCTCTACCACTGAAATCTCCAAATGAACTGTAATTCTCCAACTTAATGGAATGGAAGACTACTAATAATAGAAGATGGAAGAAATAGAGGCTTCAAAATAAATGACAGGGTGGTTTATGCTTAAATTTCAGTTATGCTAATTGTCTTAAACATACATGCTTTTGATTTTGCATTGTTTGGCATATTTGTTTAGTTAAAAGGGACACCTGACATTAAATACCATGATATAAATGATGGATGAAAAATTCAGTAGGGCTTTTTGTTAATGAACGTTAATGCCCTTATGATATGTATAACTATATAATCTTATAAAGGAATGGTAATCATTAAAAAAAAAAACACCTGACCCTGGGTTTTCAAAAATGGGTCAGAGATAACTTTAGCAGAGAGGTCATCCAGACAAAGCTAGTGTGAAATTGGAATATTTTGGTAGAGTTCATGAAACAAGAAGATCCTAACTACAAAGAGAAGATACTTTGTTTCCTAAAAGGGAAAATGATATAACTGCTTTTGCTTAAAAGCAATTTAACTGTAGCATTCGTTGAGCTTCTGTGGTAAAGAGTATAATCCCAAGGCAGCCCCAAAATGAAAGACACTTAAGTGGTTTCTCTGTGAATTTTGCCCTGCAGCCAGTGGTCAGTGGTCAGCTCTACTAAAAACTCAGTTCCAGGAATTCATTCAGTAAGTAAAATAATCAGTATTTAGTCAGTACCAGCTACATGCTCAGCACTTGGCCAGACATAGTACAAATTAAAAGAATATAAAACTAGTCTTCTGCCCTCAAAGGGCAATCCAACAGTAATCTTCTGCACATAAAATAATAATGAACAGTATTTTTTTTTTCAAATCTAGACCTGTGATTTCATACTATAATGTAGTGATTTCACTGGTACAGGGAACCATAAGTAAGGAGGCTTCTGCTACCACTGCAGGTCAGCATTTTCTCTTCAGTTTCCAGTCACAGAATGTTCTCTAGCACACTGAAAGATTAAATGCCTGGCATGGTGTCACAGGGCCACTATCTGTCAGAGGTGAGACAGGAATCTAGGTCTTTCTGGCTCTGAGGGCTGTCCCTCCACAGTAACACCATGGTACTTATATATAATTAAGAAATCTAAAAATGCCTGAGCATTTTAAGGCTATTCAAACTAAAGTATGACATGAATTATATTTGACTTTAAGGAATATCAGTAGTTTCCCAAAAAGGTTAGTTATAAGCAGATTTCCGAACAAAACATCTTTTCTCATTGATTTCCTTTGTAAAAAGAGAGAATGTTTTCCAAAAAGGAGAAATAAGGCATTGAGATAAAAGATCACAGGTCTCCAGTAGCAATATGATTTAAGATAGTGAAGGGGAAGGGTAGCTAGGTGACACAATGGATAGAATGCTGTGCCCATCATTAGGAAGACTCATCTTCCTGAGTTCAAATCTGGCCTCAAACCTTTACTAGCTGTGTGACCCTGGGCAGGTCACTTAACCCTGTTTGCTTCAGTGTCCTTATCTATTAAATGAGCTTGAGAAGGAAATTCAAACCATTCCGTTATCTTTGCCAAGAAAACCCCAAATGGAGTCATGAAGAGTCAGACATAACAGAAAAGTGACTGAACAACAACACAGACAAGAGTGAGGGGAAGTTGACACATCCGTTTATCCTAGCTCTCACTCTGCCAAGAGCTTAGGAGCTAATGATGTCTTGACTCACCTAAATGAGCGTGTAATTCTTCAGAAGAAAAAATAACAATGACAGCTTCTCTTCTGGATCTGATTCTCACCAAGCTGGAGCAATTGCTTGTTGGGCTGGAAAAAAGTGAAAACTTTGGCAAGGAGTGACCGCTCTAACTTAAAACCTGTGATAGAAAAGAAGATTGCCAAATGTAATCTGATGAGTTGTATCAACAATCCGACTAGCAGCTTCTGTGGGGGTATAAGAGCCACCAACAACCAGCACCCAGAAAGCTGCCAGAACAGATCCTTTTGATCTGCTTTACTTAAGGAAAGCAATGTTAAGGGGTCAACAATTTTACTGTAATCCAGCATACAGATAACATCCACCTAGTTCAGGGGGAAAAGCCAGCACCCTGAGTTACAGACCAAATACAATTTGTAGTTATCAATATCTGGGTGTACAGCTGGGAGCTCATTAGAACGGCTGGCCCAGAGAGTCACAGGCCACTCCTGCTGTGGCTCAGAGCTCCGAACCAGAATGCTAACCTCTGCGCTTATATATCCTGTTCAGGGCCCAGAAGGGCCCAGACCTCACCCATGCTGGGCGTGGAGAAGTTCCCCACCCCCAATATCACATCAGATACAAATCAATGGCTCCCAATTGTCTCAGTGCTGAGAAATACAAAACATCCCACTTTATCTGCCCCATTCAGACAAAGGCCAGAATCATTAAAGGTCAACAGCAAAAAGCCCCACCTTAATTACTATTACATGAGTACTCTAATTGTGAGTAAAGCAGATATTAAGATAAATAGAATGTGGAAAGTCAATCCAAGAGTGATAGGAAGCTCTCTGAAACAAAATTCTGGATACACAGGAGCTTCTTTGAAGAGGAAAAGAAAAAAATTATCTAAGAAGACTAATGTAGAGACACAGGGCACACACATCAGCCAACTAATATTTAAAAAGATGTGTACAAAAGTCTTTGTAAAGCTGATGTTTTGTGGTAGAGTGGAAGTAAATCTGGGTTCTTGAAGATTATGCTAAAAGTATATAAACACTTTCATAGGAAGAAATTAAAGCTGTCTATAGTCATGAAAAAATGCTCTAAATCACTATTGATTAGAGAAATGCAAATCAAAACAACTCTGAGGTACCACATCACACCTATCAGATTGGCTAACATGACAAAAATTACAAATGCTGGAGAAGATGTGGGAAAATTGGAACACTAATGCATTATTGGTGGAGTTGTGAACTGATCCAACCATTCTGAAAAGCAATTTGGAACTGCCCAAAGAGGTATAAAAATGTGCACATACCCTTTGACTGAGCCATAGGGCTGTATCCCAAAAAGATCATACAAATGGGGAAAAGACCCACATTATAAAAATTTTTATAACATCTCTTTGTGATGGCTAAGAACTGCAAATTGGAAGCACATCAATTGAGGAATGACTAAAACAAGTTGTGGTATATGGATTTAATGGAATACCATTGTGCTCTAAGAAATGATGAACAGACAGACTTTAGAAAAACCTGGAAAGACTTACATGAACTGAAGCTGAGAGGAGCAGAACCAAGAGAACATTGTACATACAGCCTGATTGTGTGATGACTAACTTTGATAAGCTTAGGTCTTCTCAGCAATGCAAGATTCTAAGACACTCCTAAAGACTCATGATGGAATATGCTGCCCACATCCAGAGAATTACAGAGTCTGAATGCAGATCAAAGCATGCTATTGTTTTGTTTCGTATCTTCTTTCTCGTGGCTCATTCCATTGGTTATAATTCTTCTTTACAGCATGACTAATGTGAAAATATGTTTAATATAAATGTATATACAGAGCCTATATCAGATTGCACACCATGTTGGGGAGGAGGGAAGGGCCGAGAGGCAAAACAATTTAAAACTCAAAAGCTTATGGAACTAAATGTTGTAAACTAAAAATAATTTTTTTTATAAAAAGTATGTAAACAGCTCTGTCAGGTTCTACTGTAATGGAAGGTCTTCAAGTATGGCCCCAGCAGTAGACTGCTTTCTGAGGACTAACCTAGCTAAGGACAGAGAGACTCATTACCAAAAGCCTGGCCACTTACTGAGAAATACATGGAAAAGCTTGGTTGAAGAAGAAGGAATGAGAGAGGCTAAATAATTGTAGACTACACAGATGGCTCACCTCCTTTATTTCATGAAAATTTTCTTCAAGAAAAGAATTGGTAAGCCTCGATATGGTAACCACCAAATAACATTTAAAAAAAGAAACAGATAATATTCTAGCAGACAGAAAAAATCTTGTTACTGATGTAGGAGTTTTCCCTGAATAAGCTGTCTGATGTAATTGTGGTCAGACTACTGACTTGTCAGTTCAAATATAGAATTAGTAAAAAGCAAGAAAGATAATAGAAAAAAAAATATAGCACGCAATTGAGATAACCGAGTTAAACAAGTAGTCAGCAATGGGAAATGTATATCAGAAATAACATCTATACCATTTGCAATAATTTATTAATTAAACCTAGGTAAATTTTTTTTGCCAGAATAAGAATACCCAGAAACTGCACCTTAGTCAACAAACACTTGACTTACTTGCCAAGCAGAGTGAGATGACAACCATACATAAAACCTATATAGATAATAAATTTGTTCTTAATATTTTATGAAGAAAAATAATAAATGTTGATGAGCAGTGTGGTCTTCTGAATCAGAGAGAAACTGTCATAAAACCAGTCTAAAGAAAGCTCAGAAAGAGAGACAGTTAAGCAAAGCCATCCCAAAGACACATCACAGGCAAAAAACAGAACAGCAAACAAAACAAAAATGGAAAAGATCTGCAAAGATTACGATAATAAATCATCAATGACAAAGGAAAAACCATACGTGAACTCAAATGTTAAAATCATTTCTGTACTTATAGGAGCAGTAGAAGTGACTCTAAAGAGAACAAAGACAGGAAAAGTTGCCAGATGGAACCAAATATACTTAGAGGAGCCCTGTCATGGAGATTAACTCAAGTGCCACTCTCTTACCCCAGTAATTAGATCACTCCCCCCTAAAAAAATATTGTTCATTTATTTAGTATATTACTCATCTGTGAACATTGAATCTGACTGAAGAATGTAAACTCCTTGCAGTCCGTTTCACTTAGATATTTGTTTCCATAGTGACTAGCATAATGCCTGGCCCAGAGGGAGTGCTTTAGAAATGTTTGTTGACTGTTTTCAGTATTTCCATCATCAAGTTCACAAATTCACTTTTGCCATTCCTTGCATCATTTCAAATATACTGTAGCCTATTTGTGCCCATTTTGTTGCTTTCCATTGCTCTTTGGGTCATCCACAACTTTGATAAATTCAAAGATTATGAGTTTTCCAAGAATTGTAATCCAACTAATTCGCCCGGAGAACTTACTGAAATAAAATACTTGAGTGAATTTATGATTTCATCAATGTAGGTATTCTGTCCAGTGTTACAGGTCACAACCTGTCTATGCTTTCTCATTCTGTGCATCTCTTCTCTGTATTCTCTCATCTATCTTCCACAAGGTTTCTACCCATTGTGCTGTGGACCTTCTTCTAGGTCTTTCAGCAGTACTTGAGTACCAGTACAGCATCTTTTTCACTACAGGACTGGTCCTATTTGGTATTTATAGATCTCTTTAATGATAATATTATACTATTTCTGGTATGCAAATCATATTTACTAATATGCAGGCAGGTAGTGCAGTGAATAGAGGGCCAGGCTTGGCATCACAAAGACCTGAGTTCAAATCCAGCCTCAGACATTAGCTGTGTGACCCTGGGCAAGTCATCTAACCCCCTTTGCCTCAGTTTCTTCATTGGTCAAATTAGCTGGAGAAAGAAATGACAAACTACTCCATTGTTTTGCAAAGAAAACCTCAAATGGGGTCACAAAGAATCAGATATGACTGAACAACAAAAAACAGTTTATATTATACTGACATACTAATTCAATAAACTGGCCATTCAACTGTATGTCATAGTCAGAACAAAAGATATTATTCATTTATGTAGTTTTTCCTGAGTGAGATGTTAATCTCATTGGATCTCATTAAGAAAGTCCTATGGTATTCTGCAGGTTAATTGCAATCAGCATGTCCGTAAACAAGATACATGCAAGATTATACTCTTCAGAGAGAAATTATAAAGTTGAAAATAAACATATGGGTTGTTAGTTAATGATAGCCAGATTGGAACACGAACACACACACACACACACACACACACACACACACACCCTACATCAGTTTCTTGGAGTTAGTAATATTGCCTATCTTTTTTTTTTTTCATTTCTTTTCTCTTTTCCCTTCTGTGAGGTATCTTGTAAAATGGTACCTATTGTCTTTCAACATTATATTACCAACAGCATAGAAATCTGTGTCTGCTTGGTCTGGTTCAGTTGATCATCTCAGTTTCACCATACCTGCCCTTCTACTGCCTCATATCAGGAATTAAAATGCTATGGTCCAAATGTAGCAGTTTCATTGTAAGGAGTTTGAAAGCATATTGTTATTAAAAAGCTGAAAGCTCTCCCCTGTTTCTTCTTTACTTTTTATTTTAATGCCACTTTTAATTATGAATGTTTGATAATGACAGGGCTTATTTGGGTCTCACACCAAGTTTTCTATGAACTTACTTCCTCTTCCACTATGCTCTACTGTTTTAATGATGTGATACTGTTTGTAATCTCTAGCCATTTTCCTTCATGGCATTTTGCAAATAACTTCATAATCCTAAACCATTGTTTCCTTTGGTTTCCACATCTCCGTTTGGCAAGGAAGTCAGGTGTTAGCTGGCTATGTTTCTTTGACCTCCTCATTGTGGTAACTCTTTTACATTGTTTTTTTTATAGAATTGTAGCTAATGATGATGGTCAACATCAATAGCTTTGCCTTTTTAAGGTTTTCATCATTAACAGCTTGTTTTTAATAGATCAGGTTGGAGCTATCACAATTAGAAGAATATAACGAGTTCATTTTGGACATGTTTATGGGCTTCCAGGGAAGGCTACTTGTGGGTCTTCCAGGAAGAGATGTCCAGCAGGCAGCTGGTATGGGACAAAAGATCAGGAGAGAGATATGGCAATTTGTGAGATATATCCATAGCTAATGAGATCAGTGAGAGAGTATTGAAAAAGATGGGAGGAGGGCCTTGGAAGACAAATTATGGACTTGGGAATTGAAGAAAATAGTCATGATGTATAGGTATGAGGCTTTGAAATTTGGTTTCCTTATTTCTTAAATTCGAACCATATTTTCAAACATAAAGTTTATCATTCTTCCTGCGTTTGCCTTCACCTTTTTTCTTTTATAATCATGATTTTACTGATTCTTTTCTTGGTTATTAGTACAAAAGTATTATGAATAGTTTGTACATCTTTAATGCAATTATCAAAAATCTAAAAATCATGTAGATATAATCTTTTTGTAAACTATTGTTCCAGTGACTTCACAGGCCTTGGCTTCCATGTTCCTATGACTTGAAATGAAGATCTAGTGTTTGTTTGCTATGCCAGTTCCTAGTTTTGTTTGCCTTCCTTATAGAGGGGTGATTCTTTTACATTGCTAATATTTCAGCAAGACAGAGTGATTCTATCAGTGTCTGTTTCTTTATCTATTTCCCAATTTGCAGTATCAGTAGCTCATTTGATAAGTCAGGTAGTAAGTGATAGGTTAAAATGCAAGTAAAATACATTTAAAATTTTTAGCATAAAAATGAGTCCTAAACAAGATCTCAAGAAACTTATTTTGATCTAAGTAAAAATATACTTTTGTTTCATGTAGACTGATAAAAATCACACTTGTAAAGTTTTTATTTGAATAATCTCATTTCCAAAAACTGAAGAAGCAGTTTTATGTAGGAAATAATTATAACAAAAAACAAGATTGGATAGAGAAGATTGGTAATTGAAATATTAAGATCTTTAAAATTCATGGTCATAATTCCCAGTTGTAATCTGTGTTATACTTCATTTAGCATAACCATAAAAATTGCCCATGGAATGTTACATGTATGCACAAGACAGCCGATGCCTTCCTTTATCAATGCTCCATCAACCCTACAATAAAATATAAACTCCTTCGTATCACTGATTATAATCTTTCAAGCCTCAATGGACATTACTCTTCCTCTCACACTTTTCAGTTCAGCCAAACTGGCTTCCTCTCTGTTCCTCTTGCATGACACTTCAGCTCCTATCTCCATGTTTTACTAGACTGTTCCCCATGCTTTCCTCTTCTTCACTGAATCTCTCTCCTCCTTTAAGATTCATCTCAAGTACCATCTTCTGCATAAAGCCTTTCCTGATTCTCCCCCCATGAACTGCTAGTACCCCCATTCCAAACTATCTTCTATTTAACTACTTTGAATATATTTATATTTACTATATATTTATGCTTTGTGTCATTATACATATCTGTGTGTTATCTCTGTCATTAGAATTTATTCCTTACAAATAAGAGTTGTTTCTTACTTTATCTTAGTATCCCCAGCATGTAGCACATAGTAGATTGAATACATTAGTTCCTTTGTCCTAGGTTAAAGATCTAGTTAATATACAACAAATAAGTTAGTCTTTTTAGATAGTCCAAAAGTCTGTGATTCCTAGCACCTACAATCCCCTTCCAATACTACATATAGCACAGTCATGGAAAAAACAAGGTGAGCCCTTGGACCTGAGAGCCATTTTTTAAAAATATTTTGTTGCCAAATCCTACTCAATGTACTCAATTCTTAACTGTTTTGATCCTCATATAAAAGTTCAACTTACTACCAGTTTCATACTTGAAACTTTTTTGTCTTGGTAGAATCCAACAGAACTTTTTGCCTTGCTGGCATAGACTTTGAAAACCCAAAGAAAGCATGTATACTTTGACTACATTAAGAGAGATAGCATGTCCAGAAAAAAAGTATTAGTTTCCTTAGCCCAGTGTCCAGAAGTAAAATAGGCTACCTCTGAAGGGAGTAGGCTCCATGTCGCTCAAAGTTTTCAAACAAAGGCCCAGTGGTCATTTGTCACATAAATGATGAAGAGCATCCTTTTCCGAGAAGCTGTCATTCTTCTTTGGGCTTCTTTTGGTCTCTTGCTTCTCTGGAGTTCTTTCTCCATCATAATCCAGTGGCCTTCTCACCCTGGAAGATTACTCTACCCCTGGGAGGGATTTCCTCTGATTGGTCAGGTCTTCTCAGAACCTCCATGCTAAGGAATGTGCCCAGATTAATCATGTTCACTCCTTCATTCCTCTCTGGGCTCCGCCTTTGGATATAATTTTCCACAATTCACCACATTATGTTTTGAATGTTATGAAGTATGTCTTATGCACAATCCAAATAGAAGAGGTCCTCCAAATGCTTCTGAGGTGCAGATGGCATTGTACTGATTACATTAAACTACATTATAGCATAGACCCTCTCCAGTAAGGTGGGTAACCATTAAGAAACTTTGGACCATTTAAGTTATACGGAAAAAATGTAAGTGGTTAAGAATATGTACTGCCCAGATGTTGATATGTAGTAGAATGGCAAGCCAGTCAATCTGTCTTTGATGTAGATTTCAAGTGAACCGTGAGCTGGACCTACGTCTGAAGATGAGAAAAGCAATAGATTGATTGCATTTAGGAATTTGTATGTTACTGTTAGTAATCTCAAATTTGCCCTCAGGCAAAACCTCATTTTTTTAATAACACTATTTTCCCAATGATGCTTTATGGCTGCCAATCATAGAATACCACAGTCCACAGTGAATCAGAAATGCAAGTGACATAAAAGGTGATGGAGACATGCATGGTGGACTCTACAACATAACATCAGTAATGCATTGCATGCTAGAAGTGTCTTAGAAATATATATATTGCCAAGGAAGTGTATAATTCAAAAAGGAGATGGATTGGTCTCAAATGCAAATGAAAACATGTGAACAACCCACGTCCAGACTTGTACCCATAGAATGTTAAAATATCTAGAGGAAAGCCTTCAGCATATTTGATAGGTCCTCCGTGGAAGATTTGCACATGGATGGGATGAGAATGTGTATATATGTTTTGTTCTATTGATGGGAGTACCCACATTGATGAGATCGTAGAGGCACTGAAATGTTGAGAAAAGCTAATGATAGTGAACTACGTAGAGCAGCAGCAATGTCCTAATACAGCTAGTCAAGGAAAGTAAGAGACGAGAGCTCAGAACAAGAGATAGCTAGGTGGCACAGTGGACAAAGCACCAGCCCCAAGGAGTCAGGAGCACCTGAGTTCAAATGTGACTTCAGACACTTACTAGCTGTGTGATCCTGGGCAAGTCACTTAACCTCTGTTGCCTAAAAAAAAATTTAAAACACAAACACCTCCCTTTTTTAAAAAAAAAAATAGCACTTATTTTTTAACTTTGGAAGCCAAGTACATTGTTACTTTAAGACAGGATTTGTGTCTTTCCCCTTTGCAGACTCTTTGATGATAGGGGTTGTGTAATTTGAATCTGAGCCTCTTCTCTAAAACTTTAAGCACTCTAATTTGTGAAGTGAAATATCTGTCTGTAAAATAGTTAGCATTTTTTGGCAACTGTTGTGATTGATTTTCTTTGATTCCTCTCTTCTCTCAAGTTCTTAGTAACCTGTACAAAGTAGAGCATAGAAGTCATCTCGAAGCCTTAGTAATCAACTAGCTACTACCAGATCTTTCTGTTCTTATTCAGTTAAAAGGCATTACCATATAATCAGGACCTGGAAGACAGCACTATCCTAGATAGTTTTCAATCTCTTTTTAGAGCAAAGATTGAAACAGAATGAAAATGCAGCACGTAGTTGTGCTGACTTAAGAAATGCAGGGGAGACAACCTCTTCGTGTGTAGATGCACACAAAATAGCTACAGAATAGAGAGAGAGTAATTTGAGGGAAGGGCAGCTAGGTGGTTCAGTAGATAGAGGGCCAGGTCTGGCATCAGGAAGACTTGTCTTCGTGAGCAAGACACTTAACCCTGTTTGCCTCAGTTTCCTCATCTGTAAAATCACCTGGAGAAGGAAATAGCAAACCATGCCAATGTCTTTGCCAAGAGAACCCCAAAATAGAATCACAAAGAGTCAAACACAATTGAAACGACTGAATAACAGCAACAAACTTGGAGGAAAGACACTAATAATTGGGGACATCAGTAAAAACTTCATGTAGAAGTTTGTGTTCAAATTGAGCCTTGAAGGAAACTAGGGATTCTAAGAGACAGAGGTAAAGAGTGAGTAAATTCCAGGTGTGGAAAATAGCCAATTTTCAAGGCATAGACATGCAAGATATAGTGTTTAGTTACAAGGCCTGTTTAGATCAAGGTAAATTAAAGCTAGGTTCTAAAGGGAAAATGAAGACTTCATCCTTCAACTAATAAGATGTCACTAGAATTTATTGAATAAAGGAGTCACCCTTGCTTTAGGAAAATCAATTTGGTAGCTAATAGGTGGGTATATTTAAGTGAAGAGAGACTTGAATCAGGGTAAACAATTAGGAGGGTCCTGAACAGTGCATGGCAGAGAACACATTTATTAACTGCTTCTTGCCTTGACTGAACTATGTTACTGAGTGAAGAGATCATGTAAAAATAAAAATTATAAAAACTGGCACTGATTAGACAGGGTAAGTGATTTGAGGATAACATTAAAGTTGCAAGTTTGAGTAACCGATGGCAATGCTTTTAGTAGAAACAGGGTAGTTCACAAAAGAGATAGGTTTGGGGGAAATTGGAGTTGTGTATTGGACCTGTAGAGTTTGAGTTGCTTGTGGGATATCCAGTTGAAAAATACTATCTATATAGCATAATGATTCCTTGTTTGGCCTCTTTTCTACTCCCATATTATAGTACCTTCCTCACAAAACTAACTTTGTTAGTTAGCATTGGATTTGCATACTTCTGGAAGTAATAGTTGAATGGGCCATATTTCAGGCCATTATTACAGACAGCCATGTTTCTCTTTCTGGCACAAAAGAATGGATATTCTTTTCTCGTTAAATTTCATTATTAGGTGCTGAAATACTGCAGTAGCTCCTGCCAGAGAACTGTTGAAGTAAATAAAAATTTAAATTGAGATGATAAAGCACAGATAACCTAAATTAATTTAATTCTACTGTTAACTGTGAGCAAGTAAGGGCATGCAGTCAGGTGAGCAGCTGTGCTTTCTTAGAAGGTACAAGCTATAATTAGTATGAGTACCATGTTGAGTAGGATTGTAAGTTGTCAACACTCATACCAGCAGTTATATATGAAGAGCTCCCAGCAAGTATGTAGTACAAGCGCATTTGGTTGAGTTACTTGAAGTTTGGTAAGAGCACTTGATCCTCCTGGTTGTTATGTTCTCTGATGCCAAAAAGAGCATTGGCTGGAAAGAAAGTGAAGGGAAAATAAACATTAATAGGAATAAGGTGATGGCTGCTCTTAATGGGAGAAAGGGTGAGAAAAAGAAATATTACACTATAAGTAGGAATCAGGAGCTCGCATCTATGTACATAGTTTACCCTTCCCTCCCATCTCTGTTTTCAAGTGTAGGATTTTCTATTTCATCTTCTCAAATATTAATTAGGTTAATTTGCTAAGTTAAGCATTATAATGAATTGAGCACTGTGCAGAGTATTTAAGAATAACACAGTATTTGACCTCTAAACACTTACTAACCAAAAAGTATTTAGTAAGAGTTGAGAATAAAACTTAACCACCAGAAGGTTTAAGCTTTGGTTTCATTTATAAAGTATCAACATATCTTAAAAAATATGTTGATGTTTTACATTTCTTTTTTTAAAAAATACAAATATGAAATGTAACTTATCAGCATGCTTTGATGGATATTATCTTGGTTTGGAGTCAGAAATACTTGGGTTCAAATCTGACCTCAGCTACTATCCCTGACCGAGTCACTTCGCGTCTCTGTGCCTCAATTTCCCCCATCTGTAAAATGAGGTTGAACTCAGCAACCTCTAAGATCCCTTTTATCTCTAAATCTATGATCGTGAAGCAAAGTTAAGTAAGGCTGAGTAATAGAAAAAGTACAGCCAAACTGCCCACAACTGAATTCTGATTGAAAAATCCAAGAAAAGATCACAATAAATCATTTTTCCAGCCCAAGTTGGCATAGGAGGACAGAGGGGTCTATGAATAGTGGGGACTAGATATAGCCATAGTGGCTGCACAGAGTATTTCAACAAGCAGGAAATGAGGACACCATGGCAAGAAGAGATCCCAGATCATGCAGAGGGTCCAGGACTTGCACAGGATACAAGAACAAGTGCTGTTGGGCACTTCTGTCACTCAGTGCCCAGTTCCAGATCACAGAGAACACTGAGGCATGGATCTGTGCTGAGGGATAGTGATCCAGGCTGGGGAGTAGTTAGGGTGCTACAGAGTTCAGAACAAGTTCAGAAGCTAAAAACAATTATGAAGCTCTGACTCTGGGAGCAAAGTAGAACAGAGAAAGAAGAGTCCATCCTCTAGACCAAAAAGGAACCTGTAGTTCCATTACTCTCAATTTGGCTGATAGTGATTGATAACAGCCGGCTGATGGAACTCCAGCCAGAAGCAAGCCCACAGTTGTGTTGCTGAGATCCAAACCCAGGTCAGAAACTAGTAGCAGATGAGACCATAAGAGCAGTGATTACTTTGCCCTTTTACTCAACAGGGAAGCATGGGGTTTTAAAGAAGAAAAAGGATAAAAACCTGTAATAGGGTGCTAGGTGAAGAAAAGAGAAGAGAGGCAAAAGAAGAGAAGCAGATTACATCTTAGAACACGTGCTAAGTAAACAACTTTTCTCTCACCACCCTCTTTATAAAGAGGGGATGAAAAACTAAG
This sequence comes from Phalanger gymnotis, assembly GCA_028646595.1. Taxonomy (NCBI): domain Eukaryota; kingdom Metazoa; phylum Chordata; class Mammalia; order Diprotodontia; family Phalangeridae; genus Phalanger; species Phalanger gymnotis. The sequence continues at coordinate 167,935,797 of CM053623.1, forward strand.
AGAAGATACTGGTATAAGAGAAAATATTGGAGGGAAACTTTTTTTCTTGCTAATTTTTTTGGTTAGATAAATTTAGGTTTGAAAGGGGTAATTTGAGGTCCCTCATTATTATAATTTTACTGTCTATTTCTCCCTGTAAACTCATTTAACTTTTCCTTTAAGCATTTGGATGATTTGGCATTTGGTGCTTATCTATTTAGTACTGATATTAATTCAATGCCTGTGGTGCCTCTCAGGAAAAAAAAAGGGTAATTTCCCTGTTTATTTCTTAATATAGTCAGTCTGTTTTGGTTGTTGCTTTTTCTGAGATTATAATTGATTGCTACTCTTGGTTTTTTACTTTAGCTAAGCATAAGAGGTTTTGCTCCAGCCCCTTGTTTTAATTCTATGTGCATTTTTCTGTTTCAAGTGCATTTCTTGTAAACAATATTTTGGAGAATTTGGCTTTCCAATCCATTCTAAGATGCTTTTTTATTTTATGGGTGAGGTCATCCCTTTGACACTAACAGTAATTATTGTTAATTGTAAATTGCTTATCGTACATAGTAGGAACTTAATAAATGTTTTTTCCATTCCCATTCCCCAACTCTACAGCCCAGCCGAGCTGGCCTTCTCTCTGTTCCTCATCTATAACACTTCATCTCCTTTCTCCATGGCTTCACATTGCCTTTTCTCCACATCTGTAATGTACTCCTTCTCATCTCCACCTCATAGAATTCTCCTTTTATTTTAAGACACAGATCAAGTAGCACCTTCTAGACAAAGTTTTCCTGATTCTTCAAACTACTGGTGCCTTCCTTCCTTGATTACTTTGTATTTATCCCATGGTATATTTACTCTGTATTCTCTATGTACCTGTATGTAAAAGTACGTATACATACACACACACGCACACACACACACGTTGTCTTCCCCTATAAAATATAAAATCCTTGTGAGGAGAGATTGTTTCAGATTCAATCTCAGATTCAAGACTGATACAAATATCCTAGAGCAGGGGTAGGGAACCTGTGTCCTCAGGGCCACATGTGACCTCCTAGGTCCTTGGGTGGGGCCTTTTGACTGAGTCCAAGTTTTACAGAACAAATCCTTTTATTAAGAGGATTTGTTCTGTGAAGTTTGGATTCAATCAAAGGGCCTCACTTGAGGACCATCCTAGAGGGCCATATGTGGCCTTGAAGCCACAGGTTTCTCGCCCCTGTCCTAGAGTCTTTAGGGTGTGGCAGTAAAGGCTATGGCAATGCATACCCTTTAGTCTGGTCACAAAATCACATCATTTTCTGATATTGAGCCATTTGGCAGTGCTAAAGACTTTGGTGCTGACATTTTTTTTTTTGTTCATTCTACAAATATAATTATAGCCGTGTAATTTTTACTCCTGCATTTTCTCAATAGTTTCTTCCTTATATTTGTCCTTCTCCTTTCTCATTTGGCTTTTCGCTCAAGAATCTTTTTGCAATCTTTGTCAAACTTTAGCCTTGTGATAACGCCCTTGCTGGTATAAATACCCACGTGGACAGTTGTACCATTAACCTTCTCCCGCTGTATACACTGTGCATGTAGATCACATATTTCTTGCCAATTTGCTGTCCGTTGTAGTATCCTTGAACAACGTGGACTTCGTTATCTTTTCGAATGGGAATGGCATGGACATTGTAGTTCTGTCTCAGCTCCTTAGAAAGAGGAGAAGACATAATTTTCCTCCGTATGTGGGAAGGGGCATTGAAATGCCTCTGTGGTTCTTGCTTCAGTCAGAGGTCACAAAGGGATTGAACTTTATTTTGACCTCAGAGCCACCACGGAAGAGAAGTGGTGCTGACATTTTTTTCCTTGGGCCTTAGAGAGATATAACTTCAAAGCTTATAGAAATAATAGTCAGACTACGTCACCAAGGAAGCTACTACCCAGGATATGAGCCAAAGCCAGACTGGTAGTCTGGAGAGCTGCTACCACCTCAATGGCTAGTGGGCTTATTTGCCTGTCAGTGGCAGTTGGTGGTATCAAGGGAGCTGGTAATTAGTTCCCTTTGTGATGGCTGAGGGCTAGACAAAGATCTAGTGATCTGTGGAGCACAGTTATTCCCACAGCGGCTCTTAGGTTCAGGAATATCAATTAGGATCTGACGGGATGATAGTGATCCGTGAATGGTGCCAGTAGTTTGACTTACCACATCTTTTATCTCTCTCTGGGTGCTTTGCTGCTTGAGCTAGTCTGACTTGCCATGGCTGAGAGATTAGTCTTGTTCTGCATGAGTCTAATGGCAGAATCAGGAGCAGCATATGGAAATTGAAGAGAAGCGGATATACACTTGATGTAAAAAACCTTACAGGATAGAACTATCCAGGGTTTGGATGAGCTGCCCTGGGGGAGTTCTAAGCCTCCTCTTATTGGATGTTGGATGGTCACTCATGAGAGATTTAGTAGAAGAGATTCTTGTTCAGCTGTGAGTAGTTGTTGTTTTTGGCCTCTGACGTTGCTTCTTGTTAGATTCTGATTTTGTAATACAGTCCTGAAATCCCCTTGCCCCTTTGTTAGATCACCTCAGCCTTGACTTATAAAATCCCCAGTTGTTTACCTTCTTGGACCTTCCTATAGAATGCTGCCAGTGCCACTAAACTGTAGCCTTACATGAGAAAGGTTTTCCAAGGCATGCATTTTTATTGTATTGTTGATAAACAGAATTCCTTATTTTCATTTTTCCCATAAAATACCCCTAAATCCAAGATAGTTCCCAAAGTGAAAGAAATTTTTAATCTGTTGGATATGTTCATGGTATACAGAAATTTCAGGAGAAATTTGCCTTCTGCATATGATTTCCTCATTGACTGGCAAAAATTTAAATTCAGGAAAGACAACTCTGTCAATGCAGCCAAGATCCCTGTCAGCTTTTCAAGTATGAGGGGATTTCCAAGCAATGGGAATAGATAATTTAAATATTGTTCATTTGTTTAGATCAGCGTAACAGTGGGGGTGAGGAAATAGTATCAGAAAGTAAAATAATAAAGTCTGTACAAAAGTTTAGTTGCCTGGGCTGCTCACGCATTTTTGTGGAAAAAACTTGTCTCAAAGTGAACTGTGCCCCATTTCAGTATATAACAATGAATTTTTACCAGTGCTAATTGGAATACCTCCCATATTTCTGCTAGTTAGCTAATAATCTCTTTTCTGTTGTTCTAGAAGGTCTTTCCATTTTCTAGTAGCATATGCAGATTCTCATAAATATTCTTCCTTTTTGTAAAAGACCTGGGCTAATGACTACTGATCTCATCCCCTCTCTTCTGCAATCACCTTGCCCTTTCTCCTTCTCCTCTCACTCCCCGCCTTACTGTAAGTACACACACACAGGCTCTTTCTGCTTTTAGCAGTGGTAGAGCAGATGACATTTGTGACTTGCCTTTCATTAAATAGCAAACATCTGCTTCTGATTTTATATATACATATGTAGTACATCTATGTATTTTTTGCCCCAATTCCAAATGATAGCTACACTCTTTCTTTGCTATTTCCTTATCCAGATGATATACATATGAGGAAACTGAGGCAAATGAGGTTAAGTGACTTGCCCAGGGTCATACAGCTAGTAGTATCCGAGGCCAGATTTGAACTCAGGAAGATGGGTTTTCCTAACTCCAGGCTGGGCACTCTATCCACTGAGCCACCTACCTGCCCTACGGTCACTGTCACTACAAATTATTCTTAGGAGGTTATTTCTAGAGTTTAGTTTCTTCCTGCTTTGACTGCATATATTGTTAGATCCTGTTTCTTTCTTTCATATTTTTTTTGTAATTCTAGGACTGCAGTCATTAATTATTCCATTAATTGCTTGCATTTATATTTTCCAACTTCTTTTTGCTTCTAGCATATTTTTAAAATTTAAATTAATTTATTTATTTTTAGTTTACCACATTCAGTTCCACAAGTTTTTGAGTTCAGATTTTCTCCCCCTCCCTCCCCTCCACCCTCCTTAAGACGGCATGCAATCTGATATAGCCTCATATATGTATATGTCCACATTAAACATTTTCACATTAGTCATGTTGCAAAGAAGAATTATAACAAATAGAATGAACCATGAGAAAGAAGAAAAAAAAAAACAAAGCAAAAAAGAGAGAGAGCAAATAGTATGCTTCTATTTGCATTTAGCCTCTGTAATTCTTTCTCTGGATGTGGACAGCATTTTCCATCATGAACCTTTTGGAGTTGTCTTGGAACCTTGAATTGCTAAGAGTCAGGTGTATCAAAGTTAGTCATCACACAGTGTAGCTATAACTGTGTGTACAGTGTTCTCGTTCTTCTCACCTCGCTCAGCATCAGATCATATAAGCCTTTCCAGGTTTTTCTGAAGTCCATCTGCTCGTCATTTCTTATAGCACAATAAAATTCCATTACATTCATATACCACAACTTGTTTAGCCATTCCCCAATTGTTGGGCATGCCCTCAATTTCCTGTTCTTTGCCACCACAAAAAGAGCTGCTATCAATACTTTTGTACATGTGGGTTTCTTTCTCATTTTTATGATATGTTTGGGATATAGCCCTAGAAGTGGTATTGCTGGGTATGCACATTTTCCTAACCCTTTGGGTTATAGTTCCAAACTGCTCTCCAAAATGGCTAGATCAGTTCACAACTCCGCCAACAATGCATTAGTATTCCAAATTTTCCACATATCCAGCATTTATGATTTTCCTGTTTTTCTCATGTGAGCAAATCTGATAGGTGTGATGTGGTACCTCAGAGTTGTTAGAGCATTTTTTCATATGACCATAGAGAGCGTTCATTTCTTCCTCTGAAAACTGCCTGTTCATATCCTTCGACCATTTATCAATTGGGGAATGACATGTATTCTTGTTAATTTGATTCAGTTCTCTATATGTTTTAGAAATGAGGCCTTTATCAGAGACACTGATTGTAAAATTTCTTTCCCAGGTTCTGCTTCCCTCCTAATCTTGGTTGCATTGGCTTTGTCTGTACAAAAACTTTCAATAATGTAATCAAAATTATCCATTTTGCATTTCATAATATTCTCTATCCCTTGTATGGCCATAAATTCTTCCCTTCTCCATAAATCTGATAGGTAAACTATTCCTTGGTCTCCTAGTTTGCTTATAGTATCAGCCTTCATATCTAAATCGTGTACCCCTTTGGACTTTATTTTGGTATATGGTATAAGATAATGGTCTATGCCTAGTTTCAGCCATACTTTTTTCCAGTTTTCCCAGCAGTTTTTGTCAAATATTGAGTTCTTATCCCAGAAGCTGGAGCCTTGGGTTTATCAAACCGTAGACTACTATAGTTGTTGACTACTGTGTCTTGTGTACCTAACCTGTTCCACTGATCTATCCATCTGTTTCTTAGCCAATACCAAGTAGTTTTGATGATTGCTGCTTTATAATACAGTTTAATATCTGGTATGGCTAGGCCACCTTCCCTAGCATTTCTTTTCATTAGTTCTGTTGATATTCTGGACCTTTTGTTTTTTCCAGATGAAGTTTGTTCTTATTTTTTCTAGCTCTATAAATAATTTTTTGGTAGTTTGATCCTCTTTCTTACTAGAAATTTACTCTGTAATTTGTGAGTTCCCTATTTTCACTGGCTATAGTCGGGAAACCCATGTGATAAATTGAGTTGTGTATGGTATATGAGTATAATCTGTATTTAGAGTGATTCATTATTAAAATACCTTTCTGGTCAGAAATCCTTAAAAGTTGCTTCCATCCAACCTCTCACACTCCCTCCACCCCAAGTTTATTTGAAATATTTCAGTTCTTGAAAGGGGTGATGTGAAAATGAAATGTGGTAGAGTTTAGTGCAGTTTATACAGCAGACAAATCTGTTAACCTCTTCCATTCTGTCTGTCTAGAAGACATGCTTATTGCAAAATTTTTGTTACATGTCTGCAACAAAGAATGAGTGCTGCAGACACTAGGACCAGAAAAGAGCAGAATGGAACAAGGGTGATCGTCACCAATTTCATCTATGATTCCTCTATGATCTCTCAATACACACAAGTTTAAGGGCATTGAGGGCCACCTTTCTTGGCAGCTGGCAAATTGCTGGCTTAAAAGGTTTTTTTTATTCTTTTCAAAGAAAATATCAGCAGAAGTATCAAACTCACAGGGTGCAAGTGCCTACAGAACTCCCCAGTGTATCCTGATCTAAAGTAAAATGTAATTGGGAAATGTTTAACAGGATTAATAAGAAATACAATACAGCAGAGATGTGGTTTTCTAAGTCAGTATGTTGCCTACAGGCCTGTTTCTATTTGAGTTTGACACCACTGTCTTGGAGCACTGAGAGTTCAAGTGACTTGCCTAGGTACGGGTCAAAGGAAAGACTTGAGCCTAGGTCTTCCTGTCTCCCAAGACCAGCTCTCTATCCAGAATGCCATGCTGCCTCTTAGTTTTTTAAAAATTGTCTATATTTCATTGATGGCTTTTCAGTCATTTGTGAGAAAAAATAAACCCTCATTCCCTTATACAAAGAAGACAAACACAACTGTCCTATACCACAAGTACATCTGACATTACATGTTTCTCTGCCATTAAAAAAGAATGTTTTCATTATCTGTTCATTAGCTTTTTCTTTACAAATAGGTGGGGTTCCTGATAGTAGTCTTTCCACTTGCATCATTGGAGTCATCCTTTCAGTTCTGCTTATTTCACTCTATATCACTTCTAGATGAGGTATAAAACATTTACTATAGGCTAGGCACTATGTTAAACCTTAAGACTACAAGCCATCAATGCAGCCCCTGCCCTCAAAAAGCTTACATTATAAAAGGGGAAGATAATACATAAAGGTTGTGGTGGCATGGTGTGGAGGTGGCCAAAAAGTGTCATGGAGCCCTGGTTTCCATCACAATAAGGTGAAAGCTCACCCATCAGATCCAGACATTGACGTTGTTAAAGTCCAACCTGAGAATGCAGGTGTAGAGTTAAACCTCAATGTTGTTTTCATTTGTATTTCTTTAACTATTTAGATAATCTGGAGCATGTTTTCCTGTGATCATAATTTTCACTCTTTTGATATTCATTACCTTTAACCACATATGTTAGAGAGTAGGAGTAGCTCTCAGTGATATATTTTTATGCTAATTCTCTGTCTTGGATAGCAGATTGTCATTCGTGATCATAGAATCATAGATGTAAATAGAGCAAGAATAGCTTCAGAGACCATTTAGACCAAAACTCTGATTTTCATAGGAGGAAATTGAGATCCCGGGGACTTATTTGTTTGGCCAAGGCTCTACAGGTAGTGAGTGTCAAAGATGGGATTTGAAATTAAGTCCTATGGCTCTGGGATCAGTGCCCTTTCAACTGTACCCTGCTATCTCTACAGATGATGCAGATATTTTCCCACTTAACAGATTATTTTATTATTCTAATTTTGCATAATCAAAATTGTCTGTATTACCCTTTATGAAGTCCTTTACCCCAGTGTTAGTTAAGAGTTCAGCCCCTCCTTCCACATGGTCATTGTGAACTGTGCCACCTCTCATTCTTTGTTTATGATAAGACCTTTTATCTCTGAATATGTATATATTCATATTGAGAGATCATTTTGATTTAATTGTGATATGTGGTATAAAATATTGGTCCTAAACTTAATTTCTACCCAACTGCTTTACAGTTTTCCCAGAAATTAGGTCAAAGGTAAAGTCTTTCAATAATATATGTTCTTGAATTTAACAAATACTTGACTACTATTTTTTGATTATTTTTTTTTCTGTTTTCTGTTTCTTGCTTTTCTAGTCTGTTCCCTTTGGTCAGCTTTGCTATTTGTGAAGCAATGCAAAATAGTTTTAGTGACTGTGGCATTATAATAGTTTGAGATTTCATTCATTGTAATAGTTTGAGATCTCATCATTTCCCTTGATAGTATAGACTTATTATAGATTAAAGTATTTATTAAGCACTCTGCTAGGCACGAAGAATACAAATACAAGCAAAAGGAAAGATAGACGCTACCCTCAAGGACTTTAATTTCTGAAGGGAGAAGACAGCTGAAAAGAGTTGGGGAGTAATATCAATGTCAGCTTCCCTCTCATCCCTTTTCATCAAAGTGTAAAAGTTCTGAGAATCAAAAGCAGAGTCAGATGAAGAAAGAACATCAGTGACCTTGACAGTCCCACAAAGGAAGGTTTCTGGCAGAAACTCACCGAGTGATGGAAGAGGCTACAGAGGTAGAAGCATTTGCAGTAGGAGAAAGCAGAAGGGACAGAGGTTTAATAGTCTGAAGAATCAGGAGTAGACCTAGAATTTTGTAGTTGTTTAGTTCTATAAAATATCCCTTTGGTAATTTAATTGGTATAGTACTGAATCAATTAATTTAGGTAATATCATCATTTTTATTGAGCTAACACACTCCAACCAGGAGTAGTAAGTACCTCTATAATTAGTTGTCTTCCTTCATTTCTGTAAAGAGGGGAAAAGGAGTTGGCTTTGTATTTATATAAAATCTTGTGTGCATTTTGGTAAGTTAACTCCCATATACTAACAATTTTTCCCTCACTAGAGTTCTACAGTCATAGGCTAGATGATGACTTGTTGGGGACATTGTAGAAAAGATTCATTGAGTAATAGTAATAGTAATTGTTGATAAAGTGGGTCGTACTGTTCCCCTACCCCCGCAGTTGGGTCAGTGACCATGATGGAGCTGAAAAGACTATATTTGAGACCCTGTTGAGAGGGAAAGGAAAGGGGTTTGGGGTAGTTGAAAAGCCTTATAATTAGCTGCTACTGGGGAAAGTAGTTTGGCCTTGTTATGTGACAATTAAGGAATACTAATTGTTTTATGGGCCTCAGCTACCTCTAGTAATCTTGGCCAAAAAATCAGAACCATCCCAAATGGGATTCCCCCGCTTCAGCCTTTCCCTTGGAGACCTCGTCTCTGGTAACTTTGACAAGGAGAGGCAAAAGAAGGGGGAACCTTCCTCTGGAGAAGGACCCAGTTTACGAGGAAACAAAGGTAGAGTCCCATTTTAGGCTAGTTAGCTAACAAATGACCAGGGTAGCTAGGAATAATCACATTATTAAACCACCCTTTTAGTTTGGACACAGAGAGACTGTATTTTGAGCTAGACTGAGAACTGGGTTTGACAAAATGGGAAATAGAGTAATTGCAGGGTAATAGTGATTATTAAATGATACAGCATAATATTAATTTTCCTCAAATTTTTCTTTTAAGTAACTTTTAGGTGCTAGACAATGATGCCATCTAAACCATAATACCTCTATCATATTTATTTTTCATGTTAGATATACTGAGACTTTTCGTTTTGTACTCAGAATCGAGGGTTATCAATCCAGGGTGTCGTACAAATATAAATAAAAGCAAAACTGTTATAAGTATTTGTGTTACTCTTATTTTGCAGAATGCTAAACCTGACTCCTAATGACTCTTGCAAGTGGAGAAAAAACAAATTATGGTCAATGGGTGTGGACTTTAAACTTTTACACAAATTACTATAGTTGCTATGGAAAAAAAAAAAGTGGCCATTGACTACCCTACATCAAGATAATAGAGTGAGAGATTGAAAGGGAACCAGCTCTGCACACACACCTCGAAAAGAAATAATGAGAAAAGCAAAGAGAAGAAAAAGAGCTTAAAACCTATAAGATAAGATATACCCCAAAAAAATGAAAGAAGGAAAGAATGTCAAAGAAATCTAAATAATATTATGGAGCAGTTGAAAAATCTAAAGTACCAGAAAGAGGACAGTGCTTTTGTTGCAAGGTGGTTGAATGAAAAGGTCCATCTAAATCCAGTGCCCTCTCACACCTACTTCAAAACAACAAGTGTCTCAAATAAAGTATTAGGAGCAAGATTAAGAAGAGGAGAAAGGAAGCATGGAGCCACAAGATAAATTCTATAGAAGAAAAAAACATAGTTTATGTATTGATGTCCATTAGTTCAGCTAACAGTAGTAATCTAGGCAGGAGATTGTAGACGAAGAAGGGACTGAGAAGTACAGGACCCTTTATAATGTTGTCTGGTACAGAAGGAAAGGACCTTCCCAGTAGGAAGAGAGAGTGAAAAGCAGGCAATATAAGCCTACATACCTCTTAGCATTTCTCCTTAAAAGTCACTCAAATGGATACTTCTACCCCTTTATAGAGGGAAATAATCTAACTCACTCGGATCTGATAGTCTGGACAGTTGAGAATCCATTAAGGAGTTGGAGTACAACAGTGCCGTACTTTTTTGGTTCCAACTAGTATAAAAGCTGATTTCACAAAAGACATTATCATACAAAAAATTGGCGGAGAGTATGAATATTGATTATCCAGTGTAAGACAGGAGTCAATACCAAGAATAATTATAACAGAGTGAAATAAATTGACTTGAAAATCTAATGTAATAATTTTATAAGACTCTCAGAAATGGTATTATATCAACTCTAAGATTCATCATAATAGTTCAGAAGAGGAATAGATGAATTAAAAGAAGAGAAATAAGAGTAGAAAATAGAGCTACCAAATGGAAAAAAGAAATAGTGAGACAAACAAGAAAAGTAGAGAATTTGGAAGATGTGATGGAGAACTCTACAAAACAGTTTATTCTCTGGAAAAGAAGCATCAAAAAAAGATAAAATAGTTCTTATATAAAATTAAAAAAACTTTTGTCCAAGAAAAGTACATGTAACTAAAATAAGAGGAGAAACAATAAAATGAGGAAAGAAATCTTTGCATCAAATATTTTATCTCTGATAAAAATCTGATATCTAAGATTTAATATATTATTTTCTTTTGTGCCATTTCTGTTTCTTTATGCAGCGTATCAGGGTCCATAATGTCAAATTATGATAGCTCCACTCTTGCTGATCAAGATTTTGCTATAGAAATATTGGTAGAATCTTTTCGTTTTTATCTCTGTTTTCTTTCAGTTTCACCCTTAAATAATTTAATGTGTGTTAGAATATAATAATATAATATAATATTTATAATATTATAAAATATATAATAATATATATTTATAATGTAATATTTTTGTAATATCACTTGGTATGTTCAACATTGTGTTTCCTAAATCTTTTTTAAAAATGTTCATGTTATATAAGCATAAGACTTCTTTATAACTTAAAGACTATAGCCTTTATCTTTTTTTAATCCCAAACTGTATTTTGAATATATTTTAGACATTCTCCCTTTTTGTTCCAGTCATCAAAAATTAAAGTATAGGTTTTAATTTGAAATGTCTTACTGAGTTCTTCATAGAATTTCTCAAACTCCTCATCCTTTACAAAGCTGCTAGTTATATAGGTTACAATTATCTTCATAGTAATCATTTTATAAGTGTTTATCATGAGCATAAGTATCAATGAAATATGATTCTCGTTGCTTTTAGATGCATATTAAAACTACCTCTGACAACTGTGAGCTATTCTTCCATTTATCTACACCTTCCCTTTGTTTTCTTGTTTAGTTTATATAATGAAAATATCAAGATTAATATGATTTAGTTCCCTCAGTAATTTGTCCTCTCATTGATCACTAAGGAATTATCACACTTTTGTGCCAACAGTTGATGTTTTTAGAAGATCTAAAAACTATGAATCTCAGCACTCTGCCTCCATCTTCTCCCTGCTTTCTTCATACTGCCACACGAATGAGTGAATGAGTGAATGGTTGAATGAATGAATGAAAAACCATTTATAATGTGGTAGGCACTGTGCTAAACTTTAGGAATACAGATACAAACAAGCAAGACAGTTTCTGTACTCGAGGAACTTATATTCTTTTTTTAATATTTAATTTATTTATTTTCAGTTTTTAACATTCACTTCCATAAGTTTTAAATTTTTTTCCTGTCTTTGCCCCACCTTCCCCAAGACACCATACAATCTGATATGTGCTCTACACATACATTCCTATTAAACACATTTTCACATTAGTCATATTGCATAAAAGAATTATAATGAATGGGAGAAACCATGAGAAAGAAAACAAAAGAGAAAAGAGTCTGCTTCACTCTGCATTCCCACTCCATAGTTCTTTCTCTGGATGTGGATGGCATTTTCTGTCATGAGTCCTTTGGAATTGTTTTAGGTCCTTGCATTGTGAGAAGGGCTAAGTCTATGAAAATCAGCCCTTGCACACTGTGGCTGTTACTGTGTACAGTGTTCTCCTGGGTCTGCTTACTTCACTCAGCGTCAGTTCATGTAAGTCTTTCCAGGTTTTCCCAAAGTCCACCTACTCATCATTTCTTTTTTTTGAATTTTATTTTAGACTCAAGGGCCAGAACACAAATACAGAATAGAGAAAAGAAACAAAACATATCATAAACTTAAATACAAAATAAGAAAGAAAAAAAAGCATGTCATGTGCATAGCAGAACATAGGAGAGGATTTGAGATATGTAACAATAAATTTTCATTTCAAGAAAGCCTATATGATAAATAATACACATTGTGTTGAGAATTATCCATCTTTGCTATCCTGTGAGTTTTCTTTGGTTCTCTGCTATGCACTTTTACTTTGTTCTTGTTTTTCCCTACCTCACACCCCACCCCCCACCCCCCGTGCCGGGGGCTACAATAAAGTTTAGATGTTTCTCTATGAAGCTTAGATATGTTTCTCTACTGCTCATCATTTCTTATAGCACAATAGTATTCCATTACGTTCGTATACCACAATTTGTTCAGCTATTTCACAATTGATGGGCATCCCCTCAATTTTCAGTTCTTAACCACCACAAAAAGAGCTGCTATAAATATTGTTGTACACATAGGTCCTTTTTACCATCTTTTATGTTCTCTTTGGGATGCAGCCCTAGAAGTGGTGTTGCTGGGTCAAAGCGTATGCACATTTTTATAGCCCTTTGGGCATAGTTCCAAATTGCTCTCCAGAATGGTTAGATCAGCTTACAGCTCCCCTAACAATGAATTAGTGTTCCAGCTTTCCCACGTCTTCTCCAGCATGTATCATTTTCCTGTTTTGTCATGTTAGCCAATCTGATAGGTATGATGTGGTACCTCAGAGTTGTTTTGATTTGCATCTCTCTAATCAATAGTGATTTAGAGCATTTTTTCATATGACTATAGAGAGCTTTCATTTCTTCCTCTGAAAACTGCCTGTTCATATCCTTTGACCATTTATCAATTGGGGAATGACTTGTATTCTTGTCAATTTGACTCAGTTCTCTATATATTTTAGATACAGAAAAACCTTTTGACAAAATACCCATCCCTATTGAAAACACTGGAGAGTATAGGAATAAATGGAGCCTTTCTTAAAATGATAAGTAGCATCTACCTAAAACCATCAGCAAGCACTATATGTAATGGGGATAGGCTAGATGCATGTCCGGTAAGATCAGGGGTGAAACAAGGATGTACATTATCACCACGGTTGTTCAATATAGTACTAGAAGTGTTAGCTTTAGCAATAAGGGTAGAAAAAGAAATTGAAGGAATTAGAATAGCCAAAAAAGAAACTTAAAATCCTTTGCAGATGATATGATGATATACTTAGAGAATCAAGTAAAAAACTACTTGAAATAATAAACAACTTAGCAAAGTTGCAGGATATAAAATAAACCCCCGTAAATCATCTGCATTTCTATATGTTGCTAACAAAGCCCAACAGCAAGAGAAAGAGAAATTGCGTTTAAAGTTACTGTAGACATTATAGAATATTTGAGAGTCTACCTGCCAAAACAAACCCAGAAATTGTATTAACACAACTATAAAACACTTTTCACACAAATAAAGTCAGATCTAAATAATTGGAAAAACATCAGTTGCTCACAGGTAGGCTGAGCTAATATAATAAAAATGACAATTCTACCTAAATTAATTTACTTATTCACTGCCATACCAATCAAACTACCAAAATTATTTTATAGAGCTAGAAAAAACAACACTAAAATTCATCTGGAAGAACAAAAGTTCAGGAATATCGAGGGAATTAATGAAAAGAAATGCTAGGGAAGGTGGCATAGCCTTACCAGATCTTAAATTGTATTATAAAGCAGCTATCATCAGAACCACTTAGTACTGGCTAAGAAATCGAGGGGTAGATCAGTGGAATAAGTTAGGTACACAAGACATAGTAGTCAATGATTATAGCAATCTAATGTTTCATAAACCCAAAGACTCCTGCTTCTAGGATAAGAACTCACTGTTTGACAAAAACTGCTGGGAAAACTGGAAAAAAGTATGGCAGAAACTGGGCATAGACTATCATCTGATACCACATACCAGAATAACGCCCAAATGGGTACACGATCTAGGTATAAAGGCTGATACTATAAGCAGATAAGGGGAGCAAGGAATAGTTTATCTGTCAGATTTATGAAGAATGAAGGAATTTATGACCAAGCAAGAGATAGAAAACATTATGAAATATAAAATGGATAATTTTGATTACATTAAATTGAAAGGTTTTTGCACAAACAAGCGTAGGAGGGAAGCAGAAAACTGGCAAAGAATTTTTACAACCAGTATCTCTGATAGAGGAACTATTCTAATGGGAATGTCACTACACATATAAGGGGAGAGTGGAGGGAGTATTTAGAAATGCACATGGTATCAGGGTTTGGAAAGAGCTGGCAAGCAGAGACCTGGTTCTGGGCAAAATAAGGGAAACACTCATAGCTTAGTGGCACAATGAAGTGAGTATTGAACTTTGAGAGACCTGAGCTTGAATCCTGCCACAAGACATGTACGAGCTATGTTACCCTGGGCAAGGCACTTAACATCTCTCAGCCTCCATTTCCTCATCTGTAAAATAGGGATAATAGTGCCTCACAGGGTTGTTGTGAGGATCAAATGAAAACATGTAATGGTCATTCTTTTTAGAACCTGAGACATCATAGATACTCACTAAATGCTTAGTGGTAGATTGCTTGATCTTAGAGCTTGTCTATCTGTTGTTCATTATGATCACATCAATTTAGAATATGATGTAAACAATATATAATTCTTAGCATACTCTGCCCATTTTTATCACTCTGCTACCTTCACCATAAAAGCAGAAGTTGGTCATGCAAGACTGTTTTTTTTTTCATTTTAGTTGTTTCATGGGCTTCTATGGATAAGGAATTTATTAACTTGTAGCCAAGCTATTTGTGATGTGTCTCTATATATAGCTAAATTGGTTCTTGGGCAGCAGATATAGTCTGTCTTTTAATTATACTTTAAATTTTTCTGTCTTGGAAGAATTTGCCAGAACTTTTGCCTTCAAGAATCTAGGGTCATTTGTACCTTATCATGTAGCATCAGAGTATGACTATGTGGCAGCCAGAAAAGCTGTTGCCATCTTAGATAGCATTAAGAAAGGAATAACATTCAGAACAAGGGAGATGATTAGTTTACTGTCATGATGTAAGGGAAAACTTCCTAACAATCATATCTATCCAGAAGTAAAATGAACTACTCCAGACTTCTGACTAGAGATTTTCCTTCTGACTAGAGATCTTCAAGGAAAGGCCTGGTAACTACATATTGGGCATATTGTAGAAGGGTTTCATGTTCTGCTGTATGTTGAACTAAATGTCCTCTGAATTCCCTTCTAACTATGTAATTCTGTGAAATTTCCTGCAGCTTTGTAGCTTCAGGGGGGGAACCATGTAGCTAATGTATTCATGCTAATGATAATAATTCCCAAGGTTCCTTGTCAGTCTGTTAAGTTTATATATGGATAATATTTATCACTTTTGGATCCAAGGACACTGTCATTCTGTCAAACCAATTCTCTTGCATACCCTTGAGATTATGCAGTAGCAGTTTTAAGGTTATATATAAGGCATTATCTTTATTAATTGGCCGGTCCATGTTAGATAGGAAAAGAGCAGAAGAGTGAGAATATTGACAGTTAGACTTTCACATCTCTCACATTCATCCTTTTCTCCCACTCACATGGCCACCACTCAAGTTCAGGTCCTCATCACCTCTTGCCTGGATTGTAAAGGCCTTCTCATTGGTCTCCTTGCTTCTCGTTTCTGCTCTTTCCAACCCCTCCTCAGCCAACTCTCAAAATTTTCTTGCTCAAGCGCAGGTCTCTTTTCACATCAGACACACACCACCTTTCCTCTCAGATCTTCAGGGACTCCCTATTGCCTTTAGAGAAGAAGTACAAACCCGTTCTTTGGCATGTAAAGCCTTCAGTCTGGCTCCAACGTAACTTTCCACATATTTCATATTTTTCTCTGTTGTGTACTTTACATTCCAGCCAAACTGACCTGCTAGGCACTCTCTCCCACTTCATAGCCTGTTGTTCCTGGAATATACTTCTTAATATCCATTTCTGACAATGCCTGCCTTTTTTCAAGGCAAAGTTTATGTGCCTCCTCTTATGGAAAGCCTTTCATGATATATTCAGTTGTTGGTGTACTTTCTCTCTTCACATTGTTCACTTAATTGTTGTACATATATCTCCCAGTAGAATGTTAACTCATTGGGAACATGGACTGTTTTTCTTTTTCTTTTTTTTTTTTTTTTGTATACCCAGCACACAGTCCCTTGTACACAGTAGATGCTAAATAAATGCTAGTGGAGCTGAATGCATAAAGTTACTTTTTGTTTGACTCTCAGGGTGCCATAGACAACCTAGTTTGGAGGTATTGGCTCTATGATTGTATATGGAAGTATTACTCGTTGAGCAGTTTCACATACTTTCAGTAATCACCTTAGTAGAAGCAACAAATACCTTTTGATGGATAAGCAGAGGAGAAACAAAATAGCCACTGGGTAGAATGGATTCTTGTTCTAGAAGATACAAAATCAAATTCCATTCTTAAATTGCTCAGCAGCATTTTCACTCAAACATCAAGTACTGTTTTAATTTAATCAGTTAGGATTCAAGCCCAAGTGATGCATTTAAATCAATTTGAGATAAACTTACTCATGACTGAAAACTGGAACTGAAAGATTTAACAACCCTCTGCTCATACATTAGTGGACTAGTAGCCCTTCAAGTTCCATTTCATTATAAGAAATCTGAACCTTCCATTACTACTATCTGCCACATTTTTTATCCTATAAAATTGCCACACTTTTAATGCACGTTTTATCGAAACGAGTGCAGTAAATATAGAAGACGTTTCTTGGGTAAAAATTCCCATCTTTGAACCGTGCAGCATAGATGTGACAATCTAACATTGGAAATCATTACCTGAATTAATCTGGCCTTTTGGGACTCTGAACATTGAAAAAGGAGGTTCAAATCCACTGAGAATACCAGAAATTATTGTTTTGTAGACAGTTTGGGCAAAAGAGTAGAAGAGGTCAGACTGAAGGAAATCAGAAACTGAAATGGAGCTATGTTGTCCTGCTTTGTGAGGAATGTGACTTTTAAAAAATGTGTCTGTGAAGGTGAAATCTAAAAAGATGTGTTATCAAAAGAATATAGTGTAAATGCACTTAAATAATATTGCCAATGGGATGCCCTTTAACTTCTCTCTAATGCTTTTTCCTACCCACTGAGAGTCCCATGCTTAATTAAAATAGTACTTGCCTCCCAAGATTAATGGGCAGTATATATACCTATAACTTATAGCAAATTCTAGCAGAGATCTGGCCCCCTACTGATTAGGCTATCATACAGTGCCATATAAGCCCCTTCAGTAGGGTACTACATGTTATAACTTATCATCATGCCATTTTTTTCTTTAATAATTTAATAATCAAAGTAATGATAATGGGGTTTTTAACCTTCCTTAGTGTCTGTATATCTATCTGCTACATATAAACCAACTCTTTTCCCTAATCTTTTATGCTGTCTAGTTTTGTAATGTCAGATATCTCATAGAATATTCACAATTTATTATATTGTGTTATACTAATTATATACAATTGTATTTTAGTCTTTAGTAGTGAAAGAATTGTTTCAGATAGCCACTAAGTGGTGCCTTTTCTTCTCACTTCGTAATAGTAGTCTCTTGAAATATTGTCAGGATAAAAAGAAAGGTGCAGAATTATTGGGGGGGATAAAGGGAAGGATTTAATGTCATCTGTGAAAATGCCAAACCCTATTTCTAAGAAATTGTCAGGCACTTCATTTATTAGTAAGGTCAGAGGTATCTTGCTAATGAAACATGCCAGCCTACTAATATGCAACAGGTGGAAAACTCAGCCTTACAGGCCTTGGGAACATTTTGAGTATTGCCAGCATTTTGGTAAGGCTATACAATCAGCTTTTGTGTATCAAGCAGGTGCTTCTTTAACACTGATGTGAGATGTGTCCAAACTCCCTTCTTAAACATCAGACTTTGTTTAGGAAGTAGCTATAAAATGAGAACCTAAATCAGAAGTAACCAGTGTATTTTCCTAGGAGGGAAATCCGAGGACTAGTACCCAGGAAAAACTAAATATAGAACTACTCTTCAAAAGTTCATAAGGCTAGATAGGCGTAGAATAATTCATAGAATCTGGAATAGTACAGAGAGTCTTGGCCTCTGGATCAAGCGTCCCGTCCTATGTGGAAAAAAAGGCCTTGGTAACAAACTCACTTCACTCACTGTACTCAGACAAAAGATATTTTGTATAGAGTGCTTGTAGAAGGTAAAAGCCATGAGAATTGTAGTCCTGTCTTTCAAGTGAGAAATTTCTACTAACCTTTATTGAAACTAATTTCATAAGAGCCTATTAAAATAGAATTACTGTCTAGATTGGCCCAGTGGTCAATGGTGCAGTAAGAGCTGTGAAGTAGCTGGAGAATTAGCAATGTCATCTCTGATTACCCACCCATGGGGTTGAGTTTTTTGGTTAATCCTTTGTCTAAATGCAGTTTTTTACTTCTTGTGTTGATGAAAAGCTCAGGAATCTCCTTTCTATCAGAGTGGTAGAAATGGCAAGATGTATTCTTTTAGTAATTATGTGAAATTAATTGTGATTAGAAGGGCTTAGGGGTTTGAGCAGTTTTATTTATATTTTTGCTTTTTGAGGCATATTAGAAGAGAAATTACCAAAAATGTTTGAATATTTCCAAGCCAGATTGTCCCTGATGGTCCCTGTTCTTTCATCTCAGATAATCCAGCCCCTCTTAGAACTCGACCAGAACCGCAGCAAATTGAAGTTGTACATTGGACATCTGACATCTCTCTGCCATGACAGAGATCCCCTGATTCTGCAAGGACTAACTCCACCTGCCTCCTATCACCTGGATGATGATCGGGCAGCTTGGGAAAGTGAGCTGCAGAAGATGACCCAGGAGCAGGTCAGTTTATACCTGGACCACCATGAAAACTTATTAAAGTATCAGCCTGTAGAGTGAGTTTACTACATAGATTCAGGCTTTGTTGTACTAGCTATGGAACAGATGTCGCTTTGACTCTATTAAGCAGTTCTATGTGATCTGCAAAGGAAAAGAAACAGTACCATTGATGGGCATTATGAATATGAGGACTGCTTGTTACTCTGACCACTTAAGAAAAGTCTGAACTGCCCGAGGCCTGACATTTGCAAGAAAGGTCACCAAACCGCAGAGCCATCTTCCTAGGTACATTACTCCATAGAGTCAGCTCTTAGTAGAGCTTTTGCAGCCTTTTGACATGTTGGCTTTTCTGCACAGCAATAGTAACTTGTAATAGCTATTGTTTATATGGTGTTTTACATATATTATCTCATTCATTTTTATAACCACCCTGTAAAGGAGGTGCAATTGTTATCTCCATTTTACAGATGAAAACACTGAGAGGTTAAGTGGCTTGTGCAGAGGCACATGATTAGTGTAGATGTTGGAAGCAAGATTCAAACTTAAGTTTTCCTGACTTCAGGCCTAGCACTTTTGTCCACTGAGCTTCCTTAGATAAACCAGATGGCCTTCTCTGCCAGTATTTATATAAAACTGGCGTTGCTCTTCTATATCTTTAGAATAGGAAAAAGAAGCCTCCTTGAGAGGAGGGGCTACTGTGTCTTTGTATCACTGGGGCCTATCATAATGCCTTGCACAAAGTAAGCCTTTAGGAAATGCCTGTTGAATTAAATTAAAGGCACAGCTGGAAGGGGAGATTGAACACACATGATAAACGGAACAGGCAGAGAGGTGATGACACTGGGGAGCAGACATAAAGGCTTGTTAGCAGAAGCTAAATGAAAAGGACACTGAGGAGACAGGGAATAAGTAGAATCTAAGGCAGATAGATATTACAAGGTAGAGACAAAGCAGAGATGAGCAGGAACACTGAACACCACAGTGGTCATTCAGGCTTAAAGGGAGTGCATTCTAAAGCCAGGGACAGATAAAGAGGTAGGAGATAGAGCAGTGTTTAAACTATGATTCCAAGCATTCTGCCACAGGCTGTTATCCACAGAATCTCAGTGTTTGAAGGGAATTCAGGTGGTGTAGTGCAACTCATGCCCAAATGAAAATACTCTCTATACAGTCTTAACACGTCCTCTTGCTTTGGCTTGAAGATCTCCCATGGGGAGAAACCTACTGCCTCCTCTTTCCTCTTTTGGATAGCATTAATCGTTAGGAAGTTTTCCTTATATCAAGTCGAAATTTATCTCTTTGTGCCCTTTACCATCTGCTCCTGGTTCTGCTCTTTGAGGCCAAACAAAACCAGCCTCTTTCACAT
>CM053623.1:167956818-167981250 GCA_028646595.1 Phalanger gymnotis
TTGACCCTTGAGCTTTTTTTCAGGGTATGACTGCTTATAGAGTAAAGAAGACTTTGTCCCAAGCTTGAGGGGCCACACAGTTGTTTTCAGAGCTTTTTCTACACAGGAAGCTCTGCCATACCAGTGCTCCTCCTCCCTCAAGAACTGCCAACTCTGACCTTGACTCAGATCTGAGCAGGCTCTGCACTCCCACTGGGATCCACCACTTAATTCCTCCCACCAGGTGGGCCTGGGGCCAGAAGCAACTGCAGCTGTAGTTCTGTAGCTGCACCTCCTCCACTGCCCCCATGGTGGTGGCTGAACCTTGACCTCCTTTCACTCTGTCCCAGCAGTTTTTTCCCACTAACCTTCTCTGTTGTCTTTGGTGTTTGCGGGTTGAGAAGTCTGGTAACTGCGACAGCTCACTGATTCAGGACACTAGGGCCTGTTCCACCTGGCTCCCGGTATGGTTGGTCCAGATGCAGCCCATGTTGGGCTCTGCTCCCAGCTCAATGTGATAGACCTTACCCAGTGACCATCCAGGCTGTCCTAGGCTGGAGCCCTGCTTCCCTCTGCTATTTTGTGGGTTTTGCAGTTCTAGAATTTGTTCAGAGTCATTTTTACAGGTGTTTGGAGGGTCCTGGGGGAGAGTTTTAGGCATATTCCTGCTTTCCAGCCACCATCTTGGCTCTGCCCCCCCATAAAGGGTGATATCTTAAGCAAATTAAGAGAACACGGAATAGTTTACCTGTCAGATCTATGGATAAAGACAAATTTTTAGGACCAAACAGGATATAGAGAGCATTACAAAATGTAAAAAGGCATAATTTTTATTATATAAAATTAAAAAGTTTTTGCACAAACAAAACCAATGCAACCAAAATTAGAAGGAAAGCAGAAAACTGGGAAAAAAAATTACAGCAAATATTTCTGATAAAGTCCTTATTTCTCAAATATATAGAGAACTGAGTCAAACTTATAAGAATGTCATTCTCCAATTGATAAAAGGTCAAAACATATGAACAGGCAGTTTCAGACAAAGAAATCAAAGCAACTTATATATGAAAAAAATGCTCTAAATCACTATAGAAAAATGCAAATTAAAACAGCTCTGAGGTACCACTTGACACCTATCAAATTGGCTAATATGACAAAAAAAGGAAAATGATAAATTTTGGAAGAGATGCGGGGAAACTGGGACACTAATGTACTGTTAGCGGAGTTGTGAACTGATCCAATCATTTTGGAGAGCAATTTGGAAATATGCCCAAAGAATTACAAAACTGTGCATACCCTTTGATCCAGTTATACAACTGTTAGGTCTGTGTTCCAAAGAGTTTTTTTTTTAAAGGCAGGGAGGGGAAGAATCTATTTATACAAAAGTATTTATGGCAGCTCTTCTTGTAGTTGCTAAGAATTGGAAATCAAGAGGATGCCCATCAATTGGGCTAAACAACTTGTGATATGTCATTGTAATGGAATATTACTGTGCTATAAGAAATAACAAACAGGATGATTTCAGAAAAAAACTGGAAAGACTTACATGAACTGATACAAGTGAGCAGGACCAAAACATTGTACACAGTAACAGTAATATTGTATGATGATCAGCTGTGAATAACTTAGCTATTCTCAGTAATACAATGATTCAAGACAATTTTGAAGGACTCATGTGATATGACATTCAAGTTTTCTTTTTCATGATTTTTTGTTGAAGACTTTTAATCTTTGGAGGTCACACTCTAATGGGGGAAGATTATATTCAAGGGAAGCTGGGGAGTTTGGGAGTGGAACTGGGACTTAAGTGAGCATGGGTTGGGTACTTATTGAAATGGTGGTCTGGGCAGGGTCTCACCAATCAGAAGGCAGGGCCACAAAATGGAGACATCTGCAGGGTGAGAAAGCAGCTAGCAAAAAGGTAAAGTCCAGAGATACTGTTTGATCTTTCCAGGTAATTCTTCAATTGCTTTTCTGAATTATTTTTAAGGCTCTTAGAGTTGCAGTATTGTTGTTTCACTGGATCACAGATCTAGATGGATCTCAGAGGCCAACGAGTCAAAAATTTTCATTTCACAAATGAAGAAATTGAGGCCCAAGAAGGTTAAGTGGCTTGCCAAAGTCACACTGGTAGTGCAGATGTGATTTGAGGCCAAGTCGTCTGAATCCAGAGCTGTGCTCTTATTAGAATCTTTTGATAGCTTCCCCCTCTCTAAGGGGATTTTAACTCAGTTTCCTTAGATGGATTTATTGAATGATTTTTCTTCCCCACTCATCTTTTGTCTGTTTTAACCAAATAATCTACTGCTTTCCCTATATTTATCCTTGATGTAATGTGCTTTCCACTAATCCTTTTCCATTAGAAAACCTAAGCACTGCTATCTCTCCTATTCTTTGGGGTGGCTGGCTTTGGTTTCTCAGATTCCTATTATTGGATGAAATATTTCCCTTAAATAGGTTAACCTGAAAGAGGTTCTTAACCTGTGAGTGTGTGTGTGTGTGTGTGTGTGTGTGTGTGTGTGTGTGTGTGTGCGTGCCCCTTCAGTGGTTTGGTGAAGCTTATGGACCTCTGATAATGTTTTTTAAATGCATAAAATAAAATGGATGGGAATTACAAGAGAAACTAATTTTACTGAAATATAGTTCCACCCCCCCCCCCATGCTTATGGATCTCAGGTTAGGAACCTTTCCCTTATAAAGTGAAGGTAAATACTTGAGACACTGCTTCAGGGAGACTCTATTTGATTCCTTTAAATGGTCCTTTTTACTACCAGCCCTATTCTTATGGATTCCACCACCCTCTCCAGTCTTCAGTCCTTAAACAGGTTTTAGGGGAATATTCAAGAGGGATTCTGAGAGAATCCACCAGGAGAGCTGAATGGTTCCTATAAGTCTTGCATTTGGGTCTTTCCAACTTTCACTCTTATTTTTTTTTCCTCCTGTGTTATATATAAATACATCTACATATATCACATGCCTAAAATTTCACCAGTCATGGCCACCTGGGACAGTCTCTGGACCTGTTGGAGCAAACGAAAAGCAAGGGGCAGTGGGAGCATCTAGACTGATGAATTGGTGAAAGTCTTCAGTTATTTTTCCCCTAATAGATTGGTAGCACATTTTTTTCACCTATTGTTATTCTTGCATTTTTCCATGTTTTGGAGCTTTGTAACTTATATTTATTGTTTATAATGAATCTAAAAAGATGAAATTCAATAGAGACAAATATTAGTCTTACACTTGGGTACCGAAAAAAAAAATCAATTTCCTGAATAGAAGATGGAGGAGGCACGGATAGACAGCAGTTCTGAAAAGGATGGAGGGGTATTACAAAGTGATCGCAAGCTCAACCAGTTGTCGGTGTGATTTGGCAGTCAAACATGAAAATGTAATCTTGGACAGCATTAGGAAGGGCATAGCTTTCAGGAATAGGGAGGTGACAGTCCCGCTATCCTTTGCCCTTGTCAGACCTCAAGGGCATTGTTTTTTCTCTACTAGGCACCATTCTTTTAGGACATTGAGTTTCCAGAGGACAATAAAGATGGCGAAGGGTACTGAATTTCATGACAAATATTGACGAGAACTGGTCATGCCCACCCTGGAGAAAAGAAGACAGGGAGGGTGCGGGGGGCATGATAGCCGTGTCCAAGTAATAGATGTCATATGGACTTGGACTTGTTGTCAGCAAAAACATCCAAACAATTGGAGCTGTCCAAAAATGAAACAGGTTGCCTCATCCCACCTTCCATAGTATGCCTTACCTAATCCCTTTTAATTTTAGTGTCTTCCCTCTTATTTCCTTTTTAACTTATCCATAGCTTGTTTTATATATTTGCATGTCTTCCCCATTAGACTGTGAGCACAGCACAGGCATTGTCAGCAGGCATTTAATGTGTTTATTGACTGACTAATGGGTTTCTCCCTCCTTGTAGTTCTCCAAGTAGACACAACCTGATGAGATGTGTCATAATGGGGCTTCCTTTGTGTATGGATTTGCTGGTAAGGTCCTTTCCAACTCTAGAATTCCATGATTCTATGTGAAGGGTAGAGATGTCCCTAAGAAACCTCAAACTTCATCATTTCTCAGGATTCCCAGTCTAATGCTATACTCTTAAAACCAATTTTGCCTAGGTTATCTCATTTTATTTTCTCAAAAGCCTCATGAATTAGGCCAGCATTATTATCCTCACTTTACCTAATGTGGAAACCAAGACTCAACTTTTACTAAGGTTATACAAATCAACGACAAAGCTACAAATACACCAAAGAAAGCTCAAGGGATCTAGCCAGAGAAAATGTGGCAGAATTGGAGATTAAGAATTATTATTA
Organism: Phalanger gymnotis; assembly: GCA_028646595.1. Taxonomy (NCBI): domain Eukaryota; kingdom Metazoa; phylum Chordata; class Mammalia; order Diprotodontia; family Phalangeridae; genus Phalanger; species Phalanger gymnotis. The sequence goes on from CM053623.1 coordinate 167,961,124, forward strand.
TAGAAGTAATTTCTCCATTAGGACAAACAATGCACCAGTTTGACTCTATAACCTCCAAAAGGAAAATGCAAAGTATGAAGTTTTTTAAAATACAGAGGCAAAAACTCTGACATAGTAGGGGTTGAAGTATCTTTCCTCTTCTCTCTTTCCCAACACTACTCATTTTTCCTGGAAAAAAACTAAAATATTTAGGGCAGAAATCTAATTCTTTTTTAAAAAAAGAATTTCCAAACTCAGTCTTCACTGAGGACTAGCCAGCAGTAATCATCAAAGCTGAAAATTCCAATCATTTTAAAGTTCATAGCAATCATCCCAACCACCCCTCCTAGAGCATTTTTATCCATGCTTCTCATAATCCATGTTGGCTGATATCATGCAAACATTCCAAAGTAAGTACCTCAGAATATTTCTCACCTTTTAGCTGAGACCACAGACAGGAAAAAACCTTTTTGAAAGTAATATAATAAAGGCTAAAGGCTGGCTATTGCCAGCATACTAATGGGTCTCACTAAAATCAAGAATCTGTGGTTTAGGGCCCAGGAAAATGTAATTATACAGGAAAGGAAGAAGAAATTCATCCTGCTGAGTGTGTAGCAAAGTAAAAATGTTGTACTATGATGGTGATGTAACAGAGATTTTTTTTTTTTACTTTTTTCACATTACCTGATGGAGTTTCCCAGTCATACTTGATTTGGATAGCTGTTACAGAGTCGTTCTAGCAGAAATAAATTCTATCTTTACCTTTTAGTTATAACCGCTTTTAAGTTTTCTGAAGGCTCAAAGGGGCCCAACAATGCAGAATAACGCCCTTATGCTCCACTTTATTTCTTCCAGATCTAGGTGCATTTGGACTGAAGACTACTGTCCTGAAGACAGCTTGAGGTTCGAGCTGGGTCTTAGCCCTTATCACTGTATCAGTAACAGCTATGCCAGTTGACTGACTGGGCAACTTCTCTCCCCACCTTCCAATAATACTCATTCATTTTGAAGCAGGCTTGAATGCCCTTTGGCCCAGAACTCTTGATAATAGGCAAAACAAAAAAAGAGACACTGAGGAATTTTTAAATAATTTTATAGTTTCCTGATGAATTAAGTTTGTGAATAAAAAAAGAAAACCGAACAAAGTGTTTATAATAATTATCAAGGCAAAGTTGAATATAACACAATTTCTTTGCATTATCATTATCCTGTCAGTTACACAACTCCAGCAATAACACACACACATACGCACACACACACACACACACACACATACAGTTGAAGGCAGTGGGCAGGTTTGGTAACACCAGCATCTCCAGCTGCCTCTGTTACCAAAAAGGAACTCAAGCTATAAGGGAGATGGTACCCTATATACTCCTCTCCTCCTCCACTAAAGTGCAACACCTCTCTTCTGAAGCAAGCAAAGGAGAGAGTCCCAGGCTGCACCTAATGTTCCTACGTTGGACGTGCTGACTTGTTTGGCTGTCTACTGGGCTGTTCCTGCAGTGGGGCAGGCAGGTCATAAAGATGGTGTATTAGGGTGAATGAAATACTGGTATGGTATATGGTGTGGTGAGTTGGGTCCAGAAGCTTTGCTCAGGCCCAGGAGGAGTCCTCAGGCTTTGGTCCAATTCATCTCCTTTTCCAAAAGCATCTTCAATGGCTGAAGATTTTCTGGCCCAGAAAACTTAAGAGGTTTAAAAGTTCAAGAGTAAGAATTAGGGGACTGAAAGTTGGAGGAGTTGAGAACTGAGTGTAATTTGTCTCACCTGGCACGTAGGCTTCAGGCTAGCCTGAAAAGGGAGAGGTTAACTGGATGAAATAGCACCAAGGGGGAAGGAAAGAGGTTGTGTGGCCTATGCTGCGGCTATTGCCAGAAGGGGGGCCGCCAACCACTCAACCTAGCACCATAGCTAATGAACTTAGACGAAGTGTCAAAGAGATCAGCCCCTGATGCTACATGGTGCTAGGCACTGGGGGCGTGGACTCTGAAACATTTACTCAAAAGATCCAGCTTTCATTTTCTTCTAAGCCTTGTACAGAAAAAGGCAAACATCCAGATGCAGGCCCAAAATTTTTCCTCAGCAAGCCTGGGAAGAGGGGGAGGAGTTTGGCTGCCCCTAGCTTGAATTCCTTTATTAAAACAATATTGGTTTGCATTTTATTATTATTTTTTTATAAAACACAGCTCTTTTTCAGTTCTACTACTATTTTTTTTTCTCTCATTTTAAAAAAAAAATATTTCAACAATGGACACACATGGTTTATAACTGCTCCAGTTCTCTGGACCACACAGACAATATTGACAAGCAGAGAAACAAAACAGCAAAACACGAGGGATGGGGGACAAAGAACCCAAGAAATCAAACCCTAAACTTCTTCATCCCTCAAAAAAAATCAGGAGAAGAAATATCAATGATAGGGTCATAGCACTTGCCAAACACATCAAAAAAGTCAGGGGCCTCCTGGTTATAGTTTTGACACTAAGAAGTTTGGAAACAGTTTTTGCTTTAAAAAGAGTTGGCTGAGGCAACCATTTTGTTCAGAAGGATTTCCCTGTAGTGAAGGAGAATTTTGTTTTCTGCTTAGATATCCCCTCAATTCACATGAAAAACCCCACAGATTTTTTTTTAAAACAGCTTTCCTTTGAATGGTTAAGTCAGATGGTTTTCTCCCCACTGTCTTGATGAGCAGAGGATGGCCCCCATATGATCTATATGGAGGTCCCTGCTGATTTTATGGAAACAGTACTGCTGAATCACAGCTTTCTCTCTTTCCACCAACTTCCTCCGGCCTCTGAGCTTTGATGGCTAGAGGAAATAGTGACTCCTAACGAAACAGGGTCCTGTTGAAACCCTGAAGATGCCCCAATGTATACCCTGGACCCGAGGCCTTGATCTTGGGGGAATTTACCACGGAGTAGAAAGATGAAGCACTTTATGCCCTGGAAACCTCCCCAATTTCCTAGAGCAGAAAAGTAAAACCTATGGAGCAGCTAACAGCTTTTGGGAAATGGGGTCAGAATGAGACTGAGTCTAGAAAAGCTATATGGGTTTTCCTTTGATATAGAACCCATGAGCAGCAAAACCAAATCCTAGTCCTGGAATATCAGTGAGGGAGGATTAGCGCAGTGGAGTCACTGGAATTTCGCACATGGTGCCCTTAATTTTCTTCCTCCTTCCCTCACCCAGGGCTTTCAGCCAGGCTAAAGACATGACAAACCTTTGGCTTTATGTTCGTGGATGATCAAGTCGAGCCTTCCTTTCACCGTTTGATGCCAGGCACAACTCGGTTTCTCCTCCCCCTCCAGCCCTCTTTCTCCTATAACCAAGACAACTCTACTTTGAATGTTAGCTAGCAGCATCATTAACTATGAGGAAGATCTCAGCTTTTAACATCCTATACCATTGTTGCTAACGTCCTTTTTCAAGAAAGCAGATACAATCACTCGAAACTCCTCTAAGTTGTTATCAGGGCTGAAATGGGTTCACACATATGTTTCATTACATTCAAACTTAGAATGAATTACCCATTTTAATCAGTATACAAACTTCAGCCCAGATTCTTCATAGATCAGCGTATTAATACACTGGAGGGATAGGTGGGAATGGGAGGAGAGAGAGACAGAGAGACAGATACAGAGAGAAACACTCTCTATTTCTTTAGTCATCAACACTCCCACGCAACTGTGAGGTTGATTCAGCCCACCACTCTTTCACTGCTCCAGGTACTATATTTTTTTTGGGTAACTGATCTTTAAGTGAGAAAGAGCCAATAGAGTGGTTAATGAAATGGAGAAGTTTGGGAAGATTACTGTCAAACCTCCTTGACAAATGTGAAAGGATAATCATGGCAAAAAGCACCGAGCAGCAGTTGGGTGATTTGGCAAAACCACAACAGTCACTGCTTGATAATGCCTGCATGATGATGCCTATGCATGTCTTATAGGAGTAGGCAATCAATCAATATGTGTTGACTGAATGAATGTGCCAAGCCCAGGAAGATACACAAAAGTCAGTGACCTGATTAATCTTCCTTCTCGAAGAGAAAGTAAGTTACCACCAGTGCTAACTCCTGGCCAAAGATGCCTTCCTCTTGAAGGCAATTCCTAGGACCATCTGGTAAGACAGGATCTCTGTCCAAGTAGGATCAAAAAGCTTATCTTCTATGGTTCAGGCCAGACCAAGTCTGATCAAATGTGTATCTTTCTTTCTCCCAAAGCCCCAGAAAAGGATTAGATGGATTTCATAGTGGAAATCCATGAGGAGAGCTAGAGTGGAAGTTGAAGTGGGGCATGAGTTAATGCTTCAGATGGGTCAGAACCACAAGTGGCCTGCTTGTGATCATCCCTTGTCAGTTTGTCAGAAGAAACAGGCAGAATTGGCTCAGATCCCCAAGCATGGGTTCTGGATCTGATGTCTCCATTTTGCTCCAACAAGGGCATGATATTTCTTCAGAAGTTCGTCTATACACTGGTGGCTCAATTAAGACTCCACTGTTTCAAGCCTAGAAAGGCTGTGGAGTTATAGATGATTTATGGGCAGTGCAATAAACAGATAGAACTCAGGTAATTGGTCACAAATGACTGCCATTACTCTCTAGTCACCGTCTCACCTCCTCAACACCACCCCCACCAAGCAAACTAACTTTCCTATCAAGGAACATATCAGCAAGAAGTTTATGAGCCGGATTCATTTAGACCATAGATAGCGAAAATTCTGGTATCTCACAGGGAGAAGGTATCGTTTTACAACAAGGAATGAGGGCTCTTAGATTTCTGACAATGTAAGGTAATGGGACAGTCTGGGAGTGGCAGTGGGAAGATGTCAAGTCTGATGGATATGATGGTTTTATGGACAGCACTAAATTCCTTGGGTAATTGGGGGTAAGGGAGAAAATGCATGTCCTAAATGTTTTAGGGCAATAGCTTTTACCAAAACATGTGGGTGTCTGGCAAAGGAAGTGGTAAAAGGGACAATTCTGACATGAATTGTCCATATTTGAGTGGCAGTGTCTGGTCATTCACCAATGTCCTTCTCTGTGTTCTGGAAAAGTCCTTAAAAAGCCTTTACAACTTGAGGATTCTTGTAACTTTGGAGCCTAATTTCTGATTTGCAATTTACAGACAGTAAAAACCAGGGTGACTACTAGCCTGAATGTGTTAAAAGGGCACTTAAAGGTATCTTCCTAAATAGGACAACCTTTCTAGGACAACTTAAAAAAAAATGAAAGTACTGAATAACCCAGTGAGATTTCCTGTAAGCAGTAAGTGACCAAGCCCCTAAATGCATTAATTTTGCTATAATTAGAAAAGCAGGCTCTTGAAAAAGATTTACTAAAACACTTCTATTCTAGAAAGATTGTGGGGGCAGAAGGATAATACCTGCTCATTCTCTCACTTTCAAACAGGTTTGTCACATGGCAATTGTTACAGATCATATATTAGGCATTTTTTCACTGGCAAAGAGGCTGGGTGGCATTTTGATAGAGAGGAGCGAAGAGAGCCCATATGAAAGACAGGAAGGCACTAAGTCACACATTAGGAGGCCAGGGAAGCTGCAGAGCTCATCTTCCCATGCTCACAATGAATCATAAGAAACAAAATGCACTGAAGGAGCCTGGAAAAGGGAAGTTGTACTAGCTGTGCTATGGGCTCAAGATATGAGAGTCCCGAGGAGTGAACTGGAGAAATTTTTGTGGATACAGAAGGCACGAGCCAGACTTCTACAGATCCAGTTTATCTTCTACAGAGGCAAAACTGACTGGAGTGGGAGAAGTCCTCAGGGTCCCAACTTTTTTTTTTTAATTTACTAGAAAAGTTTTGTCTGATAGCCTTAAACCCAGTAAGGGCACAGGGCTCCAGTGTAACTGGACTTTCTGTAGCAGCTTCTCATTAGCTTTTCAGAGTCGGTGCCCAAGGAAGGACAGGAGACAGGATAGGGGCAAAGAACCAAAAGTGGGGGTGTTTTGAATTAGTGTTTGATAAGCCATTACTGAGGCAATGGGGAAGTAGCTACTTCCCTGCCTGAAGCCTCCCAGAAGATAAAAATCAGTAATGAGAAAAGGCAAGTAAAATAAAGAGTACCTTCCTCCCTGGAATACAATTACAATAGAAGAGTTGGTTCTCTCTTAATCTGTTCTTTTGTCTCTCTCTTCCCCCTCTACTTCTTTCTGTGAGACTATCCTTTTTAGAGAAATCACTCCAAACACAGAACACCTTAGATTTCTGGCCTGTTGCAGGTCATTTTTTCAACATGCTGAAAAGGTGGCAGCTATAGGTTTTGTTTTTATATTAAAGGGACAAAAGAGAAAAGACAACCGCTTCGTGTCCCCACGCTGAAGCAGTATCACTAGTTTCCAACAGCCACTCATTGATGGCGACTAGATGACAGATCTCTGTGGAGAGGGAGCCACCCGCTGTGCCCCCCCCCCCCAAACAGTGAGGACACCACCGCCACAGCAAAGAAGATGAATTCAAAAACATTGTGGGACTCTGGATGGAAGAACAGAGATAGGAAGTAGTCTGTGGTGTTTGGCCAGTTGGTTTTAACATGTACAAGGCAAACCAAAGGTTCCTAGATATCTGTTGTTTTTGCTGCTCCTTTCTTGGGTCCCTGGACTGAATGGGTTGGCTGTTGGATTGGACCATGAGGTCATTGGGTGGGGTCAGGAGGATTCCTCTAGTGCATTGACCACTTGTTCCAGAATGTCAGGGCAGTGATCGGCTATCTGTTGGAGGATGGCGTTGGCAAACTCCTGAAGTTCTGCATTGTCTCGCTCGCCTTTTTCTAATTCGCTGCACAGCTGCAATGGAAAAGAGAGAGAGGGGGTTTTCAGATAATTAAGGATAAGTTATGGACTCAAGTCAACCAACATAAACATTTTAAAGGCTCAAGGTAGAAGAACTGGGTTTAGGGGAGATCATGTTCTCCCCATTTCCTCTTGGAAAATCTGTGTCCTTAACAGAGAGCAGACATCATTATTATTAAAAACTGTGTTGATGGTTATTATGAAATGACTATAGAGTTCAGAGAAAATGAGGGATTTTACCTTTTGCTTTTTGCTAAGTACAATGGTACCATCCCATCTTCAGTTAAACTAGCTGAGGGTGTCTTTAGAGCAACGGGAGGCATTCCTCTGTTAGAAATGAACATGTTTCCGAGGCCTATCCAACACCAGTGTTTCATTTCCTCTTTGCCATGGTCCATCATTCACTTTAACTCCCTCTGCTGAAGGAATCTCCTACTTCAAAGTCAAGGTTTAGTACTGATATTGATTTTCAGAGGTGAGAACTATCCAGAAAAACTATCACAGAATGTCAACAGAGTAGCCACAACAAGCAGAAACTATATCCACATAACTGGGAGTCTGAGTGTATGATTCTCAGTGTAGCTGTAGCGTATGCCATGTCTCAGGTCACGTAACTTAAAACTGAAATGTCAAAACAGGAAAACAAGATTTGCTGCCTCGTTCCCTCCACTTGACTCCCCAAATATGGACTATGGCTGTATCAGCACTGGCATAGTAAACAACTCCGAAATTCCCTCATGTCAAAGGACTAAATTTCTGAACTCAAGGATATTTTCGTGAAGAAGCCAAAGTCCATCTAGCAATCTGCCTAAGGGAGGGAGCAGGCATCGTCCAATAATAGTTAGGAGAACCTTGGTCAGACGGACCTGTAGTCAACTTTTAGCTATTTGAGAGTCTATTCATTACAGCAAATTTATGAATCTTTTCTGTCTTTTTTTACAATGGGGTGGATCAAGGTATGCCTGTAGCTGCCTGTTACTTTAAAAGAACAAATTCTGATCTCAGAGAAAAAGGTCCAAGTCCTGAATCAGGGGAAGGGGAAGAAAAGGACTCCAGGGATTTGTCAGAAGTGAATTTAGCCCTGGAAACGATAACAGGACCAGCCCCATCTAAATACTTATCAGGCCATCAACGACCTTACACCTTATATTATGTCCAGGTTCAAGGACCAAGAAGAGGGAGACAGACTATATCAAAGGGCAAAGTAGTCAAAAAGACAATTTTATGAAGCAAGATTAGAAGAACTAAATACACAGAATAATACAAGTATATAAAGTAAAAATGCCCAATAAGAAAAAACTGAAGTGTAGAGAATGTGATTACTTTCTACAAAAGCCATGAGAGTGTAAAGAAGGTAGAGGGAGTGATTTAGCTCAGGAGAAGATGTATGGAAGTAATGTTAACAAGATCAATAGAAAGAAACTGAAATAAAATACAAAGTAGTGCTTTTCCAGTGGTCTGCTAAGCATTTTTGTCAGGGACATAGAAAAGAGTCATGCTCTTAGGTATCAAAATGTGGAAGTCGCGAATGGTAAATAAGCCTTTTCCATTTTGTGGACCAACTTTCTCAGCATTAGTTGTGGGAGCTTGAAGAGGCAGACAGGTGTAATGGAAAGAGATACAGGTTTGAAGTTAGAAGACAGGTTCAAATTCTGACTCTACCTCTTACAAGTGCTGTGTAGTCTTGGCCAAATCACTTAACTTCTAAGACTCTCAATTTCCTAATCTGTAAAACGAAAGGTTTGGCCTATGTGATATGTGATCTTATGAACATTAAATGTTGGTACGACTGAGTGGGGAGGGATTTCATTGAGTCTTCCTCCATTATATGATTCTAAAATGACCTTGCTTGAAAAATTCCCATCAACATAAATCTTTTGGTGAACCTGATATTCAATTTTCAAACAGACTTTCAATTTTGCTGGTCTTAAAGTACAAAAGCTTTCGACTTTCTGCGGTTAGAGAGTAAAGAGGGGTGGTATAAGACTTTTTTTTAAAGGAATCTAGCAATGAAAAGGAACTTAAAACTTCACATATAAAATGGGAAGTTTTGTGAACTGTGGGAAATGCAGTAGTGACAATGGATAACACAAGAAACTGTATTTCCTTGTCTCTCGAAACTCCATACATTGAATTTAGTTGAAAAGATCTACTTTCACATCTACTTGTCAAAACACTCACTAGCTCCCACCCCCACATGCATTTCACCCAAGAGAAAAAAAAACAGTTGGGGAGGATGAGGCAGTAAAGGCACCTGATGGGATACAGGGCATGGTTCAGAAATCTGATGGGACTGGGGAAGGCAGTTGGTGACCCAGAATATAGTCTGACTTTTGGTTCAGTTATGCTGGGAGAAGAGAATTCAGTCTTTACCCTGGAATCAAAGAATTTGAGAGCTGGAAGGCACTTGAATGGCTATCTAGTGTGCCTGACAAGTGCCTGCCCAATTTCTGCTTCAAGAATTCCAAGAGGTGGAAACCTACCATAGCCCCCATTTCTGGACAGATTTAATTGATGGGAAGATTTTTTTTACACCAAGCCTAAGTTTACTTATTTGAAAGTTCTACCAACATTGCTCTCAGTCTCCGCTGGGGACAAACAGAACAAATCTAGTTCCTTCTCCATGTGACAGCCCTTTTAAATACTTGAAGACAGCTATCACAATCTCCTTGAATCTTTTCTTCTCCAGGGTAAACATGCCCAGTTCCTTTGACCAAGCTTTACATGATATGAAGTCAAGACTTCACTATCCTGGCTGCCCTATTCTGAATACTCTCTAGCTTTTAAAGGTACCCAATATTACAAAAGCTTTTTGGTTGCCATATCACTCTGATGATTGATCTTGGGCTTGTAGGCTATTAAAACCCCCAGATACTTTTCGGAACAACTTGTGTCTAACCATGCCTTCCACCAATTTCTAACTGTAAGGATGGGTTGTTTTTTTTTGTATATAGATATATCCCTTTGTGCGCTGGGGTGCTATGAAAAGAAGACTCCAGGAGTAGAGGCAGGGTCTCATTGTGCCACGTGGAAAGATAGGCCAGTAGAGGGCTATGAAGCAAAACTCCTTACGAGGAAGAAGAGTGGCTCACACCCATTTGCCCTAGGGCAAGGGTCCACTCATTCAGGTTAGCTAATAATAGCTGCTAACATTTATATAGTGCTTTGCAGAGCGTTTTCACAAATACCTCATTTTATCTTCACCACAACCCTGTGAAGTGGGTGCTAATGTTATCCCCATTTAATAGTAGAGGAAAACTGACATAAACAGAGATCAAGTGAGCAAAAACTAGAAAAGGAATCCCAGACCAAAATTTAGCCACCCTTGAGCCAGCTCTGCCACTCTGAGAATGGCTGAGTTTAAGACCAGTCCTCCTGTTGCTCAGATCCAAGCCCAGGTCAGGAACCTATGGGGAGAGCTCAGACCAGGAAGCCTGGGATCAGTTTCGCCCTAGATAAGATCACTTTGGGAGCAGTGAAGTGCTTACAGGTCCTCAGCCTGAGCTGTCCCCGAGATCACAGAATAACATAACACTATTGGTAGAAAACAGAGACAGGGCTGGCCGGGATCTTCCCTCCAGAAGTGTGCATCGCTTAGTCCTAATGCCAAATCTGGAGTCTGGAGATAGGCTGGAAGAATGAGCAAACAAAAAAATGACAATAACAATAATTACAGCTAACACCTGTAAAGCACTATGCTAAGTGCTTTACCATCATCATCTCATCTGACCCTCACAACTTCAAGAGGTAGATTCTATTATTATCATTTTACAGATAAAGAAACTGAGGCAAAATGGAGGTTAAGTGACTTGCTCAGGGTCACACAGTAAGTAAATGTTTAAAGCTGGATTTGAGCTCAAGTTTTCTTGACTCCTGGCGCAGAAAGGCTGATCTAGTGACAGGGACACAGAAGAAGAGAATGACTCCAAAACATCTAAAAGCAATCCTTAAAAAAGAAAATGTAGCTCGGGAACAAATTTAACTAGAATTCGTATAAGAGATAAAGCAAGAGTTAAAAAAAGAGTTAAAAGTGTTTTTATAAATGAAATGAAGATGTTAGATGAAAAAATTTGGGAAAGAAATGACAGCTATGAAAGAAAGACTTGGAAAAGGAATTAACAGTTTCTCATAAGATCTTATATAAAATTTTGCACAGCAGCGAATGCTCTGAAAACTTGAATGGAACAAGTAGAGACCAATGACTTCATGAGACAAGAAGAAATATTAACACAAAGTCAAAAGACTGAAAAATACAGAAAAAAAGCAAGGTCTCTCACAGCAAAAACAACTGACATGGAAAATTAAGGAGAAAAAAAATTTAAGAATCATTTGACTACCTGAATGCTGTAACCAAAAAGAGAGCCTAGACATCTTGTTTCAATTAATCTTAAAAGAAAAAATACTATGAGCAGCCAAAAAGAAAGAATTCAAGTACAGAGAAGTCACAGTCAAGACCACGACATGACTTAACAGTCAACACCATAAAGGAGCAGAGAGCTTGGAATACAAATATTACAGAAGGCAAAGGACACAGGCCTTCAGTTAAGAATGTCTTACCCAGCAAAACTAAGTGTCATCCTTTAGGGGACAAAATGAACCTTTAATGAAATAGAGGAATTCTAGCATTGTTAATGAAAAGGCCAGCATTACATAGAAAGTCTAAAGTTCAAATGCAGGAAATGAGAAACAAAAAAAAGGAAACATGAGTGAGTAATCATAAGAGAGTAAGTAAGAACAAACTGTGGCTATTCATACATAGAGCGATGATCTATGTTTCCTTTCACAACTCTAACATCATCAGGGGTCATAGAAGGAGTCCAATTAGACAAGGCCCTGGGAGCGCTTCTGTTATGTTTTAATCATAAAGGAAGAATGGAAAGCAAAGGGATGAAAAACATACTAGGGATTAAGGGGAGATGGAAAGGAAGGTTGCAGGAAGTTGTTTCACATTGTCTGTGTGTGCAAATAGAAATCTATAGAGACAACGGAGAGGGGTATGTGTGTAGTTGGCAATGGCTGACATTTGAACATCACTCTCACCTGAGCTGGTCAAAGGAGGGGTGAATATGTGTGTGTGTGTGTGTGTGTGTATATACATATACATATATATGTATATATAGGTATGTATGTACATAGACACACTAACACACAGCTGTCCAACTGCTCAAATATATTTATCATTTGCATGCTGAGGTGCTATTTCTGAATCCAAACTTCACAGAACAAATCCCTTAATAAAAAGATTTGTTCTGTAAAACTTGGACTCAGTCAAAAGGCCACACTTGAGGACCTAAAAGGCCACATGTGGCCTCAAGGCTGCAGATTTCCCACTCCTGGTCTGGGATAACTAGAAGATAAGGTTCTAGCTTCTAGGAATGCAATGGGAGAGGAACAGAAGGGACTCAGAAAGCATTTGAGGTGGTTTAGACATGGTGATGAACCAATCTTTGGAAGCTGAAAAGTAACCAACAGTGGTGAGATGTATAAGGTGGTAATGAGGAGAAATTACCTTGAAATCCCTTTCATTTTGGGAGCAAAGGCAGACTGTAGGTGGACAGTACAGAGTATGAAGAATAGGAAGAAATGCCAAGTGGAGGCTGAAGAGTAACAAAACTTCATTGCTGGTAGAAGTTTTTTGGTTCAAGGTGCCTTGCCCCCAACACATTTACTATAAAGCACTGGTAAACTATTATCCTTGGAACAGGTTAACAATCTGTTGTCTAGGCCAAAGTTAAGACTTAAAGGAGTCACCAGAAAATAACAGAAGCTGGAATATTAAAAAAGAGAAAACTAGCTAGGGTTTGGCTGACTGTTAAGTGTAAAGAATAATGCATTCAATCTCTCAAAAGACCAGCTGAAAGAGTATGTGTTCTGTGAGTTCAAATAGAAAGGATATGGACAGGAGAGGCTAATGTGAAAATCCAGCTGTGGCTGGCAGTGATTTAGCTTGATTCCTTTTGGCAGATGGTTTGTAGGTACAAAAGTATAAAGAAATCTCTTACTTTGGTCTGAGTAAAAAGGAATCTGAGCTCGATATCTCAGACTAGACTGCCTGGGCCATGGAACTAAACTGCGTGCTGGCGGGCTGGCTGGGCCCTTTCTGAGATGATGGACAGTAGCCAAAGCAGCTGGGTTGGAATCTTCCTCCTGCTACAGCTGACCCTGTTCTGCGGACTCCCGCATGGCTCATCTGTCTCCTGAACAGCTCATTTGTTTTGGAGATTAGAAGAAATAAAATGACTTCTGATTGTTGATTTTGAAACAGCTACAGAGCAAAAGTAACAGTTTATTCTGTTATATTAACTGATGTGCAAATCAGGGAAACCTGGTAAGAAGGGTCTGACTGCAAGTTGGGAAACTCTCGTCACATATTTTTCTGCTGACATTTAGTCTTCCTTAGAAAAATCTGAAGATGTTTTACTTTCTACCTTTTCCTTTGCTGAATTCCTTCATTGCGGATGAATGGGTAGGAGAAGGAAGGGGAGGAATGCTGGAGATGTATTGGATCTCCAGAATGTTTTATCTTATAACCTGCAGATAAAGACTCTCTCCCAAGTATTTTCCTATTTAATAGTTTCCTCAGATACTATGCAGCGAACAATGCTTGGTCTGTTATTGTGGCCTCTTTAATTCTCTCTAGCACCTCTATTCTACCAGTGGCTGCAGGCTACTGCTGGCAGAAACCCAGGTATAAAGAGTCCTTTGTAGCATCTCCAATCACGACCATGCTGTAGTGCTAATGATCCCAAGGACTACTGCTGAGCAATTCACCATCTTCTCAGTAATGACATTTCTTTGCTTTAAAGAGAGTTGACACTGGCCTCCCAGCTGTTCCAGGAACAAAGATACTTCATCTTCAAGTTCCAAGCATTTTCTCTGGCTGTCTCTCATACCTGGAAAGCTCTCTCTCCTCACTGCTACCTCTTGGCTTCCCTGGATTCCTTTTAAGTCTGATCTAAAATCTTACTTTCTCCTGTAAGTCTTGACCAATCTCTCTTAATTCCATTGCCTTCCTTCTGCTGATTACTACCCCTTTATCTTGTACATAGCTTGTTTGTACATATTTGTTTGCCTGTCGTCTCCCCTTTTAGATTGTAAGTTCCTTGAGGACAAGGCCTATCTTTCATCTCTTTTGTATCCCCAGAAGTGAGCCCAGTGAGAAGACATTTAATAAATGCTTTTTGACTGGCTGACTGAATTGCACAACCAAAATAAGAACCAGGGCTGGAGCCAAAGGGCAACAGGCACTGAGAGCAGCAGAGGGTCAAATTCCCTGCCTACAGAATCAGATTAAAACATAATTGGGAAATGTTTTAAAAAAAATAAACACACAACACAACAAAGATAATGTTAATTTGTGGTTTCACAAGCTTCTATTTGAAAGTGATGTCACTGAAAGTTGGATCTATCTTCCTGGGATTCCTTCAAGTATATTAAGATTCATCCAGAGATATTACTCGATTCCTTGAAATCAAAATCAGAGGAAACCACTATGTACTCCAAATGTGTATTTTAGGCCAAACACCCCCCCCGCCGATAATCACAGATTTTTGGTCTGATACCCTAACTAATTATCTAAAATGGATCAAGAGAGAATCAAAGATTGAGCAGGAAGGGATTTTAGAGTTCATCTAATCCAACTCCTCATAGCCATTTTACAGATAAGGAAACTGAGGCCTAGCAAGGTCAAATGATTTGTGCAAGGTCACACAGGTTGTGTCAGGGATGAAATCTGAACCCAGGTTCTGTCACTACAAATCCACTAGTCCTTCTACTAGATTATACTGCTTCTCCACATAGCTAAGTTAAAATTATTATATTGTTTAAGGCATTTATATGCTACATGGCAGTTCCATATTCCAATATACTTTTGCTTTTAGCTTTCTGAAATAAAAAAAAAAAATTTACACCCTTTCTCCCCAAACTCCACCCCCATGCCTAGCAATAGCATGGAACATTATGAAACATGACAATGGCAACACAACAGATCTACGGGGACTGAAAGAATTAAGATTTCTGTTAATACGTATCAAAACAAAGCCCTTAACTGGCTTTTAAGAATTTGTTTTTAGGTCTATTTAGTTGGTGTAAATCCTAGTCCTAGACCAGATCTGCACAACTTGACAGTAGGCATGGGCCAAAATTAAAATAGGCTAAACTTCTTCAGGTTGCAGATGGGTTTTTAGCAGCTCACTTTCCAAGTAAAGGTATAATTAATGATTAAACTATTTCTCAAAAATACTTTTTTAAATTGGGACATAATCCAGAAATTGCCATCAGCAAACACTTCTTTATGAAGCCACCTTCAGTAAAACACTTCCCAGCAGCAGCAATTTCTTTAGAAATCTGAAAACTAATCTACTAGTAGCAGCCTCATTTTCTGAGTTTACTTTCCTGAAAACCATTGTTCCCCACTGAGATTTTTCAGCAATTTGGACACTTTAATTTGTTTTTCATTGGTGTCCAGTTTGCCTAAGGTCAAGATGTTTTGATTCAAAATGGTGACAAAGATTGTATTCCTTTGGAACAGCAATTACTTCTCAACAAACAAGGCACAATATTTTGTCTCTAAATTCTATCTTCTGATTTGATCTTCCATTTCTTTTTATTACCTATTTTATAAAGTCACCCAAAAAACTTTAATGTTGGAACCAAAAAATCTCCACAGCAACTGCTCACATACAAAGAAGTACTAAACTGAGTGCCCTTGGAGGGAGCGCCAGACACTCATACAACTTGGAAGGCGGCTGAGCAGTGAGGGAGGGGAAGAAGCCCTCTTGTTGCCCCCATTGCATAGCGGGTGTCAGCTGTGTTGGCGTGTGGCTGCACTCACTTTGTCCCTGTTCAATGCTAGTAATGACCAAAAACACAGTGAAAAAATATGACTCTCACTCTGCAGACACTAGAGACAGACTGATGATAGTTGGTTGCCATAGGTCACGTGACAAACAGGAGAGTGTGCAACCCATTGGTCAAGTGACATGATGGGCGCAATAGTGACTAGTGGAAGGTGGGTTAAGCAGGGCACTGACAAAGCACTCATTACATCTTTATTTTCTTTTATGAACTCTACATTTTTCGTGGGCCACCCAAAATCCTTTGGTGGCTGTGTGTTGTGCAGGCCTGTCCTAGACCTTGGGCAAATCACTTAATCTCTCTGGGGCTCAGTTTCCTCATCTCTAAAGTAAGATGCTGTCTCATGTCCCTTTCAATTCTAACTTCGCCACGAAAGGTAAGACATGGCATTTTAAATTTCAGTTTTTTAGTATCACTTGATGAAAATATTTCTTATAGAAAAACTGAAAAGAAAATATATTTTCCCTCATGCCCATCATCTCCAGTGGTCATATAGATTTAACTGACTAGGCTCCAGGTGAACAAATTTCTAGAAGAGAAAAACACGGAATGCTTTTTCTCCTTGCTGGGAAGGTTTAGGGAGAAATTCAATTTGGTTTTGCATCTTCTAGAGTTATTCTATAGTTATTTTTACTCATTTCTCACCATGCTTTTGAATGAGAGAGTCATTATTTAGCAAAAACTGGGGAGTGCAGAGATAAATCTCATATGAGAGCAAGAATCCTGGCAACCTGATGTCTGAAAACAGGCTTTTGATTATCCACTTTGAACTAATGTCATAATACGAAGGACTAGAATTATAACATTCCAATAGATTATTACTCCAGTCTAGGCAGTTTATAGTGAATATGACCAATCCAAACTCCTGAATATGATGATTTGACATTGCATTTGTGCATGTTCTTCACTATCATGAATGTTTACATCTAGCTGTGCAAAGATACTTAGAAAATCCAGAGGCTCTTATTGTCTCCCCTAAGGGCTCTATCAGCCAAGGGTAATATAAATAAACGCATATTTAGAGCTAGAACAGATCTCAGAAGTCATCAAGTTCAATCATTTTAAAGATGAGGAAATCAAGGCTCAAAAGTCAAGCAGAATGACTAACATTGTATAAGAAGTTGAAGAAGAATTTGAGCTAATGGCTACTTATATGGAAGAATGTGGACAAAATTTAATGTCTTAAAGAATTCACTCAATACTATGAAAGCAGATCCCGGGCTCCCTAGGTCCGATAAGCTTGTAATATCAACCATGGGATGAATCCAGCTATCCTCTCTCCCACCTTCTCTTTCTCTTTCCTTTGCCCCTTAACCTACTGTATGGGGTTAGACTAGGTAGCTTCTGTCGTCCTCCTAAATTGTGTGATTCTCATTAAAGATTCCAAAATCTAGATCTGGGAAGTGTAGGTAACACCTTGCTTCTTTACTAATCATGACCCCCAGAACCACTGAGAAGCAAGGAAAACTGGTAAAATATTACTGACAGACATCAGAGACAGAAAACCTTTCCAGTACAAAAAGGAAAAACTTGAAAGCCATGTTGACACCACAGACCTGTGAGCTCACCTGATACCACAAACACAGATCTAAAAAATTGCAATATTCTCCAACTCCAGCTGACTGAGTTTTAATAAGTAAATCTCTTAGATCCAAAACATTTGTTTGTGGGTTCTCTTTTTCTTTCCTAGTCTGGAATAGCCCTAAGAACTCTGAGAGTGGTTAAAAGGCCTTAAAAAAAACTGAAGGAAGAGATAAGGAGTGAAATTAGAGGTTTTAACTTAAATTTAAAACCTGAAAGGAGAATCTGTGGCTCAAAAGAGAAAATGGAAAATCACAGCAAATATTGGACATTTTGGAAAATAAGAATGGATAGATAAAAAAATGCAAAGATATAACAAAAACTAGAATAAGATAGTAAAATTGGGAAAAAAAACAGGAAATATCTACAGTATGAAACAACTGAAAGCAAAGGTTATGGAGATAATCTGGGAATCATTAGCATCCAAGAAAAAAACATAATGAAACACAAAACCTATACACTAAAAGGAAATTGCCTGGATACTGGAAAGAGGGCAAAGGATAGATTGATAGAATACACAGGTAATAATAGAGAGGAACTTCAGTTTTAACTCATTCAGAAAAATGGTTACCAAACACCATTACAAGCAGACAGGAAGAGAAAGCTTAGAGACCAAGAAATTCCAGGGAAAATCACACAGCATCATGTACTATCAACAAGAAATGAAAGGAAAACTTTGGAAATAATGTGTAGAAAGGTAAAATAAATGGCTTGTGCCCAAATCAATTTAGACTTGTAGAGGTGACCCTTGAGGTGGTGGGGTAAGAAACAGACTTTTAACAATACTTCCAAGAATTCTTTTTGTGAAAAATCAGAGTTGGGAAGACTCTTTGAAATGCAAACTGAAGGGAGAAAATACTTAAGAAAGACAAAATGAGTTTGAGTGGCTTAAGAGGGCTAAGAGCTAGTGCTTGCATTCTGAAAGGGTTGAAAAAGACCTGATAGAGCCACATCTGTTTTAAGGGTTATGGAGAGAACAAAAAGAGGCAAGGTCTGCAGCCATAGGTGAAGACCAAAGTGAGAGCAAAAAGGAATCTCATAAACTCCATTCTTAACAAGGGTGGGCAAGAAAAGGTTAAAAAATAAAGATTATAGAGACAGAAGTATAATAAAGTAGGACTGAGAGGCACAGATATTGGGAGAAGTAGGTTCTAAGACAGAAAACAGGATGAAAGATGAGAATGCCTTAAGGGAAATACAGTACAGCTGATTGTAGGGTTAATTTTTTAAAGGGAGACAATGGGAGATTCACATATAATTGCAGGAAGACAGAAAGAGTACTTACATCTTTTAGAGATTGTAAAAATGATAATCAATAAAAGATATGAACAAAGGACAGATTTAAATGAACACTAAATCATGATAAACAATGATCAAATCAAATCATGAAAATTATTTTAGAGAGGAAACAAAGAAAATTATAAGAAATTACTATATATATCTATCAGTACGCCAACCTTTCTTTGATATTCAAACTTTCTTCACCAAAGCTGATCCAAACCTGCATATAACTCAAAATCATAGAGGGCCTGAGTCTCAAAGATGTGAAGTGCCTTGCTCATGAGGCAGGTCAGAGGCACAGTGTACAGAAGCCTAGACTTGGAGTCAGGAAGACCAGAGTTCGATCTTATCTCAGATATTGGCAAGTCAGGTTACCCTGTGCAAATCACTTAACTTCTCTCAACCTCTGTTTCCTTAAATGTAAAATAGGGAAAATAAGAACACCTATCTCATAGTGTTATTATGAAGATCACATAAGATATGTAAAATGCTTTGCAAAATTTAAAGTGCTATATAAATGTTGGGTATTATTAGCCATTATTATGGTAACACAGTAAGTATCACAAGGAACTGAAGGCTGCCCTACTCTAAGTTCAGCATTCAGTACACTAGTGATGTCAAAACAAAATAGAAATGGATCGATTCCTGGGGGCCACACGTATTGACTTAGAAAATTTCAAATTGATATTATGTTGAATTGAATTTTTATTTTTTTAAACATTTCCCAATTATATTTTTTAAATAATTAAGATTTTTTATTTTTAATTTACATCACTTGGTTCTACATAATTTTGAGTTCCAGATTTACTTTTCCCCCACAACTCCCCTCCCCAAGGCAGCATGGAATCCAATATATCTTCTACATTTAACTTGGCATTGAACTTATTTACACAACAGTCAAGTTATAAAGAAAAATCATGACCAATGGAATGAATCATGAGAAAGAAGAAACCAAACCAAAATTTAAAAAAAGGAAAAAAAAAAAAGAAAAACTAAGGGGAAAAAAATGGAGAGCATACAGTGTGCCTCAATCTGCATTCAGATTCCATAGTTCCTTCTCTGGAGGTAGATAGCTGTCTCCATCACAAGCCCTTTGGAGCTTTCTTTGGGTCTATCAGGGTTAGTCATCACAGGATCCATATATCTGTGCTTGTGTATAATGTTCTCCTGGTTCTGCTCCGCTCACTCAGCATTATATCGTGTAGGTTTTTCCAGGTTATTATGAAGTCTATATCTTCCCCATTTTTTATAGTACATTAGTATTCCATTACCTTCATATACCATAACTTCTTCAGCCATTCCTCAATTGATGGGCATCCCCTTGATTTCCAATTCTTTGCTACTACAAAAAGAGCTGCTATGAATATTTTTGTACATATGGGTCCTTTTCCCACTTGTGTGATGTCTTTGGGATACAACCCTAGAAGTGGTATTGTTGGGTCAAAGGGTATGAACATTTTTATAGCCCTTTGGGCATAGTACCAAATTGCTCTCCAGAATGGCTGGATCAGTTCACAACTCCACCAGCAATGTAACAATGTTCCAATTTTCCCACATCCTCTCCATCATTTATCATTTTCCTGTTAGCCAATCTGACAGGAGAGATGTGGTACCTAAGAG
>CM053623.1:167981750-167998631 GCA_028646595.1 Phalanger gymnotis
TGGTATATGAAAGTAGTGGACTATTACTGTGCTTGTTAAGAAAAAGATAAATACGAAGAATTTAGAAAACCTTGTAAAGACATGTATGAACTGATTCAAAGTGAAGAAAACAGAATCAATGGCCCCAATAATGTAAAAGACATACCCCATCTCTATGCTTTGACAAATATTGACTTCAGAAGATTGATAATGAGGTATACCTCCCACCTCTCAGTAGAAACTACAGGTATGGAAGGGGCATGGCTGTAGGACATCATCAATATGCAGTATGTTGTTTCCTTTCATTATACTTAGTTACAGAAGGACCCATTGTCAAGTTGGAGGCAGAATTAACTGGGAAATGACAATAATGTAAAAATTAAATCAATGACACTTCTTTTCCCAATAAGGAATAGAGATCAGGAATGTAATTTGAACCTAAAAGTATTTCCCCTAAACTCATACTTAAGGAGGCAGATAGAAATAATTCTAGCTAGTACCTTCTCTCAATCTGGCCCCAATCTCCTGCTTCCCATCCTAGAAGAAACCAAGTCTCCCTTGGAGAAGAGTGAGAAGAAGAGACTCTAGAAATATCTATTCTTGTCCCCCTTCTCCCTTTTCTCCCTTCTGTTGTCTCCCTCTCTTTCCACCCTTGTGTGCTACGTGGACACATATGACCTATATGGGCAAAAAACCACAGTACTACCACAACACACAACATATCTCTGTTTATCTCTGTCTTTGTCCTCACTACTGAATGGTTCTGGTTGTATCTCTGTTTTTGTCACTTGGGTTTTTATGTAGCCATGATTTGGGGTAAGCAGTCTCCTCCATTACAAAGTATCTGTTTGGTTTATTTCCTGAAGACAAGTAGGGATTACATATCCTTTCTCTAGATTTCTCTGCAGCACCTAGGACGGGTTTTGCTCACTATGCATCATGGTTGGTCAGGAAAGCTTCATGTTCTCAGATGACAAAGCAAAGAGGGTTAGTGTTAGTGGCCCAAACATGGCCCTGTAGGATGAAAGCTCATTTGCAGGCCAGACACACTGAACAAGCTGAGAAATACGGAGAGGCTATCTGGAAAACTGTCGTTTTACCTGCTGTGGTAAAGGTAATATACTGTCTCCCTTAACTGTATGCAAGTTAGGCTAGTTTTTCCTTAAAAGGGCCTTGAGAATTGACTAGCGTGATTGATGTAGCTTCCTAGAATCCTGGGTACAAAACAGCCAAGACAAGAGGAGCTGGATCTCATTCTTCCAGTTTGTAACCAAAGACCATTAGCTATGGGAAGTCATACTCAACTCAGTCATTGCTTTCTCCTGGATTGACATCCTTTCCTTCTGAATGTCTTTCTCCTACCATAGCTGAGTAACCTTCCTTTTGTTAACTTCCTTTTGTTAGATGGTTTTCAAGTGTCTGATTTCATACTTGGGCAGCTAGGAGGAGCTATGGATAGAATAATGGACTTGGAGTTAGATCTGAGTTTGAATCCCCCTTCAGACACTTAATGGCTGTATGACCTTGGGCAGGTCACTTAACCTATATCTATCTCAGTTTCTTTGTCAGTAGAATGGGATTAATAATAACCTCTGCCTCCTGGAGCTGTTGTGAAGATCAAATGAAATAACATATGAAAATGCTTTGCAAATCTCAAAGCACTATATAAATGTGATGATGATGGTGATGATGATGATGATGATGATGATGATGATTCCAATTTGAGACCTATATTACCAGGGTACTGTTCCAATTCTTGACACCTCCTGTCAGTATCTTTCCATGGGGGAGATGATCATCTTCCTAACCTGGAATATTGATATTGTTCATCATAAAAGCTGCAGATTTAGGAAAAAAAACAGTCAGAATAACTTGAGTCAAGTTGGGTTGCTGAATTCTCAAAAGAACTAGGGATGAGCTCCTAGCACAAGAGTGGCATTTACTCGCCTCCTGGAAGTCTTCCCAGAGTAAAAGTGATGAGAGGGGTAGGGAAAGGTATCAACAGCTTGTAGATGGACTAACTTTGGTGTACAGTATACCAACACACGTGTTTATAAATGGCCCCGTATATAAGGATTTGATATGTGTGACTTCATATCTTTGGGAATTGTGGCTTCCATGAAGCATAATGACTTGTCTGCAGTGCTTTTGTGAGCATGTGAGTATATCAAAAAGAATGGTGTGTACTGTAAAGTTAGATTGTAAAGGGACAATTTACCACAGAATTTCATTGACGAAATGGAAAATCCTGCATTTGCATGAAATGACTTGGGTTAGATAAGCAACAGAAGAATAATGCCTTCATTCCTGAAACTAGGAAATTCTCCAAAGATGAGGAGATAAAAACCGCATTTCGCCTCTTTGACCTTATCACCTGCACTCTGGCCACTAATCCTACTCCACTGGGAAGCTTTCCAAGATTCCAAACCTGTCAAACCATTTTCTAGCCACTGCTCTTACTTTCTTTCCTTCCCTCCCCTGCTCCCTCCCCTCTTTTCACAAAGCAAATTCACCACAAAAATATTGCCTTCTTTCACTCAATGTGGAGCAGCCAGGATCAGGAAACCACAGGGACTGATAATTACACTCGTCTGAGTGACTAGGAGTTAGCTATATTTGAATCTAGACCAAGGACACTCTTGAGGTCTGATGTGTTACAAACCAGAGCCTGTAAAAAATTCTGAGGGCTTGAAATTCCAATCTCTCTCACTGGCAGTTCTACTGGGTAAATCAGAGATTTTCTAGTATTAATGATCATTCTTTTGTGCTCTAGTTTCTCCCTGGCTTTTCTCCAGATGCTTTTAGAGGTTGAACATTATGTGTTTTCCCCCAGGCTTATGTCACTTCTCTGTTTAGCTACCAAGGGCTAACCATGTCCCCAGCTTCCTCATCCAATCAGAATCTAGGCTGGCTCTTTGCCAAAGTACTGATTTGTGCAGAGGCAACATTCTGGGAAATGTAGTCCAGAGGATTTTCCCCTCATTCTCATTCTCTCTCGTTCCCAAAGGCTGTGGGAAATGGATAATCTCCAGACAGTTCCTTTACATGATCCATAGTCCTATAGTATCACCAAGATCGTTAGACTGATTTCTTTTAAATAATCATAGATCAGACTGTTGTTGCTGTTCAGTGATGTCCAACTCTTCACAACACCATCTGGGGCTTTCTTGGCAGAGATGCCAGAGTGGTTTGTCATTTCCTTCTGCAGCTCATTTTACAGATGAAGAAACTGAGGCAAACAGGGTTAAACGACTTGCCCAGGGTCACAGAGCTAATAAGTATCTGAGGCCATATTTGAACTCAGGAAGATGAGTCTTTCTGACTCCACACCTGGCCCTCTATCCACTGTGCCACTGGGTTGGAGTGGGGAAGTCATTTAAGATATTTCTTAGTGATGGAGATGACAGATGCTGGAGTACTTAATGTAGCTGTCTCCCACATGTAGCATGAGGATGTCATTATGTGGCTCACATCTCTAGTTTCTACCCCCCCCCTTTTCCAAGGAAGACTTCCAGTCAGGAGGAGAAATAGGAAGTTCATGGGTAATAATAATTCCATTACTCTCTCAAAGAACATTGGGGAGGGGGGCGCTATAGGAGAAAGGATAAAAATAATGTAGGGGACAGACTATCATGGGGAATCTTAGAAGGCTGGGGCGGGGTGGCTCAGCCCAGGAGGAAAAAAGAAAAGGGTGCCACTAAAGAACAATACATATAGAACCCCAATGACTATTTGACTATTCATATGGGAGAGGAAGTCAATTCAATAGTTAGAAGTAGGGACCTTGCAATGAATTTCATCTGAGGGGAATTTTCACATTAAGAGACCACCTTCTTTGAAAAATGGTTGAACATCCTTGTTCAACAACGCATCCCAAAAATCCCCACAGGGACAACCCACAGTCAGAGTAATAGAAGGAACAGAGAACCAAAGATAAGATAACATGGCCTTGGGAATGGAGATGCCTCGTAGAAAGATAAAAGATTAGAACTGGGCCTTACAGCCTGGGACACAGAGTGATTCCTCACCACACAACACAGCTTCCATCTGACATTGTTTCCTTACTAAATACATCCTTTACAGTAATTCATACAGGAATCACAAGTAAAACATATACACCTAAATGGAAACTTAATAAGGACATGTTGAATGAGTGGGTCAAAGCACAAATCACAAAAACAGTTAATAAGTATGTAAAAGACAATCATAATGATGAAAAATGTGCCAAATATTTTGGAATGCTGCTTAGAGTATCCTAAGAGAAAAAAAAATTAGATTTTAAAACATGCTAATACATATTAGAAGTTAATGTATGTGAGATAGAAAAAGAATAGCTTTATGAACTGGGGCCAGGGGGAGGGGGGGCTTTTTTTTTTTAGTGAGTTGGGTGGGACTGGACCTGTGATTACATCAGTGTAGCTCCTGGTGGCATTCTCTATCTAAAGTGATTTGACTCCTCTACCTATGGTCTTAGAAAATTATCTGGAGTGGAAGCTAGGTGGTGCAGTGGATAGAGCACCAACTCCAGAATCAGAGGACCAGAGTTTAAATCCAGGGCCTTCACACTTAATAGCTGAGTAGCTACTTAGTAGCCCTGGGCAAGTCACTTAACCCTGATTACCTTAAAAAAATGTTACCTGGAGTGTTGGGATTAAGTGATTTGCCAAGTGTCACAAAGTCAGAATATAGTAAGGGTGAGACTTGAATCCTTGTCTTTCTGATCTATCTACTATGCATGCATGATGCTTCAAATTACAATTTTAAAACTTAGAAGATCAAAAAATACACATAACCATTTGTTTCAACAATCTGGCTAGCAGCTGCCAGGTTCCAACGAAGGCCAAACTCTTCAAGGGCACTTGGTTGAATAAGTGCTAAGAGCTCATCTTGATTCCCAATATACCACTCAAGGTGTCACACAAGAAAAAGAGGTCCTTTGGTCCTACCAAGGCTGGCCACCTCACAGGAAAGCCTCCAGTTTCTGTAGCCTAGGTATTCCAAGATAACATCATAGAGAGTCTCAGTCAGCATCTGCTGATTTGGTAGCTTCCTGAAATTAACAGCTAAACAGTGTCAGGACCCCACACCAAGACCACCCCTCTCTTTTCACCCCTTTCTTTTTACTATTAGGAGACACCCTGTTTTCCAGAGTTAAGGCCCAGCAAGCAAGCTGTGTCCTGAGCTTGGCATAGCAACAATCCTTTGTGCTCACCCTCTGAATGAACTCTGCTGCAGCTAAATTATAAAATTGGTTCACACCGGTCCCAAGTGGTCCCTGAACTCAGACAAACACCTGCAGGAACCACATTCTGTTCAGTCATGAAGCCCCGCCATGAATCAAAATTGCCTCATTGTTTCTGTTACCCCCCATTGCTGGGGCTGCAGCTCATTGCTTGTTTCTTTGACTAGCCACTACTATATGTATCAGAGCTGAGCCTCTCTGCTTTGGGCCTCTGGCACACGTGTTGAGTTTCTGTCCTCCAATGGAATAAAGAATACTTTTTGCTTATAACCATTGTTAGCTCTTTAGTTTTGTTTTACTTTATTTTTCAGAGTTTAACAGTTGGTATATAACCTCTATGAGCTCTTTGGTCATTTATTTTCTGTGTTTGACAGCAGCCTGTTCAGCTTCAGCCTTATAGATCCCCTCAGCAGCAAAACCCCTCCTGCTCCATCCTATTTATGCTTTTATTTGGTTTGATTGTCTTTATGGCTCAAGGGTGGGAATGGATTTCATATAGAAATGAAAGGTTATGAATACTAAAGTTACACATACTCTCTCTGGCTCTGGCCCTTGAGGGAAAGTTTCCTATTTAATGAATGAGGTTGAGTATTGTCTCCTTTGGTCTGTCTATCTCACCAGCCCCTGCTTCTGCCTGCTTACATTCCTGCCTGACCTCCATTGTCCAGCCACGGTTCCTCAAGTCTTTATCCTCAGCAATGAATTCTCAGGGAGTGATCCACCTCCTTCAGACTTATGTGGTTTTTCCCTTAATGCACACATCAGCCATTCTATGAAGCTGGATCCCTATGCTCTATGCCACACTGGCGTTCTCAAGGTCAATGTCATAGGAACTTGGTAAAAAAAAAAATTGGTACCCAGTAACAATCACTTCTCTTTTCCTAACTTTTCATGGCAACAACTGTGGATGTGGTAGAGAATAGTTACATTTTAAAAAATAAAAAGAAAATCTTTAAAACTAAAGGAAAAAATAAAATGAAAAACAAAGACTACAGAATTAATAAACAAAACTATGACCTCAGTTTTTGAAAAGACTAACAAAATCAATAAACCTTTAGCTAATTAATCAATTAACAAACATTTATTAAGTGCCAAGAAATGTTCTAGGCACTAGGATTACGTCTCAATAGCACAGTGGAGAGAGTTCCAGGTCTAGAGTCAGAAAGACCTGAGTTCAAATTTAGCTTGAGACTCTCACTAGCTTTATGACCCTAGGTGAATCACTTAACCTCAGTTTCCTCAACTATAAAATAGAGGTAACAAAAGCACCTACATTCTAGGGTTGTGAAGATCAGATGAGATAATAAAAAGCATTTAGTATAGTGCCTAGCATATAGTAAACATTATATAAATGTTAATTATTAGTATTAAATTCAATGAATGGAATATTCTAGGGAGTTTAACTTGATCAAAGGAAAACTAGAAAAAATTCCCAAAATGAAAAATGAATAAGACAACAGAGGAGAAATTTTTTAAAATTAACAGAACTTATTAGACAAAATCATATGCTAATCAAATTGAGAATTTAGAAGAAATAAAGATTACCTACAAAAATAAAAAATACCGAAGTTAGCAGAAGTTGAAATAGTGATCTTAAACAACAGAACTCAGAAAATGAAAACTTTAAATTTATATATGAATTCTATCAATTATCTAAAAAGCAGCAGATACTTTTGCTATACAAATTATTTTGAAAGAAATCATCCTACCAAACTCCTTTAATGAGCAACATCACTAGTGAATATTATGAAAATTTTAAAAATCAAACCCAAGAAAAAAAAGTATAGCAATACATCTAAAAAATTATTCACGGTGACCAAGTTGGATTGATGCTTCAAAAATCAGAAAACTATTAATATAATTATATATATATACATATATATATAAACATTATTATCTCAATGGATGCCAAAAAGCTTTTGACAAACGACAAATCTGATTTATGCTAAAAATCCTACAAAGTATAAACTTCAAAGGGTAGTTTTAAGATTTTATTTCTCCTATTCTGAACTTAATAAACACCACCTAAAAAAAGAGAAAGAACATCTCCATTTACAAAGTAGAACAGAAAAGGATAGTATGGAATACGTGAATCTTTATTATGTGTAGCTTACTTCTTTAAAAGTATATAATAAATTCAATATGTTACTTTCAAAGCTATATAGCTTGCCTTTTTCTCAACTTATGGGATTTCTTTTCTGTGCATTAAAAAAATGCTTCAGTGGCCTTTTCTTTCTTTTGGCAGTGCTCTTCGCTATAGACTTTTCACACTAAAGTCAATGATTGATTGATTTATTAGAACGGTGTTCTCATTTAATTAGGGTATGAAGGCTAGAGTCATCATCCCACAGTTTTACTATTTGCTGTCCTCAACAAATCTAGTGGAATGTGTTTGGCAAAGGTCAAATCCTGGATAGCTCTTCAGTGACTTGGGAAAGTTCTGCAGTGTGTTTTTTTTTTCCAAATTCTTTCCCCAGTGACTTGTACTAAAGAGTTCTTGGAAAAGTCTATGAGCTTTAGTTCATAATTAAATCCAGCAATTCACATTCTTCAATACTTCCAATACATGATGATATGATTTAACAAAACCATAATGTTTTACAAATTTCTAATAACTGGAATCTAGGAATTCCAGTTAACCTGACGCTTTTATACATGACCCTGAGGGCATGACAAAACCCCTCAGAAGGATTGGGACAGGCTTCCTATCTGGAATCATTCCATTTCTAATGGCTTTGAAAGACTTTTGGCACTTAGTCTAAAGCCTATGATTGAATGATTGATCGAAATAGTTAAGGTATCAAGGCTAAAATTGGGTAGAGTAGGTTTTTAACATCAACCTTACATTATAGTTTGCTGGTGTGGTATTGCTAGGCCCCTTTCCCACCTACTTTAAAAAAAGAAATTATTTCTCTTGAGAATCTTGACCTTTTATTATTTATTATCCTAAATCTAGAAAATAATTCTTTGATAGTTTGGTTAATATAGCACTGAGTATATAAATTAATTTAGTATTACCATTTATCATAGAAGCATAGTTCAACCATGAGAAGTCAATATTTTTCCACTTACGTCTTTCTACAAAGGTTGTTTCGCAGTATTATTTATATAGTTCTTGTGGGTGGCTTAGTAAGTCAACTCCTAAATGAGTTTTAATGGTTAGTTATCAATGGTTTTAATTAATTTTTAGTTAATTCTCTATGTAGACCATCATATCATCTGCAAAATGTTATTTTGCTTCTTCTTTGTCCAGGCTTATTCCCTCAATTTCTTTTTCTTGTTTTATTGCTATACTTGGAATTTCTAGTACTCCGACAAAATAATGGTGGTGATAATGGACATCCTTACATTTATCCCTGACTTTTTTTGAAAGACTTCCAATTTATCTGCATTGCATATTAAATATATATGTATGCATATGTATATATGTGCATATACGTATAACTGGCTAATAGATACTATTTGCCACAATAAGAAACTCCTCCCTAGTCAAAATCTTTTAAAGTGTTACTGTAGCCTCTTTGCTAATATTTTCTTTGCAATTTTTGCAATAATGTTCATTTAGGATACTGGGATATTTCTTTCTCTGATTTGTCTTTCCTTTGTTAAAGTATCAAGATTATATTTATATTGAAAAAGGTGTTTCCTATTTTTATAAAAAGTTTATATAATGTTTGAATTATTTGTTCTATGAATGTACAATAGAATTTACTTGGAAATTCATCTAGTTCCTAGAGTTTTTGTTTTGAAATTCTTTTATTAATTTATGACTTTTTCAATTTCTTTTTCTGAGATTCAATTATTTACATTCTCTATTCCTTGTTCAGCTAATATGGGCATTTTACATTTTTGTAAGTATAAATTTACTTCATTTAAATTGTCAGTCTTTTTCTTTTACAATAGGGGAAAATAGTTTCTAAAAACTTGTTGTGATTTCTTCTTTTTCATTGTTGATACTAGCAATTTTCCTCTCTCCTTCATAAGTCAGACTAGCTAATGGATTACTTATCTTATTTTGCTTTTTGTTTTTGTTGTTGTTAAAACATTGAATTTTCATCCAATAAGGTTTTGCTTTCAATTTTGTTAATCTATTCATTGATTTTCAGTATTTCTATTTTGATGTTTCTTTAAGGTTTTTTGATTATTAGATTTTTTAGGCTTTTTTTAATAGTTGCACACTTTATTCATCAAATTGTTTTTTTTATTTTTGTTGATGAAAGCGTTATATACATTTTTTTGCATAAGGACTGTTGAAATATCCATAATATAATCTCCCCATTTAACTCTTTAATCAAATAAGTTTTTGTGGTTGCCGTTTTTGAGATTATGATTGCTATCACTGCTTCTTTCTTTTAGTTCACTTGAAACATAATAGATTTTGCTGTAGTCACTTATTCTGACACCATCAATATTTCTGTTTCAAAGTATGTTTTTTGTAGACAACAAAGTGTCTTTGATTTCCTATCCTTTCTCCTACCCTCCCCCATTTTGTGGGTGAGTTCATCTCATTCATGTTGAATTATGATTGTTAATTATGTATTTCCCATCATCCTATCCTCATACTTTTTCCTCTCTTTGTCCCCACAGCCCTCTTCTTTTCAAATAAAAAGAGGATGTTGAGAAAAGAGAGTTTATGACACTGGTGACCTACTTATGATTAGTTGTCTTCTGATTTACTGCTTTTCTTCTTTCTCCTTCACCTAGTCCTTGACCATTCTTATCCTTTCTTATCTTTTTTTTCCCCCATATGATCCACTCTCCAAAGTTGGAGTTTATTTTGTTTATGAATCCCAGCCCCACTCCTACCCCAAATCTACCTTGCCTATCTCCCTGCCTCCTCTCTTTGTTTCCTCCTGATTCCATGTTGATTTTAATGTATTTCTAAACCAAATTCTTTATGTGTGTTTATTCAACCATACTTTGCCAAATTCAGATGAAAATAAGCTTTATGTATAGTCTAGTCTCCTATTCAGTCCTCCATGTTTGTGCTGTCTTCTTACATACTTTGATTATGTAAAATAATAAGTTCTATGTAAAATAATAAGTTCTATGTAAAATAATAAGTTCTATGCCCTCCCTTCCTATTTCTTCTCTAATATAGAGTCAGGAAGACTTGAGCTCAAATCTGGCCTTAGACACTCACTAGCTGTGTGACCCTGGGCAAGTCACTTAACCTCTGTTTGCCTTAATCCACTGGAGAAGAAAATGGCAAACCAGTCCAGTATATTTGCCAAGAAAACCCTATGGATAATATAGTTCATGGAATCATGAAGAGTCAGATACAACCAAATGACAGGATATTCTTTGTTCTGATCCTTTTGTTTTTTGTCTTATAGTCATAAAATATGACAAAACTTACTCTCAGGCTCCATAGTTCTTTCTTTGGATGTTGTTGGCATTTTCCGTCACGAGTCTTTTGGAATTATCTTAGATCATTGTATTGCTGAGAAGAGCCAAGTCTATCAAAGTTGGTCATCACACAATGTTGCTGTTACTGTGTATAATGTTCTCCTGGTTCCACTCACTTCACTCAGCATCAGTTCATATAAGTCTTTCCAGGTTTTTCTGAAGTCTGCCTGCTCATCATTTCTTATAGAATAATAGTATTCCATTACATTCATATACCACAACTTGTTCAGCCATTCCCCAATTGATAGTCATCCCCTCAATTTCTAATTCTTCGCCACCACAAAAAGAGCTGCTGTAAATATTTTTGTATATATGAGTCCTTTTCCATTTTTTATGATCTCTTTGAGACACAGACCTAGTAGTGGTATTGCTGGGTCAAAGGTTATGCACAGTTTTATAGCCCTCTGGGCATAGTTCCAAATTGCTCTCCAGAATGGTTGGATCAGTTCACAATTCCACCAACAATGCGTTAGTGAAAACAAATGTTGAAAAGCAGAAATAGTTAATATATCCTGTATTGTCATTGGCTCTGGGACCACAAACAAAAGACACAGACCCAAATGGAGACCTAAAAATGAAATCCTAAATAACAAGTGGTTAAAAGAATAAATCAAAGAAATAATTAAAATTATGTGAAAGAAGATGGTAATGATAAAACAACATACCAACATTTCTGGGATGCAGCTAAAGCATTCCTCAGGGAAAAATCATATCCCTATAAAAATACCAATTAAATGACCAAAGGATTACTTTATAGACCCAGAAAAATCATAATGAAATTCATCTGGAGGAACATAAGATCAAGAATGTTAAAGGAAACAATTAGGGGGAAAACTGGGAGAAAGAGGCCCTAGTAGTGTCAAATCTCAAACTATATTACAAAGCAGTAATCTTTAAAATGATTCGTCACTGATTAAAAAATAGAAAGTTTAATAAGTATGATAGTTTAAGCAACACACAGAAACAAACACAATGGCCTTTTTTAAAAAATTATTTATTTATTTTTAGTTTTTAACATTCACTTCCATAAGTTTTAAATTTTCTCCACCTCCCTCCCTTTCCTTCTCCCCAAGATGGCATGCAGTCCAACATAGGCTCTACATATACATTCTTATTAAACATATTTTCACATTAGTCAAGCACAATAGCCCTTTGAGAAGACCCCAGTTACTAGGATAAAAACCCACTATTTTGCAAAAAATCCTGGGAAAAATGGAAAGCAGTCTGCCAGAGATTAAGTTTAGAGACCAGCACTCATACTATATAAGAATATAAGCTCCAAAAGGATATTTGGAAATCGGATATCATAAACAAAGTTGAGGTCCACGGAAGAAATTACTATTCAGAGCTATGAATAAGAGTTCATGACTAAATAAAAGATAGAGGTGATCACAGAAAATTAAAAGGACACTTCTGATTACATAAAATTTAAAAGATTTTGCACAAACAAAACCAATGCAGCTAAACTTAGCAGGGAAGTAAGTAATCGTGGAAGAATCTTTGCAGCAAGTTTCTCTGATAAAAATCTCATTTCTAACAAAGATAGGAACTGATTCAAGTTTAATAAGAATAAAACTCATTTTTCAACTAGACAATTATCAAAGGGAAAAAAATCCAAGCTATTAGTAGCCATGTGAAAAAATGCTATGTATCACTAATAATATGAGTAATTAAAATGAAAGCAACTCTGAGATTCTACCTGACTTCCATCGGTTGAGAAGAAAGAAAAACATGAAATGTGGGAGGATATCAGGAAAAAAGGCATATTGATGCATTGTTGGTAGAGCTATAAAATGATTCAGCTCTTCTTGAAAGCAATTTGGAACCAGTTCCAAAAAAGAGTCACCAAACTGTGTATACCCTTTGACCTACTGATATCACTTGTAGACCTATACCTCAAAGACATCAAAGGAAGAAGAAAAGGACCCATGTATACAAAAATATTTATAGCAGGTCTTTTTGTAGTGGCAAAGAACTGGAAACTAAGGAGTGGGTACTTATCAATTGTGGAATGGCTGAACACATTATGGTATAGGAATGTAGTGGAATATTATTATGCTGTGGGAAATGACAAAAGGGACTGTTTCAGAGAAACCTGGAAAGACCTGAGTGTACAAAGTGTTTGCACTTTTGTTTCAAAGTGAAGTGAGCAGAACCAGGAGAATAATTTATACAATAACAGCATTGTAAAAAAAAAAAAAAAAAACAAGCAACTTTGAAAGAATTAAGAGTTCTGATCATTCAATGAGTAAACACAATTCCAGAGAATTGGTGATGCAGAACCTACCTACCTCTTGACAAAGATGAAATGGTCTCAAGATGCAGAATACGAAATACAATTTTGGACGTGGCCAATGTGGAAATTTGTTTATCTTAACTATTTTTTCCCCTAATGGGGGTGGGTGGGAGGGAGAGAAAATTAATATTTGTTAGTGGGAAAACAGTGAATAAAAGATATCCTGAACACCTCAGGGGTACTACCAGAACATTGAGGTGAAAATGAAACCTTGCTCTGTGAATGGGACTTAGAGTTGGGATACAGACCCCAGTAACTTTTTTAAGGCCACAAACTCATAACTCCTTTCAAAGGTAGGTAATATCAAATACAGGAGATGTCAACCTATTATATTCCATGATTTGGGGCATTTTAAGGAAACTGAGGAAAGAGGTGTGAGGTATGGTAGTCCTCTCCACCCTAAATCTAGCATTCCTAGCAGATAATAGCTTTCTTTGTCAGGGACCAGGGTGAATTACTGGTCTTAGTCACTAGGGGGAGCACATCACACCAAAATTTGATTGCAGTGAGGGAGCAGGTGTCACACTGATTTTCCTTTCTTCCTCTCTCCACTGAGTGGGGGGAGCATGGGGAGAGCGGTGGCGGCGGGAGGAGATAGGACACAATCCAAGAAAAAGAAACACTCTTTAATCACTAGACCTTGGTTTCATTTACTTCTCAGCCTTACCTTGTTTCAGAATCTCTATAAATTTAAAACCAAGCTGATTATTTTTGTTCCTCTGCACTATTCTAAGCATCTTATCTGGATAGTTTTATTGAAAGCAACAGCTTTCACAGGAAAACAATATACACATTGACTAACACAACGTAAATGGAAAGGACAAAAAAAGTGAACATTATGTCATAGTAATCAAGCCTAGCACTGGAGAAGAGTTGAGAAAATACACCTCCCTTCCTTCTTTGCAGAGATGGGAGATTATGGGTATGAAATGTTAAAAATACTCTCAGAAAAAATTTATGTGTTTTGATGAATTGCTTTTTTTCTTTTCCTTTTTGTTAGAAAGGATACTTTGCTGGGTAGAGGAGGGGATAATATATATTAGGGAATGAAGGTAATATAAAAACAAAGCATATTGATATGCATTTTAATATAGTACCAAAAAGCGACAGATTCTAGTTTATGAGTAAGAACAGGGAGCACAGAATTAACCTGGCTTCTGATTTTGCCTCCACATTTCTAAAAAATAAGTTTTTAATGATGTCTTCTGTTTCTTACATCATCATAGCTGTCCCAAGTTTCCCTCCCCTTACCCCTCCCCAAGAGCTATCCCATGTAACAAATAGTATTTTTCAGAGACGAAAAAAGTCAGCATAACCGATTAATACATTAAAAATGTTTGAAAACATGTGCAATGTGAAATACCTGTGGAACTCTCGCCTCCACCAAAGGGTAGATTGGGGGTTTCCTCTCATATCTCTTCATTTGAATCTTGCTTGAGCTTTATAATTTTGTTACAGTGTGTGTGTGTGTGTGTGTGTGTATGTGTGTGTGTGTGTGTGTGTGTGTGTGTGTGTGTGTGTGTGTGTGTGTTCTTTCCATCTACATTGTTGTAGCTACTGTGTATGTTATTTCCTTGACTTGGCTTACTTCACTCTGCATTAGTTCATATAGATCTTTCCATGCACATATCATTTCTCAGAGCACAGTAATATTCCATTATATTTATGTACTACAATTTGTTTAGCCATTCCCCAGTTTATGGGTAGAGCATTTACTTTGTTTCCAATTCTTAGCTATCATAAAAGGTGCTGCTATAAATATTTTGGACTATATGAAGACTTTCTTCTTATCATTGGCTTTCTTGAGGATATAAATCCAATAAGGAGATCTCTGAATCAGA
Source organism: Phalanger gymnotis (assembly GCA_028646595.1). NCBI lineage: Eukaryota > Metazoa > Chordata > Mammalia > Diprotodontia > Phalangeridae > Phalanger > Phalanger gymnotis. The sequence continues at coordinate 167,996,518 of CM053623.1, forward strand.
GGTATGGACATTTTAGTCACTTTATTTATATAATTCCAAATTGCTTTCTAAAATGATTATATTGCTTCACAGCTCCAACAACAATGTGTTTGTGTACCTGTCATTTCACAACCCTTCCGATATTTACTGTTGTCATTTTTTGTCATTTTTGTCAATTTGGTGGGGTTGGAGGTGAAACCTCAGGGTTGTTTTCATTTGCATTATTACTGATTTCAAACATTCTTTCACGTTGTTGCGAATACTTTGCATTTCTTATTTTGAGAACTGTTAGTTGATATTCTTTGACTACTTATCTATTGGAGAATGGCCAGTCTTATATATATTTATTAATTGATTATATATCTTAGATACCAAACTCTTATCAGAAAATTATGCATTTTTCTGATTGAACCACTTCCCTTCTTATCCTAGATGAATAAATTTTATCTGTGCAAAAGTTTTTCAGTTGTAAGTAATCAAAGTTATCTATTTCATCATTTATAACTGCCCTATCTCTTATTTGGTTAAGAATATATCTCCTACCTATAGCTGTGAAATGCATATGATCTAATTTTTTAATAGTATGATCTTTAACGTTAAGGTTGCATTTCCATTTAGTTCATTTAGAATGTATTGTGGAATGTGGTGTAAGGTATTTGTCTAAGTCTAATTTCTGCCAGACTGCTTTCCAGTTTTCCCAGCAGTGTTCACCAAATAAGGAAGTTTTTTTTTCCTTCTGTAATGTATGGTTTACACTTTAAGAAACACTGAGTTATTGAGTTCTATTTTTTCTGATTCTCCCTTGCTTAGTCTGTTCAATTGATCTATCCCTCTGGTTTTTTTTTTACCAGCAACATATGGTTTTGACAACTTTATAATAGAGTTTGAGGTCAGGAAGTGATATTTCCCTTTTGTCTCTACTTCTTTTCATCATTTCCCCTGATATTCTATGATCTTTTATTTTTCCAAATGAATTTTGTTATTATTTTATCAAGTTTTATAAAATATCTCCTTGATAATTTGATAGCATTAAGGTATAAATTAGTTTTGGTATTGTAATTTTTATTATATTGTTATGACCTTGGCATGAGATCTGGATATTCTTCTCACTATTTAAACTGTTCTTTATTTTTTTTTCAAGTAGCACTTTGTACTTGAATCTATACAAGTCTTATGGTAGGTTAATCCCCATGTATTTTATTAATTTTGTAGTTATTTGGAATGGGTTTCCCCTTCTATTATTTATTCTTCTGTTTTGTTATTTTTTAAAATTTTTATTATTTGTTTAATATTTTTATTTTTCAGCTTTGATTTCCACAAGAGTTTGAATTACAAACTTTCTCTGCATTTCTACCCTCCCCCCTCCAAAATGGCATATATTCTGACTGCCCTGTTCCCCAGTCAGCCCTCCTTTCTGTCACCCCCACTCTCCCCCCATCCCCTTTTCCCTTACTTTCTTATAGGGCAAGATAGATTTCTATGCCCCATTGCCTGTATATGTTATTTCCCAGTGGCATGCAAAAACAACTTTTGTTTTGAACATCTGCTTTTAAAATTCTGAGTTCCAAATTCTGCCCCCTCTTCTCTCCCCAACCACCCTCCCTAAGAAGGCAAGCAATTCAACAAAGGACACACATGTATCATTATGCAAAACCCTTCCACAATACTCATGTTGTGAAAGACTAACTATATTTTGTTCTCTCCTATCCTGTCCCCCTTTAATTAATTTTCTCCCTTCACCCTGTCCCTTTTTGAAAGTTTTTGCTTTTGATTACTTCCTCCCACTATCTGTCCTCCCTTCTATCATTCCCCCATTTTATCCCTTTCCTCCTTCTTTCCTGTGGGGTAAGATACCCAATTGAGTGTGTATGTTATTCCTTCTTCAGATCAAATCTGATGAGAGCAAGATTCACTCATTTCCCCTCACCTGCCCCCTCTTCCCTTCCAACTTGCTGCTTTTTCTTGCCACTTCTATGTGAGATAATTTACCCTATTCTATCTCTCCTTTTCTCCCTCTCTCAATATATTCCTCTGTCATCCCTTAATTTGATTTTTTTAGATACCATCCCTTCATATTCAACTCACTCTGTGCCCTCTGTCTATGTGTGTGTGTGTGTGTGTGTGTGTGTGTGTGT
>CM053623.1:167999131-168052124 GCA_028646595.1 Phalanger gymnotis
TTTGAGTTAGTCTATTTTTTAAGGTGTTGTTTTCTTCAGTATATTTTTCAGTATTTTGGGGGGATTTCCTTTAGCAAGTCATTGACTTCTTTTTCATGGTTTTCTCACATCACTCTCATGTCTCTTCCCAATTTTTCCTCTACTTCTCTAACTTGCTTTTCCAAATCCTTTTTGAGCTCTTCCACGGCCTGACACCAATTCATATTTTTCTTGGAGGCTTTTGATGTAGGGTCTTTGACTTTGTTGACTTCTTCTGGCTGTGTGTTTTGGTCTTCTTTTCACCAAAGAAAGATTCCAAAGTCTGATTCTGAATCTGAGTCCATTTTCGCTGCCTGGCCATGTTCCCAGCCAACTACTTGACCCTTGAGCTTTTGTTTGGGATGTGACTGCTTGTAGAGTAGAGAGTACTTTGTCTCAAGCTTGAGGGGTTGCACCGCTGTTTTCAGAGCTACTTCTACACAGCAAGCTCTGCCACACCAGCGCTCGTTCTCCCCCAAGAGCCACCAACCAGTATTGCGGCCCAGAGCCAGGCAGGGCAAAGCAGGCTTTGCATTCCCACTCCAATCTGCCGCTACATTCCTCCCACCAGGTGGGCCTGGGGTCAGAAGCAACTGCAGCTGTAGGTCTGGAAGGAGCCTCAGAGCTGCACCACCTCTGCTGCCCTTGGGGTGGTGGCCAACTGCGAACTCCTTTCACTCTGTCCCAGCAGCTTTTCCCACTAACCTTCTCTGTCGTCTTTGGCATTTGTGGGCTGAGAAGTCTGGCAACTGCCACAGCACATTGATTCAGGGCCCTACAACCTGTTCTGCCTAGCTTCCAGTCTGGTTGGTCCTGGCACGGCCCACACTGGGCTGTGCTCCACTCTGCTCCTAGCTCCGTGTGATAGACCCTTCCCAGAGACCATCCAGGTTGTCCTGGGCTGGAGCCCTGCTTCCCTCTGCTATTTCGTGGGGTCTGCAGCTCTAGAATCTGTTCAGAGCCATTTTTATAGGTGTTTGGAGGGACCTTTGGGAGAGCTTAAGCAAGTCCCTGCTTTCTAGCCACCATCTTGACTCCGCCCCCTGTTTTGTTATTTTTACATAGAAACACTATATATTTGGGGGTGCTTATTTTGTAATTTGCAATTTTGCTCCAGCTATTTTTTTGTTGTTATTTAATTGTTCAGTCATGTCTGACTCTTTGTCACCCCATGGACCATAGCACTCTAGGGTCTTCCGTCCTTTACTCTCTCCTGGAGTCTGTCCAAGCTCATACTCATTACTTCCATAACGCTATCTGTTCATCCCATCCTCTGCCATCCCCTATTCTTCTTGCTTTCAATCTTTCCCAACATCAGGGTCTTTTCCAGTGAGTCCTTGTCTTCTCACGATGTGGCCAAAGTATTGAAACTTCAGCTTCAGTATTTGACCTGTCAGTGAATGGCCTGAGTTAGTTTCTTTAAGTATTGACTGATTTGATCTCCTTGCTGTCCAAGGGATTCTCAAAAGTCTTCTCCAGCACCACAATTCAAAAGCATTGATTCTACAGCACTCAACTTTCCTTATAGTCCGACTCTGACAGCCATACAGCACTACTGAAGAAACCATAGCTTTGACTAGACAGACTTTTGTTAGCAAAGTGATGTCTCTGCTTTTCATATGCTACCCAGATTTGTCATAGCTTTCGTTCCAAGGAGCGTCTTTTAATTTCATGGCTACAGTCAGTGATCTTTGAGCCCAAGAATATAAAATCTGACACTGCTTCCATTTCTTCTCCCTCTATTTGCCAGGAGATAATGGATCAGTTGCCACGGTCTTAATTTTTTGGATGTTGAGCCTCAAGCCAGCTTTTACAATCTCTTCTTTCACCCTCAGCAAAAGACTTCTTGATTCTTCTCCACTTTCTGCCAACAGGGTGGTATTGTCTGCATATCTGAGATCGTTGATATTTCTCCCAGAAACCTTAATTCCAACTTTGGGTTTGTCCAGCCTGGCATTTCACATGATGTACTCTGCATATAAATTAAATAAATAAGGTTATACTCCTTTTCCATTCTTAAACCAATAAGTTGTTTCATGTTTGGTTCAAACTATTGCTTCTTGACCTGCATACAGATTCTTCAGGAGACAAATAACTAGCTGAAGCTATTAATTATCTCAATTAGTATCCTACGTGATACTCTTAGATTTTCCAAGTGAGTCATCAGATCATCACCGAATAGAGACAATTTTGTCTCTTCTTTACCTAGCTTTATGTTTTCAATTTCTTTCTCTGGTCTATTGCTATTGCTATCATTTCCAGAACTGTATCAAATAAGAGTAAGGAGAGTGGACATCTTTGCTTCACTCCTGTATTTATTGGGAAAGGTTCCAGTGTAGCTTCATTGCATTTGATACTTGCTTTTGGTTCTAGATAGATGTTTTTTGTAATATTATAAAGGTCCCTCGGGGGCAGCTAGGTGGCACAGTGAGTAGAACACTGGCCCTGGAATTAGGAAGACCTGAGTTCAAATCTGGCCTCAGACACTTGACACACATACTAGCTGTGTGACCTTGGGCAAGTCACTTAACCCCAATTGCCCTGCCAAAAAACCAAACACTACCCCCCCAAAAAAAGGTCCCTCTATGCCTAGGATTTTGTAGGATTTTTGTCATAAAAAAATTGTTGTACTTTGTCAAAGGCTTCTTCTGTATCTGCTGAGATGATCATGTGGTTTGGGATGTTTTGGTTTTTAATATAATTAATTATGTTGATTGTTTTTCTAATGTTGAACCATCCTTGCATCCCTGGTATAAATTCCTGTTGGGCATAAGGTATAATTTCTTGGATAAATGACCACAATCTGCATTGCGAGGTTTTGTTTGAAATCTTTGAGTCAGTATTCATTAATGATATTTACCTATAGTTTTCTTTCGCTATAGTATCTTTCCCTGATTTTGGTAGTAGGACTATATTTATCGCATAAAAGGATTCTGGTAAGGTGCTTCCTTTCTCAATTTTTGAGAATAATTTATGAAGCAAATTTGATAGAAATCTCCTGTGAATCTATCAGAATCACAGGTTTTTTTTTTCTTTCCTAGTTCCTTTACAGCCAGATCTATTTCCTTTTCTGAAACTGGGTTGCTTAAGATCTCTCTGGTTTTCTGATAATTTGGATTTTTTTAAGGTAGCCCTCTAGTTCTTCTGTGTTCAGTTTTGTTAGTATATAACTGTGAATAATATGTTTTGATCATTCTTTTTATTTCTTCTATTTTTGCTTTGATTTTGCCTTACTCTTTTGCTGTTTTGTTTATTTGATTTTCTGTTCTCTTATGTTTAATTAAATTAGCTAAGGGTTTATCAATTTTGTTAGTCTTTTTAAAAAACTAGATTTTAGTTTTATTGATCATTTCTATGGATTTTTTGCTTCTAATTTATCTGTTTCACCTATGATTTTTAATATCTCCTTTCTGTGCTTTTCAGATTTATTTGTTGCCTTTCTAATATTTTAAATGCATATTATTGTCGATTCTTTGTTTTTAGTTTTGTTAATGTGTGTTGTAAGGATAAGATTTTCTCCCGAGGGCTGCTTTAGCTGCATCCTGGAAATTTTGGTATGTTGTTTCATTATCATTTTCTTTTACATTGTTATTAATTGTTTCTATGATTTGTTCTTTGACCCACTCATTATTTAGGATTTCTTTGTTAAGACTCCATTTGGATCTCTATCTTTTGCTTGTGGACCCTATTTTTATTGTGTTATGGTCTGCAAAGGATGTATTAACGATTTTTGCTTTTTTACATTTATTTGCAGTTTCTCTGTGCCCTAGCACATAGTCAATTTATGTATGTATGTATATATGTATGTGTGTGTGTGTATTTCTTTGCTATCCCATTTAGAAGATGCCATAGGTCTTTTTAACTCCAGTTTTTCCAGCAATTTTTTCAGCACCACATTTCTCCTTGTGTTTATTTTTCTGTTAGATTTAATAGTCTCTTGTCACTACTGTGATATAGATAGTAGTCTATGTTTTCTTGCAGCTCAGATATTTCCTTTATCAATTTGGATGCTAAAGTACTTGGAACATTTATTATTGATATTGGTCAGTTGTCTCTGATTCCTTTCAGCCGAGTATAGTTTCCTTGTTCATCTCTTTATTTTTTGACTGTTTGTTTTGCTGTCAGCATGATTGCAGCTCCTGCTTTTTTGGATTCACTTGATGCATAGTAATTTTTTCCCTTTATCTTATTTTTATTATATGTATGTCTTTATTTTATAAATGTGTTTCTTGTAAGGAACACCTTGTAGGCTTTCATTTTCTTATCCAATCTGTCACTCATATTCATTTTATTGGATTGTTTAATCCATTCACAGGCAGCTAGGTGGCTCAGTGGATAGAGTACCTACCTGGCTTGGAGTCAGAAAAGCTCATTTTTCTGAGTTCAAACCTGGCCTCAGATGCCTAACTGTGTGACCTTGGGCAAGTCACTTAACCCTGTTTGCCTAAGTTTTAATGAGCTGGAGAAGGACATGACAAACGACTTCAGTATCTTGGCCAAGAAAACCCTAAAAGGGGTCACAATGATTCAGATATGACTAAAACAACTGAACAACAAAAAAAATCTATTCACATTTAAATCTATAAGAGTTAGGTTTATATTTCTCTCTCTAATATTAAAGATTTTATTCAAGTTATGATTTCCCCCACCTCCTCTCCTTTTCTGCTGCAAACACAGTACTATTGTTCTTCCAGTGACTTTACATTAATCTTTTAAAAAGTAGTTTCGTCCAACTGGTTCTTTTCTTTTTACCCTTGGTCCCCTCCTCTCATGTATTAAGCCTTTTCCTTTGGGGTTTTGCTTATTCGTTCCTTTTTCTCATCCTTTTATCTCATTACATAATTCTTTCTTTCCTTTTTTCCTCTATTAGTCAATAGGTTTCCCCCTTCCTTTTCTCCCCTTCAACTAGTCCTGTTCATTAGGGTTTTTTAAAATTTCATTTTGGGCCCTTTTCCAGAGAGGATTTCTCTGACATTCTTCATTATCCATCCTCTCTTCTATCTACTCTAGGTCCTTATTCTATAATTTATGACCCCTATAATTATCTAGTCTCTATTCTATGTATTCCTCGTGCAATTAAAACTTCCAAGTTATCCTTTCTAAACTCTTCTAGGCAGTTTCTGCCACTTTGTGATAGAGCTTCCTTCACAGATTCCCATTTTCCATTCTCTCTAGTTCTCTCTCTCTCTCTCAACTCCTGCAGATATCAGAAGGGAAAACCCTCCCTGATGTGACTACTCCCTTTCATTACCATATCCCTGAATATGTAGCCCATCACTGATATATACCCTTCCTTGGCTACCTTCTTTTCCCCATTTGCTTCAATGTCTCCTCTTTGTGTCCATGCTCTCCCATCCCCCAGGTGCCAGTAGCCCCAAAAATTTCTGACTTCCTACCTTCAGGGGTAGGACAAGTGGTCTTCTCAAGCATCAATTCCCTTGGACCACACCCAACAAAAGGTTCTCACCTCCCTCCGCAGAACATCTCTCTTCACACATAAGGACATTCCATTAATGAAACCTCCTCATATTATCAAAGCAAGGTCTTCTTCACTCCCCACCCTTATAATCCTTTCCCCTTCCTCCTTCTCCCTTTCTATGCAGGATCTTCTTTTCCCAAGGCCACAGGGGTCATGTTCTCCTCACAGCTAGCTCTCAATTTGACCCAGACACATTACACACTCTCTTCTAATTCCCTCATGCCCTTCCCCACTCCATATACCCTCCAATTTTGTAATTTAATCCCACAGAAATACAGTAGTTCATCTGTAGGCTGGGTGTCACCAGGTTCTGTCTATAATGCCTCTGGCCTACCTCTTCACTGTTGCCTACACTGGACTTCTGCCTTTACATCTGTCTGTCTCCTTGTGTACATTCATTTAGAAATGTTTCTTACTGGTCTATCTGCCATCACTGTTGCTGTCCTTGGCTGCTACAGTTGTTTAATCTGCTTGTATTTCTGTTGTCTGGGGTGTTTGGAAAACAAATATTCTCTTCAAATCTTATTTTCTTTCTAAGAATGTGTTAAATGCCTCTTTGTTATTGAATGGTCATCTTTTTTTCACATATGATTAAGATCAGATTTGCAGGATAGGTCATCCTGGCATACATCCTGAGCTTCATTGCTTTTTTGAACCCATTATTCCATTCCTTCCTATGTTTTCTTATGCATATAGAGTAGTTTTGTGTTAATAAAATTTCCCTTCCTTTGTATTTGAAGGTCTTTCTCCTGACTGCATGCAAAATTTAATGTTTCTGAATTAAATTGTTAAATTTAACCACTACATATCTGAAGTCTGAAACCTTGGACCTTCTGGAGACAATCTATGAATTCTTTCAATTGGTACTTCATTTTATGTGGTCAGAAGTTTGGGGCAGTTCTCTTTTATTGTTTCTTGCATTGTGATATTCAGATGTTTTACCATATCATGTTCTTCTGGGAGATCTATGGTACTTAGGTTGTCTCTGCATCCTGTCTTTGAGATCAATGTGTTTTGCTTGCATAGTAAGTATATTTGGTTTTAATGGGGTTTTTTTTTGATTGGGTTTTTTTTCTAGATTGTTCTTCGTTTCTATATCTTTGCATTCCCAAACCTTTATTTTTTCTTTTCTTTCTTTGGTGAGATTTTCCACTATGGATTCAAGTTTCCCTATTCTGTTCATTGTTTTTGCTGATCAGGCCATAAATTCATCTCCCATAATTCTCATTTCTCTTTTGAACCACATAGGAACAGCATGATGTGGTTACATGTTCTCTTCACATTCCATAGGGTTCTCTGCCTCATCAAGTGTTGGATCATTTTCCGCTGTTTTGTAGTCTCTATTCATAAATGCCTGAACTAGTTTACTAGATCTAGAGGCTACATTTCCTTCTGTTGTTAATGCTTTCCTTATTGATTTATCCATTTATGTTCAAGGTCTTCGACTTTTCTTCTGAGATCTTTAGTATCTTACTTTTCCCTAACTGCTCACTTTCTGACTTCCTCCCCCGATGGTAGGTTCCTTGAGGGCTAGATCTTGAAGCATCTCAACCCTCAGCCTCCTCCCACATTGGGTAATTCATGGTTCACCAGTCTAGGCATCTGCCTCCAGTAATTTTGAGGGGTACAGAATTGACTCTAGTTGTATGTTAAGCTCTTTCCCTGAGACTTAGTGGAGTGCCACACAGTACTCCTACACAAACACACAGACACACAGACACAGACACAGACACACACACACACACACACACACACACACACACACACACGAGTATCCTGTCCCATTCCCTCTGTTCCTCAGTTCTCTGGGGCCTGACACCAGCAGTTCTCATAACGATCAGCTTTGCTGGTACTACAGGGATTGATTTCCATGTTTGGGTCTCTGAGCCTTTAGGAAGAAGGATGGGCTGTTTCAAGCTCAGATGCATATCCTGACCCTTTTCTTCTGTTCCTCTACTCTCTTGCAGAGATCTTTTGTAGCATTGAATGCTACCTGTGATAGTACAGTCTGTTGCTGCCCCAGCAAGTTTCTGCCACTGGAAGACTATATGCACAGGCCCAGAAAACTTCTGCAGCCTAGAGTTGGGATCTCCATGGCACTGAAAAAAGTGGGGAGACTGGGGTGTAGGGTTGGGTTTTGTTGCAAGCCAACGTGTTGGTTCTTTGGGCCGGTTTGTGCAGTCTCCCTGCTGGTAGGTAATGAGGGAAGAGGTGCTAAGTGAGCCCAGGGAGGTTTTTGGTTTTATTTTGTTTTATTTTATTTCGGAATATTAGTGTTTTACACTATGGAGACAGCTGAAGTTGTTTTTATCTTTGGTGCATAATTTGTTTTGGAGAGGTTTGCAAGATCATGGGAATCAGAGCAAATATCTAGTGTTCCATCTTGTTGGTCACATGACCTAGAAGTCTCATCTTAAACTTTTGAAAAAATTTTGGATCTTGAGTCTGATAGGCAGTATTTTAGTTATCCCTCTCAGCTTCATGTTATTTGCATATTTGACTTGTAGGCCATCATTGATATTTCCAAGCCAGCCCTTAGCCATATTCGCCTTCAACTAAGTCACTGATAAAATGCTGAATACCTGAGGGCTAAGGATAGGGCAGTCCATTAGATACCTCCTCCCAAACTGATACTCAAGCATTAATGACTATTCATTCAATCATTCTGATTTCACCTAATTATATCACTTAACCCACACTTTTCCATCTTTTCCACAAAAATGGCATACAGAGCTATAACTAGGGTGAGGTGATTGGGGCACTGAAATTTAGAGGTTGTTGATAGCAATTACTTCCAGCAGAAATAGAAAAACCTAACTTAGTACCTAATTAACAAAAACAATTATTAAAAAATAGGAAACTACAAGATGATAGGCTTTCTCTACTCCGTTTCTAAGTGGCCATATCTCAGTCAAGCTCTTTCCTAGCTCAGACCAGTTATGTTCCTCTCCCACACTTACACAATTAGTAACCTTCCTGCCAAATGTTCCAAGGTCTCTACCTCCCTCATAGGCCATTTTGACCTGGAGTCTCTCCCTACCCCCGTTCCTTCATTAGAATTTTTCTTAAATTTTTTATTTGAGAGTACCATTTGTAAAGCTTGTTCTAGGTATCTATTTTTTTATTATATATATGTGTATATATATATATATATTATAAATTACTATTTATAGCTCACATAATCTGAGATACTTTGGTAAATACTTTGTTGAAACCTAAAGATACTAAGTCTACAGTATTCCCTAATCTTATCAGTCTACGAATCTGTATACCTATTTTGATGAAGTCATGTTAGTTCTACTATTTCCCTCTCTAAAGGCTTAAAAATGATCCCTTTAAAATGTTTCATATTTTTCTAGGAATTAAAATTAAGCTTGCCTGCCTTTATTTTGTATACTCATCCCTTTTGTGAAAATCAGGATGTTTGCCCATCTCCACTCCTGAAACCTCTCTTCTGTCCTCCATGATTTTTCAAAGATAATTGATATCAGCTCAGTCATCCTATCTGTCAGTTCTTTCACAGTTTTACAATCTAGTTAATGTGGGTCTGATGACTTAAACTCATTATAGGTAACTAGGTACTAACTCCTTATAGACCAGACCTGCACAATTTGGCAGTAGGTAGGGACCAGAATTAAAATAGACTAAACTTCTTGGGGCCGAAGATAGGTTAGACTGATGAGGGTTGGTTGCTGAGGGTAACATGACAAACAGGAGAGTGCGCAGTGGCAATCCTACATTTTTTTGCAGGCTTCCCAAAATCCTTGGGTGGGCTGCAAGTAGCCCATGGGCCTATTATAGACCATTCCCATCATTTTTAGCTTCCTTCCTGACCCAAAGATGCATACCTCTACAGAGAAGAAAAGAGAAATAAAAGGAGTCATCATAGTGCAATCTCTTGCAAGGAATTGTCCCAACCCTTCTTTAACCTTCTTGTCCCCAAACTCTTGATATAAAATTCTTCTTTTTGTTGTTGGTTGCATTCATCATCAGCTTCTATTCATTCTGGATGTTAAGGTCCTGGCACTATTTTCATAGGACTTTGTCAGGTTTTTTTTGTATTCCTCCTCTAATACCTGACTTGTGCATTCACATAGACCTATTTAAACAGCTACCTGTTTTCTTCATAACTACAATAGTTTATTTCTGGTTTTTTAGGATTTCATTCTTGAGAGTGCCATATGCTTTTTTGGTCAACTTCTCCTTTAGAATTTTAGTCTATTCTCTAAACTTTTTAGAAAACATGTTCTTCCTTAATATAGGAAGAGCAATTTGCCTATAATTCAAATTCTAAATTGAAGCAGTAACTTCCTATCCTCCTTTATTCCTACTTCAGTGATTAGTTCCTATCAGAAATAAGTTTAGAATAGCAATTTTCCTCCTTTCTTCTTCCATTTTTTGAAGAATGAAATTATCGAGGCAAGTCAAAAATGTATTTAACTATTCTGCTTTCGGTAAAGAGAGAACTCCAGCAGATATCAAGATAATTTATGCCCCCCATAACCACATTATATCATAGCTCCATGCCAAGTATATATGATCTTTTTCCTGAAGCTGCTACTTCCTCCTTCTGTCCAGGAAGATCATAGGATTATAAATTTAGAGCTGGAAAGAACTTCAAAGGTCATCTAGTCCAATCCCCTCATTTGATAGCTGAAGGAACTGAAGCCCAGAGAGGTAACTCAGCTAAATGATGCAGTGGATAGATCACTGGGCCTGAAGTTAGGAAGACCCGAGATCAAATCCAGCTTCTGACACTTTCTAGTTGTATGACTGAGAAAGTCACTTACCTTCTGTCTACCAATAATGACAGGTAAAATTTAAATGGCTTTTACCATGTGCTAAGTGCTTTACAATTATTATCTCTTTTGATCCTCACAACAATCCTAGGAGGTAGGTGCTATTATTATCCTGGTTTTGCAGATGATGGAACCAAGGCAAATAGAGGTTTCTTCAACCCCAAAATAGGGATAATAATAGCACCTATCTCCTGGAGGTACTGTGAGATTCAAGTGAGATAATATTTGTAAAGCACTTAGCACACACAGTGCTTGGAACATAGTAGGCACTTAAAAACAGCTACTTTCCTTCTTCCCTCCCTTCCTTCCTTCCTTCCTTTTTTCCTTCCTTCCTTCTTTCCTTCCTTCCAAAGATCACATAGGTATTAAGTAGCAGAGACAAAATTCCAATCAAGGTTTTCTGAATCTATATCCAACACTCAGGTCTTCCTAACTTCTAGGGCCCTTGTTCCATACCTACCGTAATAACTCCCTTGCATTTATTTTATTTGTATTCTGTATACTTACACACGTATATGCTATCTTTCCTGATAGAATGTGAGCTCGCTGGTACTCCCAGTGTCAGGCACAGTGCCTGGCACATAATACATGATTAATGGGGATTTTCAACTGACTGTATTGCTTGGTCTCTCCCATGACAGTATTGCTTCTGTTCGATTCAATTTCACAGACATTTAGTGCTTGCCAAGGATAAGTCACTATGTTCAATTCTGGGGATATAGTCACAAACAAAACAGTTCTTGTCCCCAAAGAGCTTATATTCTATTCCTCACCAAATGCTCTCTAGTACGTGGAATCTTTTCTGTCCTAGATTTTCTTGCATTAATTTATCTTTTTATTTAAATTTACTTTTTCATTATGAACTTAGACATCAACAAACATGTTTCAATATGCAAAGAATAGAAGAAAAAGATTTGTGTATGTGTCACATACACACAGACACACAGACACACAGACACACAGACACACACACACACACACACACACACACACAGTGGCACAGTTGATAAAGCGCTGGGCCTGGGATCAGGAAGACCTGAGTTGAAATTCTGCCTCAGACACTTACCAGCTATGTGATTGGGCAAATCACTTATCCCTATTTGCCTCAATTTCTTCTTCTATAAAATGAGCCATAGAAGGAAATGACAAATCACTATAGTATCCCTGCCAAGAAAACACCAAAAGGGTCATGAAGAGTCAGACATTACTGAAAAATGACTAAACAACAACATATACTATTTACACAAATATTATTTACAACAAATATTATTTACATATTTACATATATATTTTAGTATTTTATTGATGTTCATTTTTTTTCTCTTTTCTTTTTCTCTCTATTGCTACTTCCTTTCAGGGCTTATTAGGGTGGCTTAGATGGAGAAACTTTCCTTGCATCTTTAGTATAACTGTGGGAAAGGATGCAAGTGAGTTTGAGGGTTGATTCATAACATGGAGGTTTCTCTTTTAGTTGGGCACCTTGATAAGAGGAATAGGCCATGAATATTGAGCTGAACTCCTCTGGACTTCTCCATTATGGATCACATATATGATCACTTTTTTGAACATTAGAGTACCTCTGCTCCCTCTGATTGGAAGTTGGGGGGTTTCTCCTAGAAGCTCTATTTAGGGAGGTCACTCAGGTGAGCTATCTTTTCATTTCTCACCAGGCTGCACTCCTCTGGACCTCTCCATCAATTCTACCCTGCCACCCCCAGCTGGGTACATTCTTCCCCTTCACACTTCCCCCACCTTCTCAGCTTCCTTTTAGAATGTAAGCCCCTTGAGAAACTGTTTTTTAAATTGTATTTGTATTTCTAGAGTTTAGCACAGTGCCTGGCACATAGTAAGCACTTAATAAATGTTGTTGACTGCCTGTCTGACTATTCCTTGCTGTTAATGTATAATGGAAAGAGGGCTGTATTTGGAGTCAGAAGACAATGGGTTCAAATGCTAGCTCAGGTGGAGGGAAATTTTTGACAAAGCATTCAACCTCTTTAAGCCTCAGATCTCTCATCCATAAAATGAGGGAGTTGAACTATATAATTTCTAAGGTTTCTTTTAGTTCTAAATCTATGATCCTATGGTTTTAAGAATATGTCACACCACCTCCAGGGCTAGTTCCTAGCTCTCTTTCATTGGCAGATTAGGTCACTAAAAGACAGCTGACCCCACACACACACACACTCTCAGGGTTCTAGAGTAGTACTCTAGGGTCACTGGAATTTCTACTACTATAGCTCACAATACCTTACCAGCATGCTTCCCACTGATTATCATCTAGACTTAATTAGCTTTTACAAGGGGAGTTTAGGTATAGCAAAGACAATTATAGAAACATCCACCCAAACCAGGTATTCATTTTTTCCTTGCACACACAAGAGGAGAGTGGGCTCAAACTTAAATAATACACATGGCTAAAGTACAAACTTTTTTTTTTACTTTTTAAATTATTTTGATATTTCTCCCAATTACATGTAAAAGCAATTTTTAACTTTTTTAACTTTTGAGTTCCAAATCTCAAGTCTCTACCTCCCTCTCCAAGAGGAGAGCAATTTGATATAGGTTGTACATGTTCAGTCATGCAAAACATATTTCCATGTTAATCGTGCTGTAAAAGAAAACACAGACATAAAAAACCAAGAAAAATAGAGTAAAGAAAAAGTATGCTTTTATTTCATTCAGATTCCATCAGTTCTTTCTCTGGAGGTGGATAGTATTTTTCATCATGAGTCCTCTGGAATGGTCTTGGATCATTGTACTGCTGAGAATAGCTAAGTCATCTGCAGTTGATCATCATACAATACTGTTTTTAATGTTCTCCTGGTTCTGCTCATTTCACTTTGCATCAGTTCATGTAAGTCTTTCCAGGTTTTTCTGAAAGCATCCTGCTTGTCATTTCTTGTAGCACAATAGTATTCCATCATGACTTTACAACAACTTGTTCAGCCATTCTCCAGTTGATGGACATACCCTCAATTTCCAATTTTCTACCACTAAAAGAGCTGCTATAAATGTTTTCCTTTTCCTTTTTGATCTCTTTGGGATACAGACCTAGTAGTGGTATTGCTAAGTCAAAAGGTATATAAAGTGTAAACTTATTGCTTCTGGTCACTGAAAGTTCTTTTTCTCCCTTCATGAAGTCCCCATTAAGTTTCTTTTAGGTGTAATTCACTGCTAGGCTCTGAGTACCATTGCCCTTTTAGAGTACTAAAGGTGTCTTCCTTTTGTATACCTAATTTGTCCTTCATGTAGCTCTTGGGTCCTGATGAAGATGCTGCTAAATCTCTAATGGCAGCCTGTGGTGTTCATTGGTAGAAACTCTAGACTATACAACCTTTTGAAGTTTACAAGTTATCACCTTGTGACAATGAGGGAAGGGGAGGGAGAGCAAGAGAAAAACTCTATCTTTCTCCTTCTTCCTCCAAGGTTAATTCCCTCTATGGAATCCTTCACTGCTGGATTTGACCGCCGCTCAACTGACCTAAATGCTGAACATTTGCCATTCTGAACCACTAGCTAATTTATACCTAGGCCAGAGGTCTTTGTGGTTCTTTCAGCCAATATCAGCTAGATAGTTTCTATTTGTCATCTCTCAAAAAAAATGAACTAAAGCTCCTATGATACTTTCAAACTAATTAAGGATGTAGTCACCCCTAATTTCCTTTTCAGTGACTGGCTGATTTATGTGAGATGTCTGGATTTTCTGTGACTCACATACCCTCCCACATTTGGAGGAAGCTTTAGGTAAGATGGGATTTTCGTGGTAAATCATCCTATGTACATTGGCCTGAACAAAATTTGCCCAGATCTCATAGAAATGTTCTAAGTTCTGGTTTGTCTCTTCAATTATTTTTGGTTATGTTTTGATAGGGATATATAGGTTTGTTGTTGTGGTGGGTTTTTTTAAGGGGCCTCTGAGCAGACTCAAAGCACTTTGTACTGGTGTTTCCTGGCCTAGAAACAAGGGGGAGGAGAATATAATTACAAATATGCAAAAGACTATGACCTCATCAATATGACTAATCCCTCTAATAGTATTGTCATCATTTTCTTGGTTTTTCCTTGTGGATAGCTAAGTTAATTCTTTTTAATGATTTTGGATCTCATTAGCTCTTCACAATTCCACGGTGTTTGATATAATCAATACAAGAATTATCTAGAAACATGAGCACCTAGAAGACTCAGTATTTATAGGAAATAGCTCTTTCATTTAAACTCTGTGTTGGACCTCTCTCAATGATACTGGCACATACCTTTAGTGAATCCATGTCTCCCTGTTTTATGTTTCATTTGATATTAATAATCAGAGGATCATCAAAATTATCTCTGTTGTTACATATTTCAAGGAATCTTAAGCAATTTTAAGATATGCATAGTAGGTACTTCTTGGAAGAAGAGCCTTTAAAGCTGAAAGAAGAAGAGAACCTACCCAAGAACCACAGACAAGAGAGAGGAAAGATCAATATATATTCTTGTGGACTTCAGATCCTGGTGGCTGGTGTAGATATCTTCCCCACAGGAAATTCTTTAGTACTTTCAGTGACTCAGACAATGGGGTTCTCACCACGTCCCTTGGGAATTTGGGCCATGTCTCATCTGTTTCTTCCTGGCTACACAGCCACAAACTCTCTTCCTATGAGTACTACAACTTCCCTCACTTAAGCCACGATGTTTTGATTCATCCCAGACTGAGCTTCTAGGAGGAACTCATGTCCTGTGGTGACATCAGTCAGAGTCCTCTAATTCAAGACAGGTCCAAAGTTTATTTCTGCCCTGCTGCAAGTCCATCCTGCCAAACTTATCTTGTCTTTTCTTGACAGATTAGAGTTCTCTGGGAATCACTGCCTTCCCCTCACTCCCAGTACCATCAAAAGAACCCTAACCCTGAAGAAGAAGGAGGAGGAGGAGAAGAAGGAGGAGGAGGAGGAGGAAGAGGAGGAGGAGAAGAAGAAGAAGAAGAAGAAGAAGAAGAAGAAGAAGAAGAAGAAGAAGCATGATATAGCAGAAAGCTCAGGATTCTGAGTCAGAAGACCCATTCCTCTGTTTTCTATTTCTTAGCTGTGTGACTATGAGCAAGTCAGTTAATTAAGCCTCAGTTTTCTTGTCTGTAAAATGGAATAATAATACTAATATTACATATTATGTCACATTATATTGTATCATATCATATCATATCATATCATATCATATCATATCATATTATATCATATCACACCATTCTATTCTATTCCCTATCAGGAGAGATGAATAGAGAAAAAACCTGGGAGTCAGAAAAATCTGGCCAGGTGATACATGTTGATTCTGGGTAAATCGCTGAACTTCTCAGTACAACAAGCAATTCTCTGAAATCGTAAGTTGGAGAGGAGTGGCTGATTTGTATTGGTCGGTGTTTCCTGGCAGGGAGTTCCCTATACCAATGAAATTATAATTCTAGATCCCCTTCTCCACCCTTATCCCCAGTATACCTCTCTTACTCAGTTGCTGTGAGGAAAATATTTTTAAATCTTTATATATTATTTGAGTTATTATTACATTCTTTGGTACTTTGGACTGTCTTCAAGACTTGCCGTGGCCCCAAAATGTATTATCCTGTGATCAATCTGGTTTGGAGCTCCTCTGAACTTAGCTTTCTTGTACTCTAAGTCTTTTTAGCTTGGCAGAGCCTGCCAGAGCTTGAGCATAGCTTAAGCATAGCCTTGCAGAACACAGTGTTGTCTCCATGTCATGATAAAATATAGGAAGAGGACCTCGGTGTAGGTTATTGGTCTAGTGGAGGTATTGCTCCAGTGGAGGAGTTGTTATGTTATTGTCAACTTTGATGCAACAAACTGGATCTAAGGCTCTTACTTCCTATAAAAATAATTTTGCTGCCATTCCTTTCTCTCTCTGAAGAAGGGAGCCTTGACTGTTACTGAGAATAGTGGCCTCAGAGACAATAGGTCAAGCAGTTTAAGTTGTGAAAATGCTCAGGACTTGGCCTCATAAATCCCATTTACTCCAGGATGAGAAAAGTCTTATATGTGCTACTCTACCAATAGTGCAATTCCAAATGAGCCTTCCCTCTAATTAGTTGGTATTTGCTACAAAAACAGTTGTTATCTTTCTTATTGTAAAGTCCAGAAGAAAATGGATATTTATTTCCTAACCATGATGGGGACTTCTTATTTAGTGCCATCTTTTTTCTTGACACCCCTACCTTCCTTGAAAGGAGCTATTACTTAGAAATGTGACCGCATTGGGTTACTAATTAAGAAAAGGTAATTCCTCTGATTATTCTAACCTCTTTGTCCATCCTTCATCATATAACATAGAAATAGCAGTTTCTTTAGAGGTGCCAACCTCTTTTATTCCTCTCTAAACACACAACAGCAAAGTGCTTTACATAAGTTGATATGTCTGTCTGATGTGACTATCTGTGGGCTTGCTGTTGTTAGCCCCCAAATGTCTTGGAATTTGGAGCCTAGCTCCTAGAGATAACACGGCTGAGTCACATTATTCTCTTGTGCCTTCTAACAGAAAGACATTGTGAGATTTCATGTATTTAAAAGCACTTTGACCCTTTAGACCAATATTCCCTGACCCAGAAATCCCACTACTGGGCATATACCACAAGGAAATAAGCGATAAAAAGAAAAGGGTCCCCAAACCAAAATATTTATAGCAACATTTTTTTTGGTAGTAGCAAAGAACTGGAAACAAAATGTCTGCCCATGGGTTGAAGAGTAGTCCAACAAACTATGAGTATATTAATATAATGGAATATTATTGTATCATAAGAAATTATGAATATGAATATAAAGAAGCATGGGAAATCTAATATGAACTGATGCAAAGTGAAGTAAGCAGCAATATGAAAAACATATATGCACCTCTAAGACAGTGTGAGTGAAAAGAGCAACAAAATCATAGAAACTGAATATCAAATTATTGTGACCAAACCTGGGCCCCTAAAAGAGATATGAGAATGTATCTCCTTTCTTTCTTTGCAGAGGTTGAGAATTCTAGGTATGAAATACTGCATACATATATAATGTCTGACTTTTTCAATGCATTGGTTAGTTTCCCTGAACTGTTCTCTCCCCTTCCCCGCCTCCCTAACTATTAATGGATGGCTCTTTGAGAAGGGGAGGAGAGAATTTGTTAGGTAATGAAGCTAGAGAGATTGAAAACATTTTTAACCTTAAAATATATGTATGTATATGTATATATGTGTGTGTGTGCACGCATATATGTGTATATAGGTGTATGTAAAATGTTTGTATGTATATCTATCTATAGCAATATCTTGAGTGCTTCAGTAAAGATGTAAGCCACTAAGTGAAGTGCAGAAAATAGAATTCTCTTTCCTTCTAGGGACTAATTCGTTCTGTGGGATAGGTGCTCAGGTCTCTGTCTTAGCTACCCTGCCCATAAAGTCAGAAAACTAATTCCAGCCCTATTCAACTCATCAAGACTGGGAGAACAAAGAAGAGAAATTTTGTAACAAAGGACTTCGAAAAGCTTTATGAAAGAAATTTGAAATATTATTATTATTATTATTATTTTAAGCTTTAGTGTGGTCTAGTGTTATCATTCCTTGGTGCCTCTTAACTTTGTTTGGCCTTTGACTCCAACAAATGCCCCTACCCCGGAGACCTGTTCTGCTCTGTCTTTGCTCTCTTATCTTCTCAGTGCAGTAAGAACTGCAGGTGGGGCTCCTGCTAGGATTCCACAGACTAAGGGCCCAGGAAGCTCAAAGGGACTCCAGGGGCCAGTCTTTGCACGCGCTGGTGCTTTCTGCATTGGAAAAGTCCAAAACGTCTTTTTTGGAATAAGGGGTTGGGGCACTCTGAACAAATAATTCCTGTAACTGAGAAGAGGTAATTTGGGGGTAGGCAAGAATTGCATGGAAGCCAGATAGAAAGGGGGGACTTTTGGCCGAGGTGCATCTGACCGAGAGGCAGCTCCCACTGAGGCAGGTGCGGAAGTGCACGGTCTTGAACCCTGTCTTGCAGTCTCGAGGAGGGGAGTCTGTAGGAGGGGTATTCCCAGAGTCTGGATGTGGGGGCTCGAAACAGAGGCGGTCGGGGGCTGGGTATGGACTGGCGTGGGGCGGGGAGGGAGGCGTGTGGGAGGCGGAGCGGAGGAGGCTGGAGCCCCCGGGATCCTCTGGCCCAGCTCCGGCCCTAGCACTCCGCGCCCGCCGCACTCTGCTGCCATCCTTCCTGCAGCCAGCGAAGGGTAGCCTCTCGATCTCCCGGAGCCCCGGGGAATGGCACTGAGCCCGACCGGCAGCAAGGACCTTGGCGGCTGGGACTAGTTGCGCTTCCCTCGCCTAGCCAGGCTTCAGAGCCCGGAGCCCGCCCTCTCGCACGCCCCCCTCCTCCTCTCCTAGTGGGCCGACTTCGGGGGTCCCACCGGGGCAGGGTCGCGTCCCTCCGGACAGAAAAGAGCGCGGGCTTTCCCCATCCAACCTCCCTCCACCTCGAACAGACACGCTCGGGGGTCGGGGGTCGCCAGCCCCCTGCCCCAGCAAACAGAGCCACGGGACGCTACAGGCGGATCTGGGGGTGCCGAAGAGAACGCTCGGGGTTGGGTTCCTCGGAGCGGGCGCGATCGTCCACGCCTGCTTACCAGACTTCTCCCCCAGCTCCCGGGTTTCGGATGAGAAGTTCAGCGCGGCGGGAGGCGGACCGGGCGGAGCAGTGAGCCGAGGGAGCTGGAGAGTGTGTGTGTTGGGGGGAGGGGGGGGCGTGCTGTGCTTCAACTCAGTGGCCCCTTTCCTGACCCAGCTGGGGCAGTGAGTGGGGTATCTCCTGCCTGCCTCTGCCGCCTGTTCAGAGGGGGTGGGGACAGAGATCCCCCACCCCCTTCACCCCCTACTGCCACCCGGGCTGGAGGAAGGAGTCTTTCCGAGGGGGGAGGGGAACCTTGCGAGTCTCGAGAGGACGGAGCAGGACATGCAGGTAAGAGAGCTCGGCTGGGCTTCCAGCTTTGGGAAAGGAGGGGGTGGGGTGGTGCTTCAGAAGCACCCTTCCTCATGTTCTGAGGAGGGCATGAAGGACAAGCAACAGGATTCCTCCCTTTGCTAAACTTGCCCAAACTGCTGCTTTTAAAAAGGTTTCTGCTCTCTCTGCGCCGCCGCCACCGCCGCCGCCCCCCCCCTTCAACCCCAACCCCAACCCCAATTCAGTCGGGAGTAGGTTGGGAGGGGAGGGAGAGTTCCTTCTAACTTAAGTCCGGATCATTTTTGCTCACTTTGTAGCTTTAGAATACAGGGCTGTCTTTCTCTAAGGACGTGGTAATGGAAAAGGGGAAAGTGAGCAGAACTCTAGCGGCTCTCTGAGCTCGGGAGTTCTATATGAGTGAGACTTTGTCGTATAGATCGGTGAGCCCCGGTCAGCAGGCCGGTTAAACCCCAAACTCGGTCGGGTGGGGGATGATAGATTTGGGGTGGGGGTGGCAAAGAGGGCGAAGAAGTCTATCAGCTCTATCTTAGGCTCATCTAAGAAACAAAGCTCGACGGAGCTGCCTGTGTGGGAGAGGAGAAAAGCTCCCTCCCTCCTTCTCTGGCCCTGCCTGCTGGCTTTATTTAGCTTTGTTGTAATACTGGTGTTCGAGAGCATACTAACTCGTGGAATAGTCAGGTAGGGTATATGGTTTCCCAGCCAGCCGCTAGCCTACTAAGGACTCCCTCCCACTTGGGTTGCTCTGGAGTTTCACTTGGTCTCTGTTATGCCGTATACTGACCCAGCCTCCTTGGAGCTTGCTCCTGGGCAATAACGGGGTTGCTTGGAATGGGTCTGGCACCTGGGTGTGTAACTAATTGAAAGAATTGGCTTCACGATTACCATTACTTTAAAACTGACTGGAGAAAACGTTAGCCTTACCATCAATCCATCTACAAGCAATTTTAGGCACTTATTGTATATATTCCAGGCATTAGGTTTATTATTGGGGATAAAAAATAAAATTGCAAGACAGTCCCTGGCCTCAAGGACCTTATGTATACATATATGAGAGAGAATCTGTGTGTGTGTGTGTATGTGTGTGTGTGAGAGCTATATACATACACGGTAGATACAGGTTAACCCTAGAGAGAAGGCATCAGCAACAACCAGAAAAGGCACACTGGCCAAGGTAACACTTGAGATTCTAAGAGGCAGAATTCCAAGAGGAGAGAGAGTGATACAGGCGTGGAAGACAGAAAGACAGTGCAGACACACGTTGAACCCGTACACAGATTTTTCAACAGCCTCTTCAGACTTCAGTTGCTCTTCTTTGCTTATAGCATCATCAAGGTAGGGAAGAAAAATATATATGGGGTTTTTTTTCCTACTTCCGCTAGTTTGGAAAATGAATTCCTGCTCAAACCCAAGGACCCTTGAATGTGGGATTCAAGTTTTCTCTATTTGCTTCCCCACACTGTTACAAAATACTGCAGCATCCATATAGAAGGGGAGTGGGAAATGACCTGTATTTCTAATCCATTCACTCTATGGGACCTCAGGGGAACTATGCCAAGAACCCTATAGTTAGCTAATGCCAAGCTTCTTACATATTCTCATTCTCCCTATCACCCTGGGAGATAACTCTCAGGTAATTGTGAATCCATTTTACCAAGAGGGAAACAGTCTCCTAAGAAAGAAATGATCTGCCCAAGGTCATCCAATGAATCCTAAACCACATTTGCAACTACTTTCAATTGCTACCAATCTGGGCAGAATTTCAACCTGATACATAGAAGAGAAAGGCTCAGGATCATGTTACCAATCCCCTGAACTGCTCCATCTCCTGAGGAATGTGTGTGTTTGACAGAGTTGTGGAGAGATGATCTGTCCCTCCATGCCATGGATGCAGGTGCAGAAAAGGCCGGGGACAGCTGTGTACTTTGACGTTCCTGGATAAATACCAATATCCTCACACGCATGGGCAAAACCACACTGTGTCGCACCTTCTTTGGCTAGCACTAAATAATGTGTGTGCCCACCTCTGCCAACATATTTCCCAGCATCTGAGTGCTCTTTCCTACATTTGCAAAAGGAGATGCTCACAGCCATCTGCACACACATTTAAGCATAGGCTTAACTTGCCTATGGAGACTGAATTTAAGAAGGCTAAGATATTCACCACTTGACTGTCAGACGTACTTGACACTCAGTCTTCCCCATGCACACACGCTTTCATATACACAGGATTCCTAGCAAACAAACACCATTGGAAATGGAAAGATGGTATCCTTCAATTTGAAAACTCCACTCATTCCACTGTCCATCTATGGGCATTTTTTTGTGGTCATTACTAGCCAGAAAGAATGGGAGGATCCCTTTTCTTAAGAAAAGACAACTCTAAGAGAAACTGTATCTGTACAATTGTTAGGGTGGTGGTGGTAATAAACTGAGACAGGGACTCTTTATTGGGGTGTCAGATCCAGGAAACCAGAGAAAGGACCAGTGTTGGACACTGATAGTACGAAGGTGAAATTGATACCAGGTAGAGGCTGTAGGTGATATGGAAATGATATATGCAATAAATTACTGAGGGTCACAATCAAAGTCTTTTTTTCTTTACTTTTTTCCTACTTAAAGAAATTAGGTGTTTGCAGGAGGAAATGCTGTGGGGGTCTGCCTGCCAATTGGGACCAAGAGCCAGACTTGAATGAGCTACCTGGACCCTTTCCATCTATGGATTTCCTGTATTCCCAGGCTATCATTTCTTGTGTGTGTATATGTATGTATGTATGTGTGTGTGTGTTTGCCCAGGAATTTGAAACCAGTCTCCTAGTTCGTTTGGTGGTTGTAATATTATCTCGAAGTATCTCTTATTGACTTATTGAACAAGGCTTTTGGGGGCCTTTTTCCCCCTACTATTTCCAAAATGCAAAAGTTAAAGGGACACTGCCAAATTGTTGCAAGCCATTTATTACAAAAGGGAATAGGAATGCTCTTCACCTGCAGAATTCATACTCTTTCTGATAATAGCTGCTGAAAAAAAATGACCCTATCACTTATTTTTCACATTTTTATGATTCTACCACCCTGTCCATCAGCTCTACTTCCTCTTTCCATGGTTCAGAGGGCAGGAGCACTAGTCTCATCTGTTTCTTGTCTCTTTCTTGTTCCCTCTTGCTCTTCCCTTCCTTCTCTCTGTCTCTCTCCCCCATTTCTCTTTTATCCATTCAGTCATTCATTTATTATGACAGTAATTTCTGTTGCTTTTTAGATCCCTCAGTGTCTAGTATTGTAGTTTGTAGGTGCATTGTAGTTTGAATCTACATGTTAGTAGACATTTATATGGAATTACACATTTTTTAGCACTGAAATGAAAACCAATACAGTGAATCAAAACTTTCCCAACCCCATTTAAGAGAGGTTTTTTGTTTTTTGCTTTTAAAAAGGGCTTAACTGTTCACTGGACTTGGAGTCAGAAAACCTCTGCTCCAGTTCTGAAGTGTAGTAGAAAGAGCCCTGAATTGAGAGTCTGAGGATCTGGCTCCACCCGTTACTAGCTGTGTCCCCTTGACAAGTCATTTTACTTTTCTGAACTTCAACTTAGTCATCTGTTTAAAAAAAAAAAACAAAACAGTACTTATTCTACTCTGGTCCCAGGGCTGTTCAGAGAATCGAATGAGATAATATATGTAAAGTGCTTTGTGAGATGGTTTACAGAGCCCCAGATAAGTGGCAGCTGTTTGTCTTCTTTACCATTCCTTGTATCGCTCCCGGGATTGAATCCAGGAATCCAATGTTCTTAGTTCTGGAGCTATAATATCTTTCTTGTGGCTAGGTGTAAACATTAGGTCCTCATAGGACCTCAGGAATTGAAAAAAGAACCCGCTACCCAGAAAAAAGAGCAACCCAGATCAAACTATATGACATTGACTTTATGAGGAGAGGTTGTAGTGAGGCTGGAATACAGAATAGCCACTTTTTGGTGTAGCATTTCTACATGGCATTTATTCTTTTTCCGTAGGGACTCTCATCTTTAGTTTCTCTTGATTTCTGCAAACTGGATTTTGCCTTCTGGACAGGAAACCCATAGAATGATTGAGGATAGGCACAGTGATGAAAATGAAAAGATGTGGGATCATAGAATCCCAAAACTGGAAGGAACCTCAGAGCTAATCTAGTCTGACTTGTTAACTAGCATCTCTTCTATGATAATCCTGACAAATGATTATCTAATTTTCCCTTGAAGACCTGTAGAAATGTACCTCTTGCGGCAACCTTTGGCCTTTTGGGGAAGCTTTAATTGTTAGGTTTTTTTTTCATAGGATCATAGCTTTAGAACTAGAAAGGGATCTTTAAGGTCATTTAAGTCCAACCTTTTCATTTTATAGATCAGGAAACTGAAGCCCAAAGAACTGATTAAGATCACACAGACAGTAAGTAAGGGATGGGATTCAAACCCAGGTCCCCTATCTTAAAATCCAGTATTTTCTTTCCACCACAATACCTTGTCTCTCTATTGAGTTAAAGTCTACCTTCCTGTTACTTCCACTCGTTGCTCCTGCTTCTGCCTTCTGTTGCCAAGTAAACTACATCCATTTCCTCTCCTCCCAGACACTTCACATGATCCTAGAATTGGAATGGACCTTAGAGGCCATTGAGTGCAGTCTCTATCTGACATGAATCCCCTTTACTATACTACAAGTGGTCAGTCAGCTTTGTGCGAAGACCTTCAGTGAAAGGGAACCTATTACCTCTCAAGATAGCTTTCAATTAAGCCTTTCAATTAAGAAGTTTTTCTTTACATCAAGCTCAGATTTTTTTATTTTTATCCCTTTTTCCTACTTCTCTTCCCTGGGGATCAGCATAGCTCTGTTCCTTCATTAAGATATTCCCTCTGTCCCACGTCTTCGCTTCTCCAAGAAAAATATCTTTGGTTCCTTCAACTGATTCTCATTCCTTATATATAGCATGAACTCAATGTCCTTCAACTCCCTGCTTGTCCTCCTCTAAAAACTCTCCAGCTCTTCAGTGTCCTTCCTAAAATGAGGAACTATTACCTCTCTGATTTTGGACACAGTGCTTCTCTTAATGAGGCCCAAGATTGAGTTTAACTGCCACATATATCATCGTATGTCACACTTTTGACTTGTCTGAGCATGCACTCCACTAATGTAGATCATTTTGTCCACTGTAGAAAGCAATGTATTGGCAGGATCTCTGAAAACTGACATAATTTGGTAAAAATCCAAGCATTTCTCTTCACAGTGGAGCTCTATTGGAACTACCTCTGAAGTCCCAGGCACCAACTCAAGTTGGTAATTCCACTGCTCTGAACCAAGCTTTTTCAGTTCTGAGCTGCCTATGTTGACCTGACTAAATTTAAACCTTCTACACCCAACTCCTCCATCCCCATTTGACCCACTCACTCATGGCTTAACCACCAGGCTAGCTGCTTCTGCATCACTTCCTGATTTCATGGCCGCTGTGGTTTGCAATTTGGTTTCACTGTGATGCCTGAGTCTTCTCCTAAACTTCTCTTAAACTTTCTAAGATGATATTTTTCCTTCTTAATCTTCTCCTCCCCAGTGACTCCCTCCTTAACTCCTCTTCCTTCTGAGTGATTTGCAGACAGATGTTTTAGGCCTAAAAATTTAGGGTTCTGCAGGGTCAGGTTTCCCTGGCTCTTTTCTCTGATAATGCCAAATGTAATGAAGTAAGGATTGAAAGACCTTCCCAGCAACTCAGCCTGCCAATTAGAATGGAAGTCATTGGTACTTCATTTATCTTTACCAAAGAGAGCTATGTGGGCAGAACCAGATAGGAAGGCTACCTCCTCTGAGAAAGAACACATACAATCCTTAAAGGAACAGTGGTGTTTTCCTTATCTTTCTATTCTCAGGTTTTTAATAACTTCAGGAGACATTTAACCTGCTGGTTTGGTGCATTCCACAGTTTATTCCACTAAATTTTTCTGTAATAGTTTTTGTTTTAGGGACATTGTTTTGGAAAAGACTTGGGTGGGGACTCAGTAGACCTAGGAGGTCTTGCCTCTCCTGTCACTAAGGATAATATCTTCCATTTATACAGTGATTCCTTAGAAACCACCCTGTGAGGTAGGCAGCAAGAACAGTATTATCCCCAGGTTTACAGTAGAGGAAGA
The DNA here is from genome assembly GCA_028646595.1 of Phalanger gymnotis. NCBI lineage: Eukaryota > Metazoa > Chordata > Mammalia > Diprotodontia > Phalangeridae > Phalanger > Phalanger gymnotis. The sequence goes on from CM053623.1 coordinate 168,024,521, forward strand.
TGGCTCTCAGAGAAGATAAGTGACTTGGTTGTGGTAGCATGGCACTTCCTATCATTCACTGGTTGTGACCTTAAGCAAGTCACTCCCTGTCTCCTGGCCTCATGTACAAAAATGACAGGGTATATACTAGATTATCTCTAATGTGGCTTCCACCTAAAATTTTTGGCAATTCTAAATAACACACACACACTCACACACTAACTCCATTTCTGTTTTTGAAACCTCTCAGAGGTTTAAAAGAGATGGGAGATAAGGAACCAAGCAAATAAAAGGGCAAGAAGGAGGAGTGTCCCCCTACTCCTCATATACATACACCACCACCCTCCTCAGGGCTAGAGAGGGCTCTTTCCTCCTCCATGCTTTCACAGAGTTACTGTTTCTCCAATCTGGTTCTTCCAGGCCGTGGTCTGTGGTTGAGCTCCAAAAGCTCAGCCCTGACTCTCTGGTCTGGCCTGGGGGCCCCTGTGGTTAGTTAGCATCCTGAGGTTTGTGATGAAGCTCTGTCTATAGCTGTGGGTGACCTCCTGGTTGGTGCCTGCCTTCTTTCCCTCTGTGAGGGACCCAGTTTTGGTTCCCAGTCTGCTTTATAACCCTCACTCTTCTGCATCTTCAGAGAGATGGGGTGGCCTTAACTACTGAAAGGGAGACTGCGTTATAGGTTCTTCCTGCCTGACTTAAATGGGGTAAGAGTTGATTTACTGAATTCTCTTGAAGGGACAACAGTACTTGGAGTAGCTAAAGGGAACTGTTTTTTTTTTTAATTAACAAATTCACTCCTGGTGCCTGCCATCCACCTCTCGCCCTCCACCAAGTAATTTTATAGTCAGTTGCGAGATTTGATCAAAGTCATCCTTAGGGGAGTGGAATATGATAGTAAAGACTCTCAGATAAGAGTCTGACAATTATGCTCACTCCTGATCCTTGCCCTCTTTGTGTGGAGATCTGTTGGATGATAAGAGAGACAAGACTTGAAGCTTAAACCAGTGCACCTGAGCAGCCTTATTTATACCCCAAGAAACACCCAAGTATCTGAATCTCAGCGTTGTTGGTGCTGGTACCACTGGTAACACAGTGATGGTGTGGAAACTTGTGCCTTGGGCCTTCCTCTGCCTTTCTAACTAGGCTGGATTTAGGGAGAAGAAAGGCAAAGGTATGAATGAGACCAGTACACTCATACCTTTTTTCCTGTTTAAAAATTCTGGCTTTCTGCCCCTCTGTTCTTCAAAAGACTTACCCTGCTTTCTAGGAGAATGGAATAAGATAGTCTCTCCCCTAAGTGATCTTTTCAGGTAAGAACTTCGCACATTGATTGAGAAGGTTCTCTTGGGAGATATTTGGGTAATGAGTGTTAAGGGCTCCAGAGACTGTATTGATTTCAGATCTATAGACTTACAACAATTGATTCAAAGCTGAAAGACAATGTGTACATAGAAGGCAATATGGTACAGAGCACCTGCACTGGAATCAGAGAACTGGGGTTCAAATCCTACAATAATTGTGTGACCTTGAGCAAGTCACTTAACCTCTATAGGCTTCATTGTTCCTTCTGTAAGATAAGGGAATTAGGCTAGCTGGCTTCTATGAAAGGCAAACTGAAAAGTAGAAGTCTGGAACTCTGGCAGTGTTTCCTAATGTCTGTAATCAAAGGCTCAGAACTCTCTCGGGACTGGGCCAGATTCAATCTTTGAGGCTTCCAAACAAATCACTATGGCTCATGTCCAACCTAAGATTTCTCTTGAGAACATCAAAATCTAGCACTTGTCTCAGTTTGTACCAAAAGAAAAATTGCCCCCATGCAAGCAGCAAAACATAAGCAAGACATGTTTTATTTAACCCAACAACAACAACAAAAATATAAGGGGCTTCACTAAGAAACTTTTGTCTTCTAATGGGCTGATTTTCTGCAGGGACCATCTGATTCATAGTATCAGCAAAGAGATGAGTCCATGCAGCTTCTTCCAGGTCTTTGCTCCTTCTTTCCTAGTGTACTCTTGTGGATGCCGTCATGGAACCCAGTCCATCGCAACTCTGTGTCTCCTTTCTTGTTGGGTGGTTCTCTGTTTCTTTCCTAATGGTGAATCTGTCTATTGCTGTACTATTGATGATATTGTCTTTGTGGGGTGGTTGGGAGTATCTTCTTCCTACTGTTCTCTATCTCCTTTTAAAGAGTAAGTTACAGTATAAGAAAAGATAAACACGATGATTTCAGAAAAACCTGGAAGGGCTTACACGAACTGATGCAAAGTGAAGTGAGCAGAACCAGAAGAACGTTATACACAGTAACAGCAATATTGCATGATCATCAGCTGTGACTAACTTAGCTATTCTCAGCAATACAATGGTCCAAGACAATCCCAAAGCACTCATGATGAAACATGCTATCTGCCTCCAGAGAAAGAACTGCTGTTGTCTGAACACAGACAGAAGCATACTATTTTCCACTTACCTTCCTTCCTTCCTTCCTTCCTTCCTTCCTTCCTTCCTTCCTTCCTTCCTTCCTTCCTACCTTCCTTCCTTCCTTCCTTCCTTTCTTCCTTCCTTCCTTCCTTCCTTCCTCTTTGAGTCTTCTTGTACAGAATGACTAATATGGAAATGTTTTGCGTGATTGTACATGTATAACATATATTGGATTGCTTATAGTCTCAGGGAGAATGGGAAGGGGGAGGGGAGAGGAATGGATAGTATTTGGAACTCAAAACTTGAAAAAAATGTTAAAAATTGTTTTAACATGTAATGAGGGAAAAAATAAAATATTATTTAAAAAATAAAAGCTAAGCTCCAGGATCAGCTTAAGGTATAGGAACTTCATCTTTAATGCTAGAACAATGGTTATAAGTACTTAGAACAAGCCAACTTTATAGCTTGTCCAGGGAATTTCACTCCTGGAGCTTAGGAGCTTATATGACTCCCCTGGAGCATGTTTAAGTTTGTCTACTATATATATCCAGAAAATATGGGACTTATGTGTTTAAATGATATGAAGGATAGAGTGTTGGACTGGAATTCAAGAAGACCTGAGTTTAAATCCTGTCTCAGATACTTACTAGGTTTGTGACCTCAGTTTTCTCATCTACAAACTGGGGATAATAGTAGCATCCATTTCACAGGCTTGTTGTGAGAATCAAGTGAAATAACATATCTAAAGTATTTTACAAACCTTAAAGTGGTACATAATTGGTAGCTATTATTATTATGTAACAGACTATGACCATAAAATGCTCTTAGTTTCTTGAAGGAAAAATGTTATGTAAAAGTGAAAGTTTGTTTTATGAAGCACATGTTATTTTTGACCATGCAGTTAACCAGTACTATTCCCCAATCCATCCTCAAGCATTTCAGTTAGAAATGCAGTACTCTGCTCTTTTTGTGATCACCAAGTAAAGTAGAAATGCTAAGAGCAGCTCCTTCTCACAAAGAGATTAGAGATTCTTGCCTTGGCCCACTAAGGCTGCCAGTGAGACAATGCAAGTGGGGAGTTTAGCCATTTCTTAGGATGTATCACTCTTATGGAATTTGGCTTTCTTCCCATAAGAATAGCTCACTTTGCCATATGTGTATGTGTGTGCATACATACACATATATACATATATACATAGATACATATATCACATTTGTCCCCAAAGTATATACCATTCACCCCCTCCTCTTCATCTTCCTTTATCTAGGGCAACACTATTAGGGAATAACTACCTATATGCACGATCAATTATCCATCATGTTGGTCTTGATGCTGATGCCTCTCTCTCTCTCTCTCTCTCTCTCTCTCTTTGTCTCTCTCTTTTTTCTCTCTCTCTCATTCTCTCCTTCTCTCCCTCTCTCCTTCTCTCCCTCTCTCTCTCTCCCCTTCTCCCTCACTCTCTCTCTCCCTCCTGCCACCCCTCCCTTCCTGCCTCTATCTCTCTCTGCATCTCCCTTTCTCGTCCTCTGACTATATGTCTGTGTATGAACTCATATCATACATGAAGTCTGTCTTCTGATGAATCAAGAAGGACTATCTAGGCAAAGACAGTCACTGTGGTCAGTGGTGGGATTCAGCTGGTTAGCACTGGTCCTGTAGAACCGGTACCTAATTTTAGGTTGAATTTGGCCAGCCAGTTGTTAGAGGGGGTGGGGCCTGCACTTCCCACATCAGCTGAGGCAGGGGCGCCTCAGCTCAGTTCCACGATTGTTAATTCATTTGAATCCTACCACTGACTGTGATGGTTCTCACTTCTTCCCTCATGAGCTCTAGCTCTGTTAGACTATTGCTTTAAACCATGCCTAGAGAAGTATGTCTTAGGAGTGTTTCTTCTGTTCACCTTGCTTGTAGTAACCTTAGTTTAATCCACCCTAATAACAGTCTCTTTAGTCTCATATGGTTCTTTCTTTTCTTTCCCATTGTCACCACCCTAGTGGGTGCTTTTATTACATTCTGCCCAGTATCTTGGGATTTATAAATTTACAGCTGGAATAGACTTGAGAGATCAGAGAGTGATAGGCTTTAGAGTTGGAAGAGGTTTTAGAGGTTATCAGTGGTTCCTCATTTTATAGATCAGGAAACAGGTCTAGAGAAATTAAGTGACTTGTCTAAACTCACTATAAAGTAGCAGAGCTAGGATTCAAACCCGGCTCTTATTTTGTTGTTCAGTTATTTCAGTCATGTCTGACTCTTCATGACCCCATTTGGAGTCTTCCTGGCAAAGACGCTGGAATGGTTTGCCATTTCCTTTTCCAGCTCATTTTACAGGTGAGGGAAATTGAGGCAAACAGGTTTAAGTGACTTGCCCAGGGTCTGAAGCCTCATTTGAACTCAGGAAGAGGAGTCTTCCTGATTCCAGGCCTGGTGCTCTATGCCTTGCATCAGCTAGCTGCCCGCCAGCTCTTATACTAATTCTAAATTCAGAGCTTTCCACCTTCCTCCCCCAACCTCTACATTTGCAATAGCTTTCTTCTTCACTTTCTATCTCTAGTTGGTCTTGCCATTCTGTAAATCCGTTCTGTCAGTTAATCTCCCCAAAGTCACATTTTGATTGTGAATTAAAACCTTTAGTGGTTTATATAATAGAGTACTGCAGAAATTCCGCAGTCTGGCATTCTCAGCCTTCCACAATCTGGCCCCCACTGCCTTTCTGGCCTTGTTTTCCATTACACACTAGGCATATCTTACTATCTAGCCATGCTGGACTATATGTTGTTCCCTGAGTATATCTCAATTTTTACCACTTCTCTGCCTCTGCTTGCTTTTTCCCCTTGACCTGCAATGCTGCTTCTTCCCTTTCTCAAACCCTTTTGATATTCTACCTATCTTTCAAGGACCAGTTCAAGTGCCACCATTTCCATGAAGTCTTCCCTGATTGAACCTGTATTACCTCTCTTTTTTTTCCTATGAAACATGACCTTGCTTATTATTGTTATGATTACTCAAGAGAAAAAAAAGCTATTTGCATAGAAATTGGAATAAAAAAACGTCCAGATCCTCACGAACCTTAGAAACAAACAAAAAACAAACAGCAACGATTAGATGGGAACTCTTTTCATGGAATGAGATGGGGAAAAACCCCATATTGTCAGCACACTTTCCAAAGATGTCATTTTCCACTTTCAAAAACAGGAGAAAACTTTTTCTTTTTGGTTTCTACAGATAGTTGGTGGAGGGCTTTATTATTATTTATGAATGCTTGCAATCAAAAGAAGGCAATGTAGGTTCTCACAGAGTGAGATCTATTTGGAAAACTAATTACCTCCAAATTGCTGCAAATTTTCATGAATGTGAAAAGAGGATAAACCAGGAATGCTATCCAAATGAATGGCAGCAGTATAATATTTAAGAAGTCTGGGGACCCTCTTAACAACAAGGATTCCATCATATCTTAAAGAAGCAAAGAGCTACGATTTTGTTGAGGACCATTCTACTGCATACACACTGTTTTTGTGTTCTTCATAGGTGGCAATGATGCTCTTTCACAGCAGTTCATTTTTATATATCTCTTTACTTTTGTCTTTGAACCTCAAAGTTTCTCTGCAGCTCTAGTCTTTTCATGTGGAATGCTTAGAAGTCCTTCATTTCATTAAGGATCCATGGTTTTACTTTGTAGGATTACACTCAGTTTTACTGGGTAAGTTATTATTTATTGTAGGCCTATATCTTTTGCTTTCTAGAATATTGTATTCCAAGTTTGCCGCTCCTTTATAGTTGTGGCTGCTAAATCATGGGGGATACTGACTGTGGCTCCTTAGTAGTTGAATTCTTTCTTTCTGTCTGCTTGCAGTATTTTGTCTTTGATCTGGAAGCTCTGGAGTTTGTCTGTGATGTGCCTGGGAGTTTTCATTTTGAAGTTTCTTTCAAGGGATTACTGGTGGATTCTCTCTATTTCCACTTTGCCCTCAGGTTCAAAAAGATCTAAGCAGTTTTAATATTTCTTGAAATAAGTTGTCTAGGCTCTTTGTGTGTGTGTGTGTGTGTGTGTATGTATGTGTGTGTTATGATATTCAGAGAGTCCAGTGATTTCCTCCTTGATCTTTTTTTCAAGGTTGGTTATTTTTGCTATTACATACCTTATATCTTCTATTTTTTTAGTCTTTTATCTTTGTCTCAATATTTCTTGTTGGCTCATGGAGTCATTGGCTTCTATTTGATCTATTCCAATTTTCAGGTAGTTTGTTGCTTGGGTAAGTTTTTATATATCATTTGCCAAGCTGTTAATTCGCTTCCTAATTCTTTCTCCCATAGCTTTCATTTCTTTTTCAGGTCTTCCTCAAGCACTCTCATTTCATTCATAAAAACATTTTAAACTCTTAAAAAAAACCTTTTGCTTCATCTCCTCCAGGAATTCTAGTTAAATTTGTGCCCAAACTGTTTTTCTTTGAGACAACTTCTAGATATTTTAGAGTCATTCTCTTCTGGGTTTGTGTCTTGAGCATCTCTGCCACCGTAATGCCTCATTATGGTGCGATTCTTTTTTTGTTTGCTCATTTTTCTATCCTACATCCTGACATAGGACTTGATGTTAGGGCTGGGCTCAGCCACACTTCTTAAGAGAAGATCTGGACTGGTCCTGTTGCTTTCTTGGAGATATTGAGTGCAGTTGTTATTCCAGTATCTCAAAGACAAGCTAGAGACTTGGAACCTTTTAGTGCTCCTAAAAGGCTCTGATCCAGGAGTGATTACTGCCCCTCTGGCCTGAGCTCTGCAAGTTCCTCACTTTGCTTTGGGTCTGTGCGAGAATAGTTCTGCTAGATTCCACCTCAGTCAGTCAGCTGGAAAGCTCTTTTGGTTCAAAGTAGAAGAATTATAGGATCTCCTTTGGTCTGGGTTTCCTGCCTTGGTTATTCCTCTGCAGGCTGGGTTAGATGCTGGAAGTGAAACTCAGTCTGAGCAAGCCACACCACTGCAGTTGCTGGCTTCTGAACTTCCCCCTTTTTTGATATAAAGATGAGTGCCTCCCTATCCGGGAAAAACAGTGCCTCTGTTCTTTTCTCACTCCTCTCTGAATCTGTGACTCAGGATTGGGTAGTTGGCAAAAAAAAAAGCTGCCATTTTGGCACCTCTTTCTATTGCAGTGCTCTTGTATGGTTCTGGGGGTGCCTGGGATCCCCATTTATGCTGATGTGCTGATGCTAGAGTGCTCTGCATCATGTACTTCTGCTTCAGCCCTGTCCCTAGGGTTTACAGACCTCTCTGTGTGTCTCCCTATGTCATCTTGGACCAGACAAAGATCTTACCATAAACTCTTCTATATTTCTTCATCAGGATTCAGTGTGGTGAATTTTATAAATGTTTGGAGGAGCTGTAGATGGTTTCTACTCTGCCAGCTATCTTGATTCTGCCTCCCCAGGACCTTTCTAGTGGCACTTATCAAATATTATCTTATATTGTAGTTCAATTCAATTGTCAACCAGTATGTATGGTTTGAAGTGTGAATAGTTTTACATACATACACACACACACACACATATTTATGTCTAATGGTAGCCATCTCTTGGGTGGGAGAGAGGGGATGTGGAAGGAAAAAAGATACATGATAACTTTATTATATATTTAAAAGAAATAGTAAGTTGTATTATAATAGATTTATTTGCAGTTTTATGTGCAGTCATATTTTTTCCTATTCTATCGTATTATGGAAATGCTTGTTTTGTTTCTTAAATTCAGAATAAAAAAATAAAAATTTGAAAAAAATGTCAACCAGGACATATTAAGCTCCTGTTGCATTAGGAATTGGAGGGAGATAACAGGTTTAGAGAATATGGTTTCTGCCCTCAGGAATCTTACAGTCTATTGGTGGGATATGACACAGATGACTGTAATAAAAAGTAATACTTTGTCAGCGCATTGGAGTGATGAAAAATAAATTATGTGAAGTTCATCTGGGGCAACCAGGGAAGGTTTCCTGGAGAAAGTGACATTGGAGTTGGGCTCTAAAGAATAGGATGGAATTCAACAAGAAGAGGAAGGAAAAGGTTATTATAAACATAGGAAACAGCATGAACAAGGGGAAAGAGAGACAGTAAACATAGGGCATATTTAAGGGAAAGTCTGACTCAAGCTCAGAGCCTATAGAAGGGAATAGTATGAAAAAAGTCAGGAAAGGTAAGGTGTTACCAGATAATAGAGGAACTACAATGCCAAATAAGGGAGTATATACTTAACTTGATGGTCGGTAGGGAAACATGGAAGATTTTTGAGCAGAGGAGCGATATGATACATTCTCTACATAAGGAAGATTTGTCTAGCATGAAGCATGAATTTAAAGAGGAGGAAAGTGATGGTCATGAGATCGTGGATCTAGAGCTGGAAGGAATCTCAGTGGCCACCTAGTCTGATCTGCCCATATGATAGATGAGGAAAGTAAAATGGGAAGATTGGCTAGCTAGCCGGTGATGGATTTAGGCACCAGCTAAACAAGCTTCTGAATACCTCAGAGGAGTTCATATGGGCATCTCACTCATGTTATGACTTAGGGTCTCAACAGATATCAATTCTTTTCTGTAAAAGGTATTATAATAGTCCTGGTGGGCAGTGTTGAGGGCCTACATATCATTCCCCCTGGGTATTTCCCAGAGATTGGCTACTTGGCTACCTTGAAGTTCAAAAAAGTACCTTGTGGGTATCCACTCCTAAAACTATAGTTCACAAGCTCTCTCTAGACAACTCATGCCTGTGGCACTCTAGGACTCTATTGTCCATTCTCTCCTCATGGAATCCTTTCCACAGCTCAACTTTAGATTGCCAGGGCTCTCTCTTGAATCTATTTTTAGCTCTCTTTTCTACTGCCAGGGGTCATGTTTCTTGAAGGTGTTTCTCATCAGTAGTGACTGATTCTCTGTGTCCAAGTCTACCTGGAGAATGTGTATTTCTGCTTTCTTAATTATGCCTCAAAATGACAAAACTCTTGAACTGCTAAATGTGTTGTCTCCTATTGGGCACATACCTTTGTTGCTAGATGACATGGGAAGTGTGGGAGAGGAGAAAAAAAATATCATTTCCCTTCTTTCTCCCCACGCCCACCCTAGTATATCTATGCACAGGGGTCTCTTCTCTAGTTGTTCCTTATCTGGATTGTCTAGAAATTATTCACATGATAGATTTAACTATCTTTTGAGGCCAACCCAAATGGTCAGACTCCCTTTCTGATTCAAACAACTTGTGCTCCATAAAGGGACCAGTGGCCATGGCTACATTTTTAGTTAATTATTGGTATTTAACACTTAACTTTCTATGATTAGAAACTGGGCTTGGGAATCTAATCTTATCCATCAGTCAGAGACCAACTGCCCTATATATAGATTAGAGTAATAACAGTGGAAATAGAAGTGAGAGGACAGACATGAGACCTATTACAGAAGCACTATTGACAGAATTGGTAAATGAGGGCATATGAGAGGTGAAGAAGAAGGACGAGTTAAAAACAACATCAGGGTTTCCTATATGAAAGACTGAGAGTGTAGTAGAGAAAGAGTAACATTAGTAGGTGGTTTTATTATCTTAAATGAGAAGCTGAGATTAAGTGACTTACCCAAGTTCACTCAGCCAGTAAGTAACCAACAAGTCTTTGTACCTCCACAGCAACTCTCTCCACCAATCCATCCTTAATACAACTGCCATACTAATTAATACTCATCCTCATGTACACTTGTGGTCATGTCTTCTGACTCTAATTATAGAGTTTTTTCCTTGCATCATACTGCCTTTCTAAGAAATAACTCCATGTCCAAAACTAAACTTAGTATCTTTCCCTGTAAGCCTGTCCTTCCTGACTCAACAATTTCTTATATCCCCTGCTTGACTGTAAGCTCCTGAAGAACAGGATGTGGCATCCTTTATATCCCTTAGAACAGCTATCAGTTACTATGAATTATAGCAAATATAACAGACATTTAACCAAATTTATACCAATGAATTTATACCAAGAAACATTATATACCTGTTATCTTTAGTGAATACAAATCCCATCTACTTTTTTATAGCCTTGTCAGATAGGTGCATATGGCTGGAAAGAACTTCAGAAAGTATGGAAAATCACCTCAGGGCTCACTAGTTTACTTCCATCAGTGGTACCTTCTCTGAAAGAAGTCTCTCTGCTTTGACTTTGCTGTAACAGGAGCTCTGCTGGAGTCACAGATCACCCTTATTCCCTTCTCTAGGAATCACTTAGATTCTTATTCTAAGTCTAGTTGCTGGTACCTGAGGTCACATATAGCATTTTCAGTCACTTGGGCAGCTACTCATCTCTGGGTGGTAGCATCCAGCTTGGCATTTGATACAACATGGGTTTGTCCATACCTGAAACTTAGCTTATATAGTCTTAGAATGTTTCAAGAAGAACCCATTTCAGGACCAAGAATTCTAACTCATGTTAATGAGTGTCACATAATTATCATCCTGGTTCAAGACCATAGAGCTTACATCAGTGTGTAAAATAACAGACTTCTTTGGATAACTAGAAATTAATGCTAGTTCACATATAAGGTGTTGTTATTGTTTGTTGTTGTCCTTTGTTTTTGAAGAGGACCAATTACTAGTGATATCTTGATTTGCTTGTGAGTTAGGTTTAAGTGGGGCAAAGTTGTCCACAGTCATGAGCCTCTCTTCCTGAGTCATCAAAGTCCAGTGGCAGATCAAAAATCAAGACAATTGGTAATGAGGTACTTAATTTCTCAATCCAGGAGTTTCCAAAAAATACTAAAGCATCAGATCCAGGTTGTTCTTAGTGGAAAGAGTGCTGGACTTGGAGTTAGGAAGATCTGGGGTTCAACTTCTGCTGCAGATACTTAGTAACTATGTGACCCTGGAAAAAGTCATTTAACCTCTCTGAACCCCAGTTTCCTCATCTGTAAAATGGACATGATAATAGTACCTATGTTGTCTCAGGTGAGATGATACATGTAAAATTCTTGCAAAACCTTAAAGCATTATATAAATTTGATCTGTTATTATTATTCCCTCTCCCCCTTCTGCTTGAGCTCTTTCCCAACAAGGTACCCACAGAGGAGATAAATGAGGAGCTTTGTCTTCCACAAGTTTCTAATGATAGCCATCATATCATGATACTTTTTTGAATACAATCAGATAGCAAGTAATACTGTCAGGGTCATTATGTAATCCCTGAGGAGTGTATGGGATGTTCAGGGAGAACTGGCATCTCTGGTATGAGAGCTTGTCAAGCGCTTTTCAGGGCTGCTCATCCATCTTTGGGGTCCACCTGTCCCTCCACTCTCACTTGTGGCTCCAAGAAGTTGTAGGATGTACTGTGGCCACACCCTGGTAAACTGTCTCAGCAGATGGGCTAAACCAGGTTGAGAACAACTAACATGCCTCAAACCTGTTGGTGAGTTAGGGGGATGTCTACCCCAAGCATGTGAAGCCTTTCCCCAGGGAATGAGCGGATGAGAACAATTTGTTCCATTAGTCATGAAAGTGGCTGAAGCAGGTGCTGTAGAGTGCTTAGACCTTGGTCAGACATGGAAGATGCTGTGTTCATCCACTGCATCCTGGGCCATGGCCAGTCATCTGTCCTGCTACTGGATTTCAGTGACTCAGGAAGAAAGAGAGAAGATGATGGCTTTGCACAACTCTGTCTCACTCAAATCCAATCCATGAGGTAGTCAAGGCATCACCTCCTCATGATGTCATTGGTCGTCTTTGAAAACTGGAGGAACGACCATAATTCCTGATGCGATACAATCTGATCCACATACATGACAAAGGTTTGGCAAAACTGCCTTTTGTCAATCAATAGCTTTTGGCCACAGGTGGAATGATTCAGTAGAAAGAACACTGGATTTGGAATCAAAAGACTTGGGTTCTAATCCTGTGTGTTGCTCACTGTCTTGTAAACTTGGGTAAGATACTGCATCTTTTAAAAAAAATCATCATTTAGTATTTTATTTTTCCCCAGTTACATGTAAAAATAATAAACATTTATTTTTAAAACTTTGACTTCTAAATTCTCACCTTTCTTCCTCCCTCCCCACATTGAGAAGGCAAGCAATTTGATATAGATCATACATGTGTAGTCATGCCAAACATATCTGTAATAGTCATGTTGTAAAAGAAAACATCAACAAAAAACCTCAAGGAATATAAAGAAAGTTTAAAAAAGTATGCTTTAATCTGTATTCTGACACCATCAGTTCTTTCTCCGGGGATGGATAGCATTTTTCATCGAAAGTCCTTCAGAGACACTATATCTTGAGGCCTCAATTTTATCTCCCTTAAAACGAAGGATTTGGAAAAGATGACCCCTTCTCCAAGATCAATTCCAACTCCCAATCTGTGATGTTATGATCTAATATCATCTTCTTGTTCTTCTAACATCTTTCCACAGAGAGATCCAGGTGGACCAACACCTACAAATAGCTGACATTAATGAGCATTCTATGAGCTACTGAAGAATAAGGCATAGCCCAGAAATCCCTTGTGATGTGTTTTCGAATGGAGAGAATTTCACTAGGTAGATAAAAGCAATCTTTTTATCTTCCTTTGCTCTGATAATACTCACTTTGCATTTCCATTACAGAGGATTACTGATGCCCAAATTCTAGGTTCAGCAGAGCACCCATAGTGAATCTTCCCAATCTTCTTTAGTACCACTGCTAGAGGAGGTATAGGACTAGTAGAACTCAGTAACAAGGCCATTAACTAGCAGCTCCTTCAAGGGAGTCCTTAACCCTCCATCTGAGAGAGGGTGATTTTGAGGGATTAGGGAATCTGGAAGGTAAATTGTCCATGGCCTCCTTGATACACTCCTGTAGGTAAAATATCTCATTAACTAGTCTTGAATTTCTTCCTCAAATGATCGTTCCACCCTAAAAAAATAGGTAGTGTAGGGGCTAGTGCATTATACCTGAAATTAGGAAGACTCACCTGAGTTCAAGTATGACCTCAGATACTTACTAAATGTGTAACCCCGGGCAAGTCACTTAACCTCTATCTGTCTCAGTTTTTTTCATCTGTAAAATGAAGATAACCATAGTACTTACTTCCTAGTGTTATGAGAATAAAATAATATTTATAGAGCCCTTTACAAAGTGTGCTATTTAAAGGCTAGCTATCTTTACTATTACTCCTTGGATGGGGGTGGGCAGGTGTCTCTGAAATCAAACTTTTCAGGATCCTCCTCCTCTCTTCCCTCCTCTCCCAATGTTTAGAGAATAGAGAGTCGTATGGGTTGCATAGAGTGTCTATGCCTCAGCATTGTTCTTATTTTCCCATGTGAGAATATTCTCTTTGTGTATGGATAGCCAAGTGTTGAACCCTCCCAGGGTTATTGTGAGGTTCAAGTAAAATATTTTATAAAATGCTTAGCACAATGCCTTGCATGTAACAGGGTCTTAATAAATATTTGTTCTTTCCTTAACCTGGAGTCCGGGGTAATTAAGGAACACAGTGGGTAGAGTGCTGGGCCTGAAGTTAGGAAGACCTGAGTTCAAATCAGGCCTCAGATAATCACAAGCTGTGTGACCCTGGGCAAGTCACTTCTGTCTCTGTTTCTTCATCTGTAAAAAAGGCAAAAATAATAGCACCTACCTCCCAGGGTTGCTTTGAGGAACAAATAAGATAATACATGTGATGTGCTTAGGCCAGTACCTGGCACCTAGTGAGTGCTATGTAAATGTTAGCTAATAGAGACAACAAAATCCAGGCTTATTTTATATGATAATAGCAGTAACAACAACAAACAATAGCTAGTATTTATATAGCAATTTGAGGTTTGCAAAATGCTTTATAACCATGATCTCATTTTATCCTCACAACAACCCTGGGAGGTGGGAGCTGTTATCACCTTTATTTTACAGGTAAGGAAACTGAGGTAGTCAGAGGTTAAGTGACTTGCCCAGTCACACAGCTAGTAAGTGTCTGAGGTCAAATTTGAACTCAGGTCCTCCTGATTGCAGGATCTAACTGCTTCTAATTGTACCTCTTTGAAACTTCAGCTCATTGCTTTTGGTTTCCCACAATGGGATGGAACAGAACAAGCCTGATCTGTCCTCCATATGACTGACTGTTCCTCAAATACTTGAAGACAGGTATCATTCCACTCCTGAAACTTAAGTGTCTGGCCTTGATGCTCCATCTCTTGTACAATTACTCCCTGGAATATATTTCATTTTTATTTCTGCCTCTATGAATCCTCCTTTTCCTTCGAGGCTTACTCATTTGCATTTATTTATTTATTTATTTATTTATTTATTTATTTATTTATTTATTTATTTATTTATTTATCTATTTATCTATTTATCTATTTATCTATTTATTTATTTATTTATTTATTTATTCATTTATTTATTTATTTATTTATTCATTTATTTATTTATTTATTTATTTAGTGAAGTCTTCCTTAATCTCTCCTCTCAACTTGCTAGTTCTCTTTCCCTTCTCAAATGACCTTTTATTTATTTATCTGTGTGCACGTTGTATGCTCATGCCCAGCAGTAGAATTTAAGCTCTCTGGGGTCAGTGATTGTTCTGGGTTTTGTCTTTTTATCTTTTTTGTGGGGAACATATAATAAGTGAAGAAAGCCCATTGAACTTGGAGTAGAATTCAAATTCCAGCTCTGTCACCACCTGTGTGACCTTGAGGCTTCTCTTTGGGTATCAGGTTTCCTCATTTGTAAAAATAAAATGAGTGAACTGGATAACCTTTAATGTCCCTAGTAGGTTAAAAAAAAACCTGTTACCTAAATATTTGTATTTGTCCCCATATAAATATGATCTCATTTTATCCTGACAACAACCCTGAGCTGTAGGTGCTATTATCACCCTGATTTTACAGATGAGAAAATTGAGGTAAATAGAGGTTCAGTAACTTGCCCAGGCAGTTTGGTGGCTCTGTGGAAAGTGCTATGCCTGGATTCAGGGAAATCTGTGTTTAAATCTGGCCTCAGACATTTACTAGCTGTATGACCTTGGGCAAGTCACTTAACCTCTGGTGGCCTTAATCTGCTGAGGAAAAAATGGCAAACCACTGCAGTATCTTTGTCAAGAAAACCCCATGTACAGTATGATCCAGGGAGTCATGAAGAGTCAAACATAACCGAATAACAGCATAGTCTTTATTCTGATGTTTTTCTTTTTTGTCTCACAGTTGTGAAAAATATGACAAAACTTACTTCCAGGCTCTTTGATTTATTTACTTTCTTTGTGACCCTTGAAGTCATTAAGATTCTGAGGGGATATTTGTTTATGCTCTTGGAATTGGAATATAAAATCTTCATTATTATGTAGTTCCTTTCAATTGCTTAAGTGTATTTACCTTTCTAGGACTCTCTAGACTCTTGTATTTACATTTCAGAGTATCTCCTTAGCTGTTTTATATATATATATATATATATATACATCAGAAATGAATTTGGAAGTCCTCCATTAAAGGTCCTCCTTTTTTCCCCTGTGAGATTTTACTCAGCTTTGGTGGGTCACATCAAAAAAAGAGTCAGACATGACTGAACAACTGAACGACAACAACAAATATTTGTTGAACTGAATAATTTTTTTATTTAATGGTATTTTTTCCCAATTACATATAAAGATAGTTTTCAACATTAAGTTTTATAAGATTTTGAGTTCCAGATTTTTCTTCCATCAGCCCTCCACTGCCCCCTCTCCAAGACAGCAAGCAATCTGATATAGGCTATATACATGTACAATCATGTTAAACATATTTCCACATTCATCAAGTTGTGAAAGAAGATTCAGAACAAAAGGGAAAAACCACGAGAAAGAAAAAAACAAAAACAAAGTGAAAATAATATGATTCAATGTGCATTCAGAGTCCATCAGTTCTTTCTCGGGATGTGGATAGCATGTTCCATCAGGAGTCTTTTGGAATTGTCTTAGATCATTGTATTGCGGAGAAGAGCTAAGTCTTTCATCATTGATCATCACTCAGTGTTGATGTTAGTGTGTATGATGTTCTCCTGGTTCTGCTCAGTTGACTCAGCCTCAGTTCACATAAGCCTTTCCAGATTTTTCTGAAATCCACTTGCTAATCATTTCTTTTTTAAAAAATTAATTTGTTTTTAGTTTTCAACATTCGTTTCCATAAGTTTTAAATTTTTTCCACCTATCTTCCCCCTCCCAAAGACAGCATGCAATCTGATATCGATATAGATGTATATATATATATATATGTATATATGGACATGTACATTCTTATTAAACATTTTCACATTAGTCGTGTTGTACAGAACAAGTATAATGAATGGGAGGAACTATGAGAAAGAAAAACAAAACAAAACAAAAAAAGAGTAAATAGTTTGCTTCAATCTGCATTCAGAGTCCATCAGTTCTTTCTCTGAATATGGACAGCATTTTCCATCACGAGTCTTTTGGAGTTGTTTTAGGTCCTTGTATTGCTGAGAAGAGCTAAGTCTATCAAAGTCAGTCAACACACAATGTGGCTATTACTGTGTACAATATTCTCCTGGTTCTGCTCACTTCACTCAGCATCAGTTCATATAAGTCTTTCCAGGTTTTTCTGAAGTCTTCCTGCTCATCATTTCTTACAGCACAATAGTATTCCATTACATTCATATGCCACAACTTGTTTAGCCATTCCCCAATTGATGGGCATCCCCTCCATTTCCAGTTCTTGGCCACGACAAAGAGAGCTGCTATAAATATTTTTGTACATGTGGATCTTTTTCCTGTTTTATGATCTCTTTGGGATACAGCCCTAGAAGTAGTGTTGCTGGGTCACAAGGTATACACAGTTTTGTAACCCTTTGGGTATAGCTCCAAATGGCTCGCTGGAATAGTGGGGTTATGAAGTGAATAATTTGGAGACAATTAGATGGTTCAGTAGATAGATCCTAGTCTTAGAATAAGAAAGACCTGAATTCAAATCTGGCTTCAGGCACTTGCTGTGTCACCCTAAGCAAGTCATTTAACTTCTGTTTTTTCAACTGTAAAATAGGGATTATAATAGCACCTGTACCTCACAAGGTTGTTGTGGAGATCAAATGAGATAATGTATGTAAAGCACAAATGGTAACTGAACTGAATCATCAGTATTTTATGAGGGTCTTGTCCTATGCCCCAGTGCTCTAAACCAATCAGTTATTTTGCTGCAGTAACCTTTACACAATAACATACAGTAACTAAGATATGAACTAAACCCCAGGCTGCCCTAATTAAATTTTAGGTTTTATTTTTTAACAGAAATTTATTTGCTCTCCAACCCACCCTTACCCCACCAGAAAAAGAAAAACAAAACCCTTATAACAAATACACGTAACCAAGAAAAACAAATTCCCTCCTTAGCTGTGTCCCCAAAAAATATATGCCTCGTTCTATACCCCAAGTACATCACTTCTCTGTCAGGAGGTCACCAATGGCACTGACCACACTGTGCCCTGCAGAGTGCAGAAGCTGTGTGTAGAGTTTCATTGGCTGGGCTAGGGACTCAGGGTCTACTTTACTGTGAGCGTCTTTCTAGACTAACTTTTCAGGCCACTTTGCCTTGTGATAGAGAGCATGAATTTGGTCTTTAGGACTTTGCTCCCTCAGAATGCTCATTTTCTTGGAGCCACCCACTTTTCCTCCTATTTTCTGTTCTTCGTCTCTGGAATCCTAAAGACCCTCTGTGATCTCTCCTTTGTGTTATTATTAATTAATTAATATTAATTATTATTATTAATAATAATAGCTAGTGTTTTGAGTTTCACAAAGCACTTTACACGTTATTGTATTTTATCCTCACAACAACTCTGTGAAGTAGGTGTGGTTATTATTATTTTATTATTATTATCATTACCATTTTAAGGAAGTTAAGCCTGGAAGAGATTAAGTGGCACATAGCTAGTGCTGGGTCAACTGGACCGAATGGGCCTCTAACCTGTGGAGCAGATAGAGACAGCAGAGTCAGGAATCAAACAGAAATTTAATTTCAAAGTGAGAGAAACAGCTCACAAGCAAGGAGGCAGATTAGACACGTGCTGGGGCCCCTCCCTTAATGGGGGGACCTGCTTTAGTGTGGCTGAACCTTCATTTACATACTTGTGGGTAGACAAAGAGTCAAACAGTATAATATAGCAGCAGTGAGGCACCGTTGTCTAGTGACAAAAAGTCTATTCATAGCAGGGCTTCACGTCTGGGCCTGTTGGTGCTTGCCCAGGCTCAGCGACCATCAGTTCCAGAAGGTGAGCACAAAGGATTGTTGTTATGCCAAGGTCAGGGCACAGTTTGCTTGCTGCACTTTAGCGCTGGAAAACAGGGCATCTCCTAATATCTTGACAAGTGTCTAAGGTGGAATTCTAACTCAGGTGTTCCTGACTCCGAAGTCTAGCACTCTGTCCGCTGCACCACCCAGTTGCCTCCGTATGTGAAGTCCACGAAGCATCCCATGGTCTTATCACCTCTAGAGTTGGAGGAAGGGCAGGATCAAACTGTGGCATGAGAGTGTTAAGAAGGGAGATAGCCCTTTTAACTGGGCCGATTACATAAGTACCTTGTGTAATAGATAGAATGCTGGACTTGGAGGCAAGAAGACCTAGGTTAAAAGTCTGTCTGTGACACTAGCTGGGTGAACATTAGCGTTAACCTTTCCGAGCCTCAGTTTTCGCATCTGTAAAACTGGGATAATAACTGTAGTGCCTACTATACTGAGTCGTTGTGAGGCTAAAATAAAATCCTCTAAAGAACTTTGTAAACCTTAAAGTGTTATGTCAGCATCAGCTACTGTAAGTCTTATCATCGTCACCTTTTATAACATCTCCTGTCCTCTCTACTACAACTATCATATGTGCATGTGAAATGTGTTGATTTTCTTCAAAACTTCAGAGATCCGTGATTCTATCAGTGTGAGGATTTCCTTTATACAAATCATAATGCTCTGCTTCTTAGAGAACTTTTTCATATGTTGCTGGGGTCAAAAATAATTCATCACCTTGCGGCCAACTCTCTGCTGAGAACCCTTATGAATTTTGGAAGGCTGGTCTTCAGATAATAGAAATACAGTTTGTTGCCCTGAACGTATTTGGAGCTTTTCCAGCTTGCTGTCCATGGGTGTAGGCTTCAAGTCACATCCAGTGAGTTGGAGCATAGGACTCTCGTGGAGAATGTATGCATATATTTAGGGGTATGCTAGAAACAGCTCCAACCAGCTCCCTCCCTCCTGTTGTGAAAATGTTTAATGTGAGCATTTACACCTCAGAAATTGGCAAATGCCACAAATCTGGCCTTGATTTCTTGTTTTGTTGATTCTAGACTTCAGAAAGTGATGAAAAAATAATGCAGATTAAACTTAAGTGTCCTGCATATTTTTTTTTCTGGAGAGCTGGTTATTAAACACTTACCAATATATTCGTGGACATGTTCCTTTTCAGATTGAAGTGAATTATGATTAATTTAATTTTGAGAATTTGGTAATAGCCCCTAAAATAATTGGAGAACCTTCTCCCTGCCTCCTGGATATTAGATAACTGTGCATTTCAAGTGCTGCCTTAATATTCAGAAGAGAAGCCTTTGTGATGGATGTACTTACTCCATGTCTCTGAGCCTTATTTTTTTGTGACAAATCTAGTTTTATGCAACATAATAATACGAAGCGATGTTCGTCTGCTCTTTCTTTACATCTGTGGTTCTTTCTACGACTAGTTACCTTATTGTCTGAGGATGTGACTTTCCAAATGGAAACAATAAATGACGATGCCTTGTATAAGTGTATGATTTTAAGCAAATCATCCCACTGCACAGTCTACTGATTTCTAAGGCAGGAAAAATGCTTCAAGCTCTTCAGATTAAAGATTACAGAGAATGCAGAGCACTGATGTTTGTTTCTTGCTAACCTGCTGCCCAGACTGTCTCCTGTGCAATAAGAGAAACACAAAATCTACCCAGGGAACCCTGACAAAGAAAGAGAACCTTGGGTTTGGAGTCGGAAAATCTAGGGTTGAGTCTTGGCTTTGCGACTTCTTTGTGCCCTGTGGTAACCTTGGGCGCATTACTGACCATTCTGGGCCTTGGCTCCCAGATATATAAGAGGGTTGAAGTGGATGACTTCTCACATCGTCCAGCTCTGGATCCTATGATCCCATGGCTCACGGGAGGCACAATTCATAGTTTCTAGAAGTATCTGAAGGGTTCTTTCCACTCTAACACGATGTCCTCTGGTATGGACTCTGAGATAGGGGATGTGACACATGGTATATGTTTTGAACATCTCTGTACTTGAGCTGGTTTGAATATATGCCTCTTAGGGTACTTCCTCATTCTTCCTATATTTTCTGAGCCCTCTGTCTCCTGCCCATGTATACCTTCCATCAGGTAGTTTTTCTGATCTATAAATCATATGTATTTTTATTATCCTACTGTCATTTCAAAACTTCAGGGACTTTTAGTCTTATCACATGTTAATATCAGAGAGCCCTGGCAAAATTCCTCCATGAATGCTTCCCTGGAGTGAATTTTCTATCAGCCATCCCACATCATACATGCATGGTTCAGGAAGAGGATCTCATTTTACAGATAAAAACCAGACCCAGTAGGTGAAGTGAATTCCTCAGGGCCATTGGCAGATCTGATTCATTCCCCTGCCTATGTGCTCTCTCTTAGGCCAGGCTGCCTCGATTCAATCTGACTCACATTTATTAAGCACCGATTATGTGTGGGGCAGTGGGCCAGGTTCTGGGAATGCAGTGATGAAACATGATTCGACAAAAATGTATTCAATGTCTACCGCTTACAATCCACTGTGCTAGGTGCTGAGGATACAAAGAAGCAAAGCAGTGTTAGGAATCTTACATTCTACTGGGGGCAGGCAGGCAGGAGACAGTAGAAATATAAGATATTTTGATGTGGGAAAGAGAACTAACAACTGAGAGGATTAGGGAAGGTGGCACCTGATCGAATCCTTGGAAGAAGATAATGATTCTGAGAAGCAAAAATAAGGAGAGAGTCCATCTGGGGCATGGAGGATGATGTGTACAAGTGCATAGAGGTGGGGGGATGGAATGTGAGTTCATTGAACTGCTAATAATCCAATTTGGACGGAACACAAAGTACATGAAAGGTAGTAATATAAAACAAGGTCGGAAAGGTAGTTTGGGGCCAGATTTTGGAGGACCTTAAACACCAGTCTAAAGAGTTTGTAATTTATCCTAGAAGCAATAAAAAAATAGATTTTTTGAGTAGAAGAATAACATAGTGAGACCTGTGCCTTATTCATCAATAAATACTTTGGTCTAAGGGTAGAGGATGGTTGAGGAAGAAATGAGATGGAACCAGGGAAAACAATTAGATGCTTTTTATAATAGTCAGATGAGAAGGAATGAGGCCCTGTACTAGGGTTGTAGCCGTGTGAGTGGAAAGTAGGAGATGAGTGCAAGAGATACCGTGAAGGTAGATTTGGAAACATTTGCCAGCTGAGAATATGAGACCCGAAGGAGAAGGAAGAGTAAATACTAACTCTAATGTCATGAACTTCAGTGGTTAGGAAAATGGTAGTATCTTCAGTAGGGAATGGGAAATAGGGAAATTTAGGGGACTGGAGGATGTTGAGTTTGAGACAACTATAGGTCAACCATCAGAGATGTCCACCCGGTACTTGCTGATATGGAACTGAGCTCAGGAGAAAAATTGGAATTGGATATATTTAGATTTGGGAATCATCTGTTTAGAGATAAGAATCCATGGGAGCTGAGAAGGTCACCAAGGGAGGAAATGTAGAAAGAGAATGGAAGACAGCTCAGGACAGAACCTTGAGAGAGAATCATGCATAGAGGGAAGAAGGTGGTTGGTGAACAGAACTGCAAAGGAGTTTGAAAAGTAATGGTCAGATAGGTAAGAGGTGTACCAGAAGAGGGCAGTGTTTTGGAAGCCAAGGAAAGAGAGGGCAGAGGGTATTTGTATTTAGGGAGAGGGAGTAGACAATAGTGTTAAAAGTTGAAGATGTCTACAAGGTTAAGGACAGTTAAAAAAGGAGGGGAAGGGGGATTGAATTTAGCAGTTAGCTTAATAATAACCAAAATTTATAGAGTAGTAAGCTTTTATAAAATGCTTTATAAATATTTATCTTCACAATAACCCTGGGATAGGTGCTAGTATTATCATCCCCCTTTTTTTGGGTGGGGGGAAGGCAAGGCAATTGGGGTTAAGTGACTTGCCTAGTAAGTGTCTGAGACTGGATTTGAACTCAGGTCCTCCTGACTCCAGGGCCTGTTCTCTACTCACTGCGCCACCTAGCTGCCCCTATCATCCCCATTTTACAGATGAGGAAACTGAGGCCAAGAAAAGTTTAGTGACTTGCCCAGGGTCGCATAGCCAGCTGGTATATGAGGGCAGAGTTGAATTCAGGTCTGCCTGACTCCAAGTTCAGCACCCTAGCCATTGCTCTTTATCATTACTTGACAAAAAACTTTCTTAACAAAAGTCCTATGAGGTAGACAGTGCAAGTGAGTGGTATTATCCCCTTTTATTGATAAGGGATCTTAGACTCAAAGGTAAAGTGATTTGCTCAGTCACACACCTAAAAAGCATCAGGGCAGGGATTTGGAAACTTGGGTTTTCTCATTACAAGTCCAGTACTTTTTCTATTATAGAGTCCTACCCTGGGCTGTTTAACAGCTACCTTCTTCCCCACTCCCTCCCCCCATCCCCCAAAGAGTATGCACTGCATGCTTATATGTTTAATCTGCAATGTTAACATTTCTTATGTCTAGATAATCAGCAAAACAATACATCAAGCCATATTTTACAGCTTGCCAATTTCCAAGGTTTAAATGACCTTGCTTAAAATTTAACAATCAACTCTCCCAGCCAGTTCAAGATGGTCCAACCACTTTCAGGAATAGTCTCTGTCCTTGAGTAGCTTAAAATTTAGAAGCAATTCTTAATAGATGAAGTAAAAACCTCTCATAAACTGAATGAAAGTGAGGGAGGTCTAATGTCCATTCTTTTGGCTGAGTTACACTAGACTTTTACTGCATTTAGTCATAATTATCCAAAGTCAAGCCACGTACTTCAGTTTTTCTTAATAATAAGCTGTTTGTAAAGAATTTTGAATCTATAGGCATATGTGAGCTGTAGTAATACTGTATTGATTTTTGTTTGGAAGGGCTGAACTGAGTTTACCAACCTCATTTCACATAGACTTCTGAATTGCCATCAGTGAGAATCAAGTTTCATACATCACCAACCAAGATTGGCCTTGAGCCAGTGACATTGAGAAGACCTAGATCGCATCAGTCCCCAGAGCGGTACAACTACCTCTGGCATTTTGCCTTCTAATGCGGTTGGTTTTAGCATACATATGATTAAATCCTTGGCATTCAAACATGCTGAGTTTCACAATGAAGGTGTTCATGCTGGGTTGATTAAGGACTCTTGTCCTTTCGGCAGAGTTCACACTGGCTCTCCATAGCTCACCGTGCCATGTGTGAATCAGATTCTGAGAATGCTAAATAGGCCAGTAGTGATTTATAAACTCAAGAATTCCCTAGGCATATACATGTGATGAAAAGCCACCACTTGGGTAACTTTTCTGTTGCCAGGATGCAGTGGATTAGGGGTTTCTGCTTGAAAGACTTTCTGGTCCTGGGACTTCAACCTTTCTCTTTTTGTTTCTCTAACTGAAGGTACCCCTCCCTGTCCCCCGCCTTGTCTTCAGTACACTGTGGGCATAGTCATAAGATCACAGGATGTCAAGGCAGGCAGGGACCTTAAAATCTCTTCATTTTACAGATAAAGAGAATGGGGCTTAAAAGCCTAACAACACACAACAAATCAAGATTTAAACCAAGATTTAAATTTAAAAAGATTTTACTT
Organism: Phalanger gymnotis; assembly: GCA_028646595.1. NCBI lineage: Eukaryota > Metazoa > Chordata > Mammalia > Diprotodontia > Phalangeridae > Phalanger > Phalanger gymnotis. The sequence continues at coordinate 168,048,762 of CM053623.1, forward strand.
GACTCTAAATCCCGTGATCTTTCTAAACTACAGAAACGATTATGATGTAAGGGAATCCTGGGATATGGAGTATATCTCAGAGTTGGAGAGGACCTCAGAGGCCATCGCATCAAGAATCCTTTCCTTGATGTACCCAACAAGGGGTTATCCAGCCGTTGCACAAATATACATTGTGAGGAGGAATCCACTATCTCCTGAGGAAGCCCATTCCACTTCCAGAAAGTTCTAATTTTTAGGAATGTTTTCCTTACTCCAAACCTAAATGATTTTTTTGTTTTGTTTTTGCAATATCTACCCATTGTTCCTAGTTCTATTGTCTTGAGACAAGGAGAACAAGTCTAACTTCTGCACAGAACACTTGAGTGCCACCTAAGGCCACACATAACTCCCTTAAGTCTTCTCTTCTTCAAAGTAAATATCTCTGGTCCCTTCACCTTATCTTCTTAAGTATAAACTTCCACCCATTGCTCCCAGTTCTCTCTTTGGGGATAAATAGAATAAAATTTCTCTTACATGTGATAGTCTTTCAGGTAATTAACCCTAAATCTTCTCTTTACTGCATAAACACCTTGAGTTCCTTATACCAATCTGCAATTTTCATGAACTCAAAACCCTTTGCCATACTGGCTTCCCTCCTCTGGACACTTTCCAGCTTACCAACATCCCTCCTTTGAGATATTCAGAAATGAATACAATACTCCAGATGTCATCTGACCAGGGCATAATACAGTTCTGGATATTATGCCTCTCAATGAAGTCTAAAATTACTTAGCTATTAGTTTTCTTGGCTGCCAGATCACACTGTTAACTCATATCGAGACTGCCATCCCCTAAAACCCCCAGATCTTTCTCAAATGAGCCATGTCTAACCACACCTCCCCTATCATAGACTTATTTAGTTGATTTTCTAAACCCAAGTATAAATCTGACTAAAACATCTATGCCTATTAAATTTCATCTTATTATATTCATCCCAGTGTTCCCATGTATACAGAAATATTTATAGTGTCACTTATCTGTAGTAAAAAAAGAAGTAGGAGGAAAAATGTGTACATGTTGATAGGAGAATGGCTGAACAACTTGTGATATATGAATGTAGTGGAATATTATTGTGCCCTAAGAAATGAAAAACATGAAGAATTCAGAGAAACTTGGAAAAATTTGCAAGAAATATTGTGGAACAAAATTAGCAGAGACAGGAGAATAATATATACAATGACCATAGTAAGGTAAAGGAAAACAACCCAGAAAGACTTCAGAACTCTGTTCAATGTAGCGATCTATCAGAGGACTGCTAGAAAATCATGCCTACTGCCTCTTGGCAAAGAGGTGGTATACCATAGGTGCAAAATGAGGCAAGTATTTTTCCAATCTATTTATTTTAAATACACTTATTTGTTATAAGGCAGGATTCTGTTTGGGGACAGAGGAGGCATTGAGATGTGACAATGATATTTAAAAAGAAATAGAGCATCAATAAAACATTTTAAAAGGAAAAAAAATAGCATGAGGAACTTTGCCAGAAGTTTTGCAAAGATCTTGAAAAACCCAACCCACAGCATTTTCCTGATCTAACAGACTAGTAACCCTGTGAAAAAAGAAAATAAGATTGGTCTTGTAGGACCTGTTCCTGATGAACATTATCTGATCACCACTTCCTTTTAATTTCCTTCCTAAAATTTCCTTTTAATAACACCAATGAGATTGAATTTTTTTTTAACCAGGAATCAAGTTCAAGCTTATTAAACTAGAATTAGCATTCTGGTCTTATTCTGTTTCCCTTTTTTTGAAAATCAAGCTGCCATTTCCCTTTCTTCAATATTTTGGTACCTCTGCTAATTCTTTCATAGGGCTAGTCATGGTTCATTGGTCACATCTTCTATTTCTTCTGTTCCTGATCACATAGTTCATCTGAGCCATGTGAAAAACTAAAGATAAATATCACAGAGAAGACAATGGAGAGTTGCATGCATTGTGGGTAGGAAGAGATGGGCTGGTCATGTGATAAGAGTAAGAGGTGACGTAATAGAAATCCAGAGTGCTCCACTGGTATATTTGTGATATTGAAAAAATATTAAGTGGACCTTCTTTATGTGGAAAATGTTTGGGAGCGCTTGCACAAGAGTCACAAAGGATGGGTAGGCATGGAAAGACTGCAACCTGCATTGTTGGAGGAAATTACCAAATCAGTAAGATCACACATCCAGTTGAATATTAGCTGTACCCTTCCAGAACCATATTGAAATCTTGGGTAGATATCTTTGAGGCGTCTTAAATCTAACATGTCCAGAGTGGAATTCATTATCTTTTGTCCTAAACCCTATCACCACCACCCCCTCAAACTTTGCTATTTCTATTAAGAGCACCCTCTTCCTTCTAGCCTGTCAGTCTTCACAATCTCAGTGTCACCCTTGACTTTTCACTTTTTGTTTCCTCCCTATGATCAATCAATTTCCAGGTCCTGTCAATTCTACCCCATATCATGTCTCATAGCTATCCATTACATAGCCACCATCCTTGTTTAGAGTCTCAGAATCTCACAATGGTTTCCTAATTATAAAACTGGCTTCTAGTCTCTCTCCTCACTAATCTATACCTGTCAAATTAATATTATGAAAGTTCATATCTTGGCCACGTCACTCTCCTATTCCAGAATCATCAGTAGTTCCCTGTTGCCTTTAGGATAAAATACAGACTCATCTTGGAATCTAAAACCCTTCATAAGTTCTTGCCTAACTTTCCAGACTTACTGCATATTACTTGCCTGCACACATCCCCAGCAAAACTGGCCTCCCAGTGGTTCCTTGAATTTGATGTTGCATCTTTCACCTTGATGGTTTTGGATAAGCTGTCGCACATGCCTGAGGGTACATGCACTGCCTCCTCACCTTCACCTCTTAGCTTCCTTCAAGGCTCATCTCAAGACCTACAACCTGTGGAAAGCCTTTCTTGATCGCCCTAGCTATTCACCCTCCTCAAATCATAAGTTTTTGGTTTTTATGTTTAAATATTAACATCCCCCAGTTGAACATGAACTCTTTCAGGTAGGGGCCAGTTTTCATTTTGCCTTTGTGTAATAGACTCTCAAGCTCACGCTCCCTACCCCCAGCACTAATGAGTCAGGTCCCTAGAACTTGGATCCTTCTCCTCTCAGGGTTTTAGGGGTGGGAAGCCTGAGGAGTTAGGAATGGTTATCTGGTATTATCATTCATAAGTTCTTCCTCCTCATATGTTTCTCCAGTTAATTATCAGTCGTCAATTAGCCATCCAGATTTAATTAGTGTTTAGAAATGGTCAAGGGACAGGGTCAAGAGAGAAAATTCAATAAAGGGGGATAGGTTAGGAAGAAGCAAAATATAGTTA
>CM053623.1:168052224-168093583 GCA_028646595.1 Phalanger gymnotis
GCCATCTTGGAGTGGGGGGGTGGAAATGGGGAGAAAATCTGTAATTTAAATGCATGTGAAAATCAATGCTGAAAACTAAACATATTAAAAATATATTTAAAAAAAAAGAAATTATTAACTGCCTCAGGGAGACATCTCTAGGAGATATTCAGATATTTGAAGCTTCTCATTCCTGCCTTCTTCACTACTATCATTCCTCTATGCCAGGATTGTCAGGATTATGATCTGTTTCCCAAACGCCTAGTCTTTTCCTTCTTTTTGGTAGAAGTAGTCTGGAGTACATTCTGATGATAATATTGCTTCTGTTTCTGCCTTAAGTTTTTTCTCCTCCATGTTTCCTTCTCTGGTTCCTGGATTTTTTCATATGGGCATGTTTCATAGATAGGAATGTTACTTTGCATCTAACCCCCCACCTTTATCTGCCCTGTTTTCTTTTGAGTAAGAAACTATATTCTAATACATTGGTTTCATCCAGTCAATCTTCACTGATACCTGTGAGGCCCAATTTGCCTCCTTGTGCAAGGATCTCTTTTTTACCTTCTTTATTCCCCAACAGAAATGTAAAAAATAAAATAACAACTGTCATGCAATTGTGTATAAGTAAGTTGCAAGTAAATAGCCTTTCCATATTTAGATAGTTTGTCTCAATTTAAGGCAATTATTAACCTTTACCAGGTCTTTCATTTTTTTCCCATTTAGTTAGCTAGTTTTCCCTTGAGTATCTTTGTCCTGCCTTGTTAGTCTATGCTTTCCTCTATTCTGATTCCAACACCAAATCTCATTCTCCCATGGCCACCAAAGAAGGAAGATTTTTTATATCTGGGACCTAAGTCCGCCTTTGGTTCCAGGTGGAAACTGTTTTTCTTGTAGCCACTTGATCCTTGATTCAAGAGATATCTTGGTTTCTGACCTCAACGTTTGTTTTTCAACCACTTAATCAATCTGCAAACACTGTGTTAAATGCTGGGAAACAAATACAAAAGTGAAACTGTGTCTATTCACAACTGGGGAGATTGTGTGTGTGTGTGTGTGTGTGTGTCTGTAGGCACATATGCATATATTCCCAGTGGGTGTATGTGTGCACACATATATGCACATAGATACACATGTGTACATATTTACACAATGTGTATGCATATAAATTGATGCATATGTGTGTGCATATATAAACATATGTGTGTATACATAATATATACAAAATGATACAGGGTAGTTTGGGCAAAGATTGTACAAGTAGTTGGTGGAAGGGGGCAGGGCAGGATCAGGGAAAGCTTCATGCAATAGGTGGCACTTGGAGGAAACGTGGAATTCTAAAAGGCAGACACGAGGAAGAAACACATTCCAGGTTATCATAAAGCCAGTACAAAAATAAAGAGACAAAAAAAATGGAGTGGCATGTGTGTGGAGCATAGAGGAAGCCACTATGGCTGGATCAGAGAGTGCATGGAGGGGAATAATGTGAAAAAGATTGGAGAGGTAGGAAGGAGACAAGTGATGAAGATATTTCTCTGCCAGCGGATTCTATACTTGATCTTAGAGGTAATAGGGAAAATGCAAAGTTGAGTAAGGGGAAACACGATAATACCTGTGTCTTAGGAAAATCACTCGGTGTCTGTTTGGAAGACAATTTTGAATGCAGAGAGGCTTGAGGGAGGGAGACTAAAATGGAGATTATTGCAGTAGTTCAGGTAAGATGTGATGAGAGAGCCTGGACTATTTGGAGGCTGAGTTAGTAGAGAGGTAGGGGCATACATGAGAGATGTAATGGAGATAAAAGTGACAAGATTAGGAAGCTGATGGGGAGGGGAGTTGAGGAAGAGTGAAGAGTTGAAGAGATCCCAAATTGTGACCCTGTGTGTCTGGAAGGAGGGTGGTGCCCTTGACAGGAATAGGGACATATGGAAAAGGGGTAGGTTTGAGAGGAAAGATATTTGTGTTCTGTTTTAGGCATGTTGATTTTGAGATGCCTCCAGGACATCCAGTTCAAAATGTCCAGTAGGTATGTGCTGATGTAGAAGAGGACAAGAAGAAAGAGACTAGGGATGGATCTGTGTCTTTATCATCTCTATCTGTATCTATCACTATCTACATCTCTTTATCTATCTAGGAAGCAGCTGCTTAGAGGCAGTAATTATACCCATGGGAGCTGATAAGGTTAATGAATCAACCAGTAAATATCTATAAAGTTCATACTATGGTGGGCTGGGGATGCAAAATGAGGCAAAAAACAGTCCCTCCCCTCAAGGAGTATACAATCTAATGGGAAGGGAGATAACATGCAAACGTATGTAACAGTGGTGGGATTCGGTCAGTTCACGCCAGTTCAGTAGAAGCATACCTAATTGAGTTCTGCTAACTGGTTGTTAGCAAAGGCGGGGCCTGCGCCCACCGTGTTAGCAGCAGAGATGGTGCCTTGGCTCGGTTCCATGGAGAACTGGCTGTTAATTCATTTGAATCCCACCACTGTTATATATCTATATCGATGTATAGATATACATACACACAAGCTATACCCAGAATAAATGGGAAATAAGTAACAGAAGGAAGGCAGTAGAATTAAGAGGGGTTAGGAAAGGCTTCCTGTAGAAAGTGGGATTTTAGTTGGGACTTAAAGGAAGCCAGGGAAGCTAGAAGGTAGAGATGAGGAGGGAGAGCATTCTAGGCATGGGAGACAGCCAGAGAAAATGCCCAGAACTGAGAGTTGAAATGTCTTATTCATGGAATAGGGCAGGAGGCCAAGGTCACAGGATCAAAGAGTATATGGCAGGGAGTAAAGGAGTAAGAAGACTGGGAAGGTAGGAAGGGACTTTGTCTCCCTGACTCCACCAATTCTATCTTTCCTGGTCTTTAGCTTTTATGCTTCTTATGGCTTCAAGCTTTGTCTATTTGCCCATAACTATTTCTCATTCCTCAATTTTCTCATGATTCTAAGTTGTTTCTGTACCAAATTTCTACCCTTTAAAAAAATAAACCAAATCCTTAATTTCTTTCACAATATTGTCTCCTTTTCTGGGTCTGTCATCTTCCCCTAAGAGTTGATAGGAATAGCTTCAGAAAATTATATTCTCATTCTTAAATCTCATTGGAGTCCTCAAATAGAAAAATGAGCATATATAAAGCCCAAATAGATTTCAATTGCTCTAACATCAGGTAGACAAAAGTAGTGTTTATAATCAATATACAGTTTTTAAAAATAAGTTTTTGTTTTTATATCACTGTCATTTCCACAAGTATCCCCACTACCCTACATGATTTGAACCCGTCTTTTTAACAAAGTTTGAAATATAATGTCCCTTTCAGATAAATACAGCAGTTTAGCAATGAAAGGGAAAGAAAACATCTTTTTGTATAAAGTAAATTGTAATCACTGTCATAGGATGTGACTTATGGATAAATATTTTGATGATTAAAAGGAGTAGAAATAGACGTATGTTATAATATACACTGTTGGGTTTGTCTGTTTTCAAAGAGGACCATGACATCAGGGAAATGGTGACATGACTTGCAGTTGACTTTGATTCGAGTGATGGAGGGCTGTGCAAGGTCACCAGCCTCACTTTCTCTTCCAGAGCCATCCCAGTCCAGTGGCCTGATATTCACCAGGATAACTGGAGGTGGACCAGGATGCACTGGGGTACCCCGGCCCTTTTAGGCTAAGGTCTTTTTAGGTCCTCGTGAGGTAATGCCCATTCAGGGAATAGGCCTCTTTAAGAAGTTAATTAATATACACTGTTAATATGAGTATGAAGAAGGAGCTTTCATATGTTATTTGGATTGCTTTAGAGAAAAAAATGAGCTGTAATTTTTGTGAGGATTTGTATGTTTTTGTTGATGAGGTTGAGTAATATCTCATTTGTTTGGGGACAATTTAATATTATAAAAAGGCAGAGGTAGATAAGTTTGAATGTAAAGAAACAAAAGAAGAGATCACTAAAGAGAAAGACTACCATGTTAAAAGACATCAGAGAACTGCAAAGCCTGATGATATATCAATTAATTTGCATATATACATTTTATTATTAAAGATCATAAAACTAAAATAATGAGAAAATCTGTAAACATTTGGAGATTGAATTATGATTTAAAAGGACCATGAACTTGGAACTTTGGAGAGTTTTGACTTTTTAAACAAAAGGTACATCATTGAGAGTCAGGGGTTCTCATTTAAACAACTGAAGACATAGCAGGAAGGGAGGAGGGACAGCATAGGAACTGGAGAGAAAAATTGAAGAGTCATCAAGAAAAACCAAAATCTGCCCTGTGGGCATTGGCATGCTGGTAAATGTTTAACAATCAGCTTTGGGGACAAGGGAGTGTTCACAGGACATACCTTTGAGTTTAATCTGCATTGTTAACATTTTCACCATCACTGAAGTCTAGACTCTAGACAATCATCAAAACAATAATTCAAGCCTTGACTTGTAGTATTTCAAATGTTCATACCAAAAATGATACAATTGGCTCTCTTTAGCTGGTTGGAGCTAGGTCTAGCACACCCCTGCCTGCTGTGGCAGTTAGAAGCAGTCATCCAATAGAAGGCTTCAGCTGAATGAGTCAAAGAGCAACTTAACTTCATCTGCCAAGAGTTCTAATGAGAACTATTGCCCTTCAGCACCACCCATTATGGAAAGTGAAGCTTTCCATAAGGGTTTGTTGCTCTCTGCTGCCACTTATGGCTTGAGAAGGAAAAGCAGGGGAGGGGTATTTGCATCTGCTTTGGTATCCTAGTGAGCTGACTGTTTGGACGGCACAGTATTTGGGTCTGTGACTGTGAAGCTGATCTAGTCTATATAACCCAGAGAGAGTCACAGCCTTGCAGTTCTGTTGCTTAAAGAGAAATGAACAGGTTTCTAGATGCCCTTTTAAGGGTGATGGTTTTTACTGAAAAACCCTTAAAAGGCTGTGTTTGAGGAAAGAGAAGAAAAGGGTTTCCCCAGCTAGAGAGAAGTAAGGATCATCAAGCAAGCAAAGACACAGTTTCATGTGGTGAAACTGAATGGTTCCTGAATGGACCAATAACACTGAGGCCAGCAGCCCAGAAGTGTGAGTTACCCTAAGCATAGGAGCTTTCCTTCCTTCCTCATGTGCTTCTCTGGCAGGTGCTTATAAGTGTGGACCCACTCTTCATCATAGCTTTTGAGTATAATTGGTAGAAGAGTATGATATCATTTTATGTATATATTATGATATATTTTATTATGTGGTATGTTTCTTTTGCCTTATCAAGTAAATGGTTATGTTTAAAATCTAGAAGTGTCAATATTTGGGAGTGCCTGGTTTTTAAATATCATACATTGTATGGATGTGTTACCTTGTAAGTGTTTGGCTATAGAGAAAGTAAACGCATTACATGTAAAACACATTACATGTAAGAAGGAGAAGTGTATTATCCTCCAGTAGGGTAGGACCCTGAGAGAGTTCGATGTAACCATGTCATGGTGGTCTGCTTCTGGGAACTTAGACCTGCCAGGGTGAGAGCAAGTTGGAATGAGTAAGCTAAACCCAGAAACAAGTAAGGTGTTGGACCTGCCATGAGAGGAGGAATGAAATGCATACACACACACACATACACACACACACACACACACACAGCTATATCTTGTGTGATATTTTGGAGACATCAATACATCACTTTATCTCTGATACCCCACTGGTAAGGACAATGCTCAACTCTTTCCATGTTACAAGAGAAAAAAATTTTTTAAGCTAAAACAACCAGCCCAGGCACCACAGCTGACAGTAGATACAACATTCCACACCCATATTCCTTACAACTCTGCCAAAAGGAAGGAGAATGAGTTTCATCATTTGTTTTCCAGGACCAAGATTGGTCATTATAATCACTATGTAATTACATAGAGTTTGGCTTCCTTCTAGTGTTCTTTTCATTTACATTATTGCAGTCATTGTGTATATCTTTCCCTTGGATCTGCTTACTTCACCCTGCGTCAGTTCATACAAGTCTTCCCACCACATGTTATTTTGAGGAAGGGCTTTTTTAGGTTATTTATTTGCTTGGGGTTTTTTCTCCCCACATTACCTTAGTCATAGAAACCAGCACCAAAGGGTGGAACTTATAGGATAAAGGTTTTAACTCAGTATGAAAATGGATTTCTTAACAATTGGAGCTGTCTAAAAATGGAATGAATTGCTTTATGAGCTAGTGAGTTCTCTGCCATAGAAGCTTTCAAGCAGAGGGTGGGCAGCCACTTACTGGGATGTTTTTCAAGGTAATTCACCATTGGGTAGAGTAACTGGACTAAATGACCACCAAAGTACCTTCTGTTCTAAGATCCTACATCCCTATAATCATAGAACCAGAGATCCTTGGAAGAGACTTTAGAAATCTCCTAACTCATAACTATTGGAAATCTGACATCACTCTGAAGTTAGTCCATTTTTATTTAAAAAGACCTTACCTCACTCTAACTGGAGCTACTTTCAAATCTCTTGTATGATATTTAGGGAGCTTTAGCAATGTCTTCAGTAGCCTTGTTGAAAAAAATTTAAAAGATGAAATCTTGCCCAGCAAAAGACTTTTCAGAAGGGCTTTAATTATAAAATAACAGGTTCCACATCACACCCCACCCATGTTAGCCAAGGTTACATTTCTGAACTTCAACTGAAAGCAGGAACTAGCTATAAAATTCAGTGAGATCATAACCAATTTAAGCCATACTTATAAAGGAAATTTGATCATCAAGTTGTGACCCTAGGATTAAGTGGGAAACCTTCATTGGTGAGGAGAAAATTTTGGGGAAAACTTAAGGAAAATCTCCAGTTATAGGAAATCCACTAGAAGTCTTTACAGTATAAATGAATTCTGCAAAGAGTCTTAAGGGAAGCAATTGGACATGCAGGAAAAGGAAAAAATGCTTCCAGGTGCAGACTGAAATTGGGAAAGGAAGATAACAGAGATGTAGATGAGAGAAGAGAACAGAGAAGGCAGATGGGATTATTATCCTAGGCAGAATAGGGAAGTGATATAGGGAAAAGGAGTTAATGAGTGAAGTGATCTTGGCAGAAGAAGAGTGTAGAAGCCTTTGAAGGTGTGGAAGTGTCTGAAAATAGAGTAATGGGAATTGTTGGCTATGGAGGTTTTAGATTCACATATGGCATCCAGCTGTTGTGTTGATATCTGGCTGCCCAGCATTTTATCCAGATGTTCACTTAGTGCCCGACATGGTGGCTCACTGACTCTCAAACCACAACAACCATAGGTTGTTAGCTATGAATCTGATAATGAATAAATGACTTTAATCTTTCAGATAATGATGAGAAAGGCAATAAGGCATAATTGACTATATAGAACTGAATTATAATTCTCACTTTTTACCATGTGACCCATGTCTCTCTTTGCCAGTTCAAAGCCATGGGGATGTGGGAAAATTCCCTTCATGATGTTACTGAATTTTAAAAAATGAGTGCTGCGCATTTAAAAATATACAAGATACTAAGGTAATTACAACAGAAAAATCTCTTCAACACTGTAGTGTGGAGATTGACAGATTGGATTATTGGTTTCTTTTCTTGAATCTGTTGTTGATTTCAGTTCAGTTCAACAAACATTAATTCTTTGACAGAAGGCCAGTCATGAGCTGCTCAATACCTCCATTCCTCCAGTTATTAAGACATTTTAAAATGCAAAATGCATTTAATCTTGCTCTGAGATATTATTGTTAATGACTGATGCCTTGTTAGAAGCCTTAAATTCATGGAATAAAAAGATCCTGAAAGAAATACAAAGATTTGTAACATTTTAAATCAATATTTAAGGTTTTTGGTCATATCAATGTAGTTATTCCTTGCCTTTGGTTGCAGTTTAGTTTTATCCAGAAAGGGTTATGAAAGTTTCAGACCTCAGGCCATGGAAGAAAATGAAGCAGCGGCTGACATGATCACTGTCCTCAAGTATCTGGAGAGTTGTCTCCTGGTAGAAGGATACATGAAAGTGGCAAAGAGGCCAATTTTGACTTAATGTAAGGTAATATCTCTTTACAATTAGATGTACACAGAAGTAGAACAGGCCACCTCAAAAATAATCTTCTTTTTCTGTTCTACTTTGTATGTGAAAAAATGCTTACATTTTATTTAGCATTGTTAAGTTCAGAATAAAAAATTTAAAAGAAATATATTGTATTAGTATTAAATATGCTTTTCAGAACCTTTTTTGAACATAAAAATGTAAAAACTTTTTAAGAATATTGAAGGCTTGACTTAGCCCTAAGGAAAGGAACCATTCTCATTAGTATTTGATCATTTTTTTTTGGAGGGGGAGAGGCAGGGCAATTGGGGTTTAGTGACTTGCCCAGGGTCACACAGCTAGTAAGTGCGTGAAGTGTCTGAGGTTACAGATTTGAACTCAGGTCCTTCTGACTCCAGGGCCAGTGCTCTACTCACTGCGCCACCTAGCTGCCCCTTTCTCATTAGTATTTAAAAGAATTTGAAAGAAATAAAAACTCCAAACATAAAAATTAGAATCCTTGTGTAAGGAGCTTCCTAAATCACTCCGAGGGAAATGAGTTACTTTGAGAAATATTGCTGTCTAGGAAGAGAATGCTTATGGAAATGTACTGTGTGCATGTAGGATTTATTACATAGGTTTTCATGAAATGGAAATTTATTGTTTTATGTTGAATCCTCTCTTATGTTCTGCTGTGTACATGGAAATGTTCTTTTTTAATTTTGTATTTAAGTTTAAAATAAAATTTTTTTTAAAAAAATTAATTAATTAATTAATAAGAAAGAAACGTACTATGTGGCTGTTCAGGTAAATCAAAGGATCATAGATTTAGATCTGAAAAGGTCCTTTGAAACCATCTCCTCCATCCTCCTCATTTTAGAGATGACTTACCTGAGGCTTAGAGAGATTTGCTTGTGGATACACAGCTAGTAAATGTCAGAAGTAGGATTTAAATTCAGTTCTTCCTGATTCCAGGCCCAGCATTCTATCCACCATGCCCTGTAAGCCTTTTATCCAACACAGATATTTTGTTATATCTCAATGGAATGTGAGCTCTTGTATGACTGGGACCCGTTCTATCTTCTATCCCCACTGCCTAGCCTAGTGCATGGCACGTAGTAGATATTTAATAAATATCTGCGAGTTACTCAATTGATTGTTAACATTGCCCCTCCCTTTTCTTCCATTTCCTTTCAAACTCAGAAAAACAAAAATAGTACTCATGTAGCTTCTTCTTTTTGCCCTGGACACTATTGCCATGCCTCCCATCCAAGGAAGGGAAGAAAGTTCAAAGGCCTTTATAAGATCTGTGAGTTTCATCATTGCAATACCCTTATGAGGAATATAAATGACATACGTTATCACCCCCTAGTATTTGAGCCCAGGTTTTCTTACTTCAGGTTGTGTGCTGCAGCGTGGTGCTTCAGAAAACTATAGGCCCCTCCAGAATAATTTAGGGCAAATTCAGAGACGAACCCTCGATGGAAGGATCTTGATTAGCTCTCTGCCACTATTCAGCTTTGCTATTTCTCTTTTTATAGGGTGCTGGACTATCTTAGCATAGTGTCTGAAATTAACCATAAAGCTGTGCAATTGAAAACTTTTTGCTTATTATAGAAAACATTCTATACTAACACTGAACATGTATGACCCAGTATTGGTGCTTTGTTGTTGTTGTTCAGTTATGTCTTTGTGACCCAGTTTGGGGTTTTCTTGGCAGAAATAATAATGGAGTGCATTGCCGTTTCCTACTCCAGCTCATTTTTACAGATGAGGAAACTGAGGCAAACAGGGTTAAATGTCTTGCCCAAGGTTACACAGCCAGTAAGCATCTGAGGCCAGATTTGAACTCAAGAAGATGAATCTTCCTGACTCCAGGCCCAGCATCATGCCACCTTGTTGCTTTACAAGTGTATAATTTCTCATCCCTCTTGTCTTTTTATATGCTCTCACAGTTCCCCTAATTTTGGGCTCCATAAGCCCTGTATCCAGCATTTAGAGTGGCCCAGCATGAACTGTGCTGGTATCTGTTTCCAAATAACAGCTCATAGTTGAAGAGCCAAACAGGAGCTTTAAGTTGGTCTCATTTACTAGAACCCTTGCCAAAATCACTTTAATAAATGAAAAATATTAGTGGCATAACTATCATAGCCAGGCATTTTGTCCTTGGGAATGATCAGGCTTTGATTCTATATGCCAAGCAAAAGAGCATAGTCTAGGGATGGCGTTTTAGCCTCTTTAAGTGAAAATTTTCTGCTTTTTTCCAATATATTTTAGTTAGAGAATAAACTAGGATTTATATAGTGCTTTAAGGTTTGCAAAGTGCTTTACAAATATCATCCAATCCTTACAACGATCTTGGCAGGTCAGTGTTATTGCCATGCCCATTTTATAGATAAAGAAACTGAGCCTGAGAGAGGTTAAGTGACTTACTTGTGAAGGGTCACACAGACTATGTAAGTGTTTGAGGGAGAATTTGAACTCAGGTCTTCCAGACTCCAGGTCCAGTGTTCTATCCACTGTACCACCTAGCTGCTTCTTTATTCCAAAGTAAACTTTTTTTCTCCTCCCTTACTTCCTCCTCTTTGTTTTTCTCATTCCCTTCTCACTGATAACAACTGGTATAATAAGTATCAATGAGGATGTATCTTTCTTTTAGACACTAGCTTTTTAATGGTTGGCACTATTTCAAGGATGACGATGTTGCCTTTCAGTCTTCCCATACCACTCAGACTGCTGACCTTCCAATCTCTTGTCTTGACCTATTTCCATATTGTCAGAATGGTTAGTCTATAATCCTTACTAATCTTCCCTTCTCTCACCTCATTGCATCCCTTAGGAGGAGATTGACATATGAATGTATCTAGCAGTAATCTTGGAAACAAGGTTGGTGGGGTTTTTTTTGAGATAAGTATGATTTCTTTAATGAGAAAGAACTCAAGACTTTGTCAAGATAACAAGCGTTTTGTTAAATGTTTGTTAAATGTCTGCTATGTGCCAGGCACTGTGTTCAGTGCTGGGGACACATAGAAAGACAATAAAACAGTCAAGGAACTTCACAGATAATAAAACTTCAGGAAACTCGCAATCTAATGGGGGAGAAAACGTAAACAATTAGGAACAAATAAGGTAGTATATGTATGTGTCTATATATACATGTGTGTATACATATATACACTCATACATATATACATAGACATACATACACACATGCATGTATATATTATATACATATATATATATATATATATATATATATATATAATTCTACATAATCAGTAAGGAGAAGGCACTAACAAGGGAGACTGAGAAAAGCTTCTGGTAGAAGGTAAGATTTTAGTTGGGACTTGAAGGAAGCCAGGAGATGGAGATGAGTAAGGAGAGAATTCCAGGCATGGGGGACAGCCATTGAAAAAGAGTGTGAAAAAAAAAGTGTGAAGTCAGAAGAAGAAATGTCTTGTGGGAGGAACACCAAGAAGGCTGGTATCTCTGGATCGTAGAGTACTTGTAGGCGAGTAAGGTGTAACAGAACTAGAAAGTTTGAAAGAGTTTAGGTTATAAAGGCCTTTAAAAGGCAAAGGATTTTGTGTTTGATCTCGGAGATAATAGGAAGCCACTGAAGTTTATTGAATGAGGGGGTGACATGGTCAGCTTTGCTCCTTAGGAAGATGATTTTGATAGTTGAGCGGAGGAGGGACTGATGAGGTAGGGAGACCAATTGGAAGGCTAATACAGTAGACTAGTCATGAGGCTATGAGGGCCTTAGTCACTCCAGAGTGGTGGCAGTATCAGAGGAGAGAAGAGGGAATATATGAAAGATGTTTTGAAGGTAGAATCACCATGATTTGACAGTAGATTGGATTTGGGGGAGGGGATGAGGAGATGAGGAGGATATGAAGTTGTGAGCCTGGGTGACTGGGAGGATAGTGGTGTCCTTTGGCAGGAAGTTAGTGGAGGACTTGGGGGGAAAGTTAATGAGTTCAGGTTTTAGACATGTTGGGTTTTAGATGCTTACAGGACATCAGTTGTTTGTCCAGTATGAGATGTCCAATGGGCATCCAAGGAGCAATGGAGATGAGAGACTGGAGGTTAGAAAAGAAGTTAGGGCTGTATAAGTTGATCTAAGAATTATTAACATAGAAATAATAATTGAATCCATGGGAGGTGATGATGATGATGATGATGATGATGATGATTACATTTATATGAAGCAAGACTACCTGGTTTCTAAGGCCCCTTCCAGCTCTAAATCCTGTGATCCTATAAAAGCAAATTTTGTTGCTAGTAATCCTTCTCAATATTACTTTGCTATGTGCAGCGCAAAGAGGTGGAGTGGATAAAGAGTTGGACTTAGTACTAGGATATATGGGTTCAAGTCTTGCCTCAGACACATTATCTGTGTGATCTTAGGCAAGTCGCTTGGCCTCTCAGTTTCGTAGGCAGCTTTCTCAATTTATAAATTGCAGAGAAAGTGCAGACCTATTTGGGTAGGAGTGTCCTTATCCAGGAGTTACCCAGAGCAATGAAATCACAGGTCCAGTCCTTTTGTGTAGGACAACAAAAGGATCACTCACTGTACTGTACTCTAGTACTAACTGCTATCCTGATTCTTCCTTAGTTTCCTGTTGGTAATGTCCACCCCAAACCTAGTCATTTTGTGGGCATTTATGAGCTTACACCTTGAGGTTGTTTATATGGGTCATTCTTTCAAAATTATAATCCCCCCAAAAGCCTAAAGTTCATTTTGAGGCAGGAGGGAGAGGAGTTCTATAAATAGTCCCTAACAATGGGAAATAAAACTAGTTTTCAGGGAAGATCTGAAGAAAATTATTTTCTCAGTTATCTTAACCATTTTAGCAGAATCACAGCTGGTCTTCGTAGAAATACTGAGTGAGGAAGATTGTGCCATTTGGGTTGTCTGTATGCTTCATTAGTGATACCTCAGTCTCTCAGACATTTGTGAAATGGAGATTAAAAAAAATCTATCTAATGAAATTGGCTGAGTATTGTGAGGTGAGGGGGTGAAAGCTGCAAATAAGAGTACAGAGTTTGTAATGAGTCTGACAAAAACTGGACGATCCCTTTCTTGATTCCTGTGTAAGATGCAGTTAAGAGATTGCTGGATCTGCAGTCAAAAGATTGGGTTGAGATCCTGTTTAGCTTTTAGCAAATCACTTAACCTGTCTGGTTATTAGTTTCCGCTTCTATAAAATGGGATGGTGTTTCCACAATCTGGCTAGCAGCTTCTGTGGGGGTGTAAGATCCACCCACAGCCAGCACCCAGAAAGCTGCCAGCATGCCGCAAAAACACATGTTCTTTTGATCTGCCTTAATAAGGAAAGCAAGGTGAAGGGGTTGGCAAGCTTACTTTAATTCAGCACACAAATATCATTCTCTTAGTTCAGGGGAAAAAGCCAGCACACTGAACTTCAGAGCAAAATACAAACAAATTACAAACATCAACAGACAGACCCAATACAGATTCATAGTTACCAACATCTAGGTTCAGCCCAGGAGCTCAGAACAAGGGCTGGCCCAGAGTCACGCACCACCACTCCAAGGAAGAGGAGGTCAACCCCTGGTTTTTATATCTTTTTCAGCGTCAGGGGTGAGTCACATATGCAACTCACCCACGTGACCTAAAATCATCACAAAGAGGTGACTTAAACCTCTTCGTCTAAGAGCCTCTGCTGTCCCAGATATGTAACTAGGCCCTCCCTGGAGTTAGCCCCACCTTGGGCCCCACCTTAGTTGCCAATCCACACCCACATAGGTTTTACACCTAATAGGGGTTTGGGCCTGGGGCTTAGCACTTAGTAAGACTCAATGAAATCAAAACAAAAACAAAAGCCAAACTCTGCAAGGGCACTTGTTGAACTAAGTGCTAAGGAGCCCATTTTGCTTACCAACACAGATGGTTAGACTAGATTGAGTCCAGTGTCTTGTCCAGCTCTAAATCTATTATCCTATGTTTCACTACCTAAACAAAACTGGCCATTGGCCCCAAGAATTCTCAGCTGTCACTGAATTCCTGAATTTTGTGCCATTAACTTGGTTGATCATATACCTACTACCTTCCTTCTCTTATTCAGGATCCTCCTTAAGTTTCACTGACTTCATCAAAATTAATCTGGCGTCAGAAATGTATTGGCTTGTATGACCCAGGGTAAGTCACCTAACCTGTCTGCCTCAGTTTCTTCAACTGTAAAATTGGGATCATAATAAGTACTACCTTACAGGGTTATTGTAAGAATCAAAGGAGACAATATTTTTAAAGAGTTTAGCACAGTACCTAACATATAGTAGGTTCTTTAAAAAAATCTTTGATCCTTTTTCTCCCTCCTCATTTCCTTCTTTCCCTTATTCAAGATCCTTCTTAAATTTTACCACTCTCACAAAGTCTTCCTTGATAAAATGGAAGTGAAATATTTAAGCTTATCATTTAAAACCTACTAACCATTCTTTTGCACCACAATGGAAAACTGTACCAAAAGAAAAAAGAAAAAATAGTGTTATGCTGTTAGTACATAAAAAATAAGTTAGTACATAAAAAGACAGGTTAGGACTATGCTGACATTCTGTTAACATGGCAACCGCTTGAGGCCAAGAATTGTATTGTCCGTAGTTAGTGCATGGTACAATTTTCTTCTTAAATATTCGGCGCTCAATAAATATTTTTAGTGAATGAAATTGATCAAATGCTAGAAAATGATTACACAGAAAAGACTTAGGTTATTAAATTCCATACCTAATTCTTGCCCTACTTGATTATGGGAGATCGAAGGGGAGAATTGCTGGACATATGATTTGTTTCTTATGCATCTAGTTATCCTTGTGTGTTTGTACCATGTTTCCCCAATAATTTATATAATTCAATTCAGAAAGATTCTATTAAGCTTGAACTTTTGGTATTCTAATATAAGTATTATATATGTATATATGTATGCATGTACATTATATGCAATATGTGTATATAATTTTACACAAGCACATATCAATCCATAAGAGTTTATTTGTGCTTGCTGTGTGCTGGGCTAGATGCTAAAAATACAGTTTAAAAGAATGAAACAATCTCTATATTCAAGGAGTTTACATTCATTACATTGTGTGATGGGGTGGGAGAGGAACGGTAGACTTCTTTAAGGGAGTTTTTGGCAACAGAGAGACATGTTCTTAGGGAAATCTAACAGCCCATAATAATTTCGAAATTATGCTTTCCATTTGTTATCAGTGACATAATAGAGCTTGAATAGAACAGTATGCAAATAGTGTCTAATTTGTAGGCTTTTTGTTTGTCAATACTCTAATGCCTTGTGTTCTAGAGGTAAGTGAGTTGAGGGTAAGGGAAGGAAAAGAGTGTTGAGGTAGATCTGTTGTGCAGTTGTTTTTAGTACCCTAGGATAGCACTGTTATTGAACACTTGAATCTCTCTTGGCAGATGACCTCACTTTATAATTCTTTGAAAAGATTGAGGCCATTGCTCTGAAGAACCCACATTTCCCATCCTCCAATTTTCAGATTATGAGATGACCCACCTCCTCGCTCAGGTTCAGTCACGTCCAACTTTTCACAACCCCACACACTATAACACGCCAATATTGTCCATGGGGTTTTCTTGCCAAAGATCCTACTCTGCCATTTCCTTCTCCAGAGGCAAAAGTGACTTGCCAAGGGTCACACAGCTAGTAAGTGTCTGAGGCCAAATTTGAACTCAGGTCTTCCTGACCCTGGCCCAGAGCTCTAGCTCCCTCTTAATTTCTTCTACCTGTGCCCTTAATCCTATCTCCATATCCTCTTGGACTTTACTCTTATCAATCATTCACTTTCTCTTTTCTTCAATACCCGCTTCCCTACCGCCTTCTTTCTCACAGACTATAAATATGCTTGTGTCATGGACCTGTCTCAAATTTCTAAAAAAGGATAGTCCAGTCTACACTTGCTGTCTCTACTTCCTTACTGTTTCCTCAATCTACTGCAGCCTGACTCCTGTCCTATCTCATTACTGATCTCTCTGCTGTGCTGACAGTTATACTACTGGAGATGGGGGAGGAAAGAACTGGGACCCAGTCACTCCTTGTACTCCTGTGCTGTGTCTTCCAGCCATTCACTGGCCTTAACACTCACTCTCTGTCCTTTCTCTTTCCTACACACACTATCTGCTCTCCTCATTCACTCATCTTTGACCCACCTTTCCAACTTCCTTTCTGTCTCCAACGCACTGAATTCCTGATTGATCCTTACACTAAATTTCCTCTCTTTTCCTCAATTCACCAGCTCCAATGTGACCACAAGATTAGCTCTTGGTCTGCTCTTTTTCTTCCACCGTACCCAGCTGGGTATCTAACCACTAATAACCAATACCAGCTATGAATCGATCAATGAACTAACCAACGCTCATTTGTTAAATGCTTACTATGTGCCAGGCTCTGGACTTAGCTCTGGGGATATAAAGAAAGGCAAAAACACCATTCTTGCCCTCAAGGAGCTCATGTTCCATTGGGTGAGGCACATGTAAATAACTAGGTAAATATGAGATTTATACAGAGCAGATGGAAGGGGAACTCAATTATAAGTCACTAGCAACAGTGGGGATCTGGAAAGGCCTCCCGCAGAAGGTGGGTTCTGTGAAGGAAGCTAAGAAGGAGGGACAACATTCCAGGCATGGGGACAACATATAGAGCACAAAGACATGAAGTTGGGAAATGGAGTGCTGTGTGCAAGGAACAGCAAAAAGGCCTACGTGACTGGAGTATAGAGTGTGTGGTGGGAAATAAAGGACAAGACTGGAAAAGTAGAAAGGGGGCTTTAAATGCCTAACAGAAAGCATTGTATTGGATTCTGGAAGTAATAGGGAACCACTGGAGCTTATTAAGTAGAGTGAGGACGTTGTAAGGCCTTTGCTTTAGGAAAATCACTGTGGCTAAGTCAGGGATGGATTGGGGGGGGGGGTGTCAGAAGGCTATTGCATTAGTCCAGGCAAGAGGTGATGGAGGCCTGTACTAAGGTGGTGGTTATGTGAGTGGAGGGACAAGGGCACGTATGAGATGTGTAAAGGTTGAAATAAGATTTGAAAACAGATTGTACATGCAGCAGGGAGGGTGAGAGATGAGCTAGGGATAAAACCACAGTTGCTAGCCTGAGTGAGTGAGAGGTTGATGGCACATTTAACAATAATAAGGAAGGAAGGAAGGAGGGAAAGTTGGTGGGGGGAGGCAGAGAAAAATAATGAGTTATATTTTGGACTTGTTGACTTTCAGATAGTTTGAGGTGTCCAAAGAGCAGTTGGTGATTTAGGACTAGAACTCAGGAGATAAGTAGATTAAGGCTGGATAGATAAATTTGGAATCATTTCCATAGAGATGATAATTAAACCCATTGGAGCTAATGAACTAATCAATAAATAGTATAGAGGGAGACTAGAAGAGGGCCCAGGACATAGCTTTGGGGAATACCTATGGCTAGAGGGCATGACATGGATGGAGGTTCAGCAAGTGAGGATGAGAAGGAATAGTCAGAAGGAGAACCAGGAGAGAATAGTGTCATGAAAACCTAGAGAGAAGAGCATGCCCGGGGAAGAGTGGTGACCTAGGGTGTCAAAAACTACAAAGAGGTCAAGGACAAGGATTGAGAAAAGGCTATTAGATCTGGCAATTAAGAGATCATTGGTAACTTTGGAGAGGCCAAATGACAGCTGAATGATAACATGAAAAGACAAACAGAAGGAAATTAGAGGAGAGCAAATAGAGACACCTAGTCTGCATTCTCAAGGAGTTGAGCGGAGAAAAGACAGAGAGATAAAATACAAGGCTACTTTCTGATGTTCTTAAATAGTCACAGGGCATTGTGGGCAGCCAAATGCCCTCATCACCTCTGACACACAGCTGTTTGTTCTTCCTCTGTCAAATGATCTTGTACCCTTAACCTCTGACACATAGCTTTCCAACCTCAGTTCATACTACTCTTTCTTATATTAGATTATTCAAGTCCTATTAGATAGCCAGATAGCTCACTGGAAAGAGCACTTGGCCTGCAGTCAGGAAGACCTGTGTTCAAATCTGGCCTCCTGTGTGACCCTGAGCAAGTCACTTAGCCCCTGTTTGCCTCATTTTCTTCTTCTCTAAAGTGCTGTATTAAGAGCACTTATTTCCCAGAATTGTTATGAGGTCCAGTGAGATAATACTTGTTAAGTGCTAAGCCCAATGCCTGCACATAGTAAGTGCTATATAAATGGTAGATATTATCATTATTATTATTATTATTAATAGTAGTATTACTAGTAGTAATGATAGTGGTGGTGGTAATGGTAGTAGTAGTAGTAGTGGTAGTAGTAGTAGTGGTGGTGGTGGTGGTGATGGTGGTAGTAGTGGTGGTGGTGGTGGTGGTGGTGGTAGTAGTAGTGGTGGTGGTGGTAATAGTAGTAGTGGTGGTGGTGGTGGTAGTAGTAGTAGTGGTAGTGGTGGTGGTGGTGGTAGTAGCAGTAGTAGTGGTGGTGGTGGTAGTAGTAGTAGTGGTGGTAGTGGTGGTGGTGGTAGTAGTAGTAGTAGTAGTGGTAGTAGTAGTGGTGGTGATGGTGGTGGTGGTAGTAGTAGTATGCTGGCTGTTCCCAGCAGGCTGCTTCCTTATCTTTTACCTGTTGAGATTATTTTCTTTAAGTATTCTCAAATACTTTCTTTTCCGTGAAGCCTTCCCTGATGGTAGCAGATGAAAGTCTTTCCCTCCTAAAATTTGCCTTGAACTCTCCTTTGCCTCTCTCTCAATTCTCTTCATATTATCCTTCTTTATGTATGTATCACAGTGCCATTATTATATTGTAAGCTCCTTGAGGGCAAAGGCTATCATTTCTCATCTTTATATTTCCAGCATCTACAATGATGTCTTAGACATGGTAGGTGCTTAATAAATGTTTATTAAATGAATTCAGTTGTGTCTCCCACACACAATCACCCTGGGAAAATCACTGGGCTCCTTATAGCTATTAGCATATATTGAATGTGACTCATTTTAGGAACTCTGTATGCATTATCTTTGTTTAGTTTTATGATACAAGGGTGGGGAGGAAGCCACTTTTGATCAAAGTTGACATTTTATGTATACTTCAGTGTAGGTGTCATCATAGAGAGAGAGGAGTACCTAAAAGAAGGGTTGGTGGTGCCTCTCTGCCTTCGCATGTGGTGGCAGCACTCACTTTCTTCATCTTTAAAATGAGAAGGTTAGATCGACTGCCTCTGTTTGAGGCAAACCTAAAGCAACAACTCTCTTAATTCAGATTTGATGTTGGGATGAAATGAGGAACTCACAAGCCATTGAACAGTTAACAAAAGGAAGATTTTTCCTTTCCCTACCACAGTAAGTATATCCAATGGGGAATTCAGCTGTAGACTATGGCCTCCCTCCCTTCCACATGGAAATGTGTCTGACAACAGGACAGGACACTCTGGCTCTTGTAGTCTTCAGAAATCCACCAAGTCTGAGGGCCCCAATTCTACCCTCCCCAAGCTGCTTCAGGGAAGCAGAGACCAATCTAGTCCTACAGACCACCTTGTCGCCTTTTAGGGAAAACAATTCTTACCACAAGAAGAAAGAGAAAGCATGGCCCTGTTATGATATTACAGCCTCCAAGGTCCCTTTGATTGTATTCCTTTTGAAAACTACCATAGTTTTTCTTTCCATACTAAGATTTGACTGGGCCATTAAGCAAGGTTCTAGGCTAGCTAACGGGATTATGGAATATTCTTCAATGTCATTAGCTCAAGCCTTCATTCTGATATGGTTCCCCCAGTATCAATCATCAGGGATCATTGCTCCAATATCATTTGCCAAGGAATATCAGTTGTAGAGGATAGAATATTAAAGTGGCGGTCATCCTCAGTTCTTGCACCTGTACCATTGGGTATAAGCTTTGGCAGTTTCTACTTGAAAAGGCTTTGATTACTGCCCTAGGGACAGAGCTCAAGGACCAACCTAAGTATGGAGAGACTCAGTAAACTAGAGATGAGTTCTTTGGCCATGGCAACGCATGAGACAAAGAAAAATAAAATATGACTCTCAGTCCCAATAGTAGTGGGGTAGTGGAAAAAGAAGAGCCCATAGGTTTTTTTAGATAGTCTATAAATGCCAACTTATCTCTAAGTTCTCTGAATAGCTGTTTCATACATTTAGACGGAGATAAGTCCAGTGGTTAATGAATTACAAAAATGAACACAGGGAAGGATGGTGAAATGCGAATGTGATTCAAGTTTAAGAAATATTTCAAATATTTTCTTCTGGACAAGAGTCAGAAGTCACTAAATATGCCAAGCACCAAATAAGATCTTAATTTTATCTTTCCAGGAAATTGATGCTAATATGCTAGTCATATAAGAATCAGCTTTTAGAGCAGACAGATCATTGACTGACTAGTTAGAGCAAAAGTCAAAATCAGTATTAAATTAGAGGAAAGAATAATAAATTTAAGAAGATATCAAGAATATTTGTAAGAGCTTCAGCTTTATCTATTCAAAACTGCTATCTGTGCCCCAAACTAAAAAGTAAAAAACACAAAGATATTGACTTTGGTTATCTTTGGTTCCAGCAAAAGTTTAACTAATGCAAAGCAATCATTATAATGAGGAGGCCAAAAGAACCTAGAACCAGTCTTAACCAGCAAACACTTGATATCTTTGTCCAGTGGAAAGATACGGCAGCCAAGGAAACACTGTTTTAGAATACAAAGTCACGTGTTAAAGAGTAGGAGGAAGACTGTGAAAGATTACAAGTGCTATTACATCAAAACCATCAAAAAGCAGTAGAGCTGAAAGTCTTCAGAAAGCTTGGTATGAGGTTTTCACCACTGTCATGAACTTATGAAAGGTCTAAATAAAAGAGGGATTCCCCAGGAGCAATGAGGTTCTCCAGATGTGATGTGCTTGTTCGCAGATGATATTGTACTATTTGCATCAAGCCCCAGGACATTACAGGACTTCCTCAGTGATGTCCATGATTTTTCAGTAGAGATGGTAGAGAACAATCGTTCAGGGAAAAGTAAATGGATGAAAGTTGCTTATTGCTAAGACTTGCTATTGGATCAGCTATTAAAGTAGTGCCTCAGTACATTATCTCCAAATGTTAGTGAGTTGGATTCAGGACGAATAGGAATAGTCTGGATTGTACTGTTCTTTCAATAATCCCAAATTGCTCATTGACATAAAAACACTATCTTTTTAACAGAAATGTTTT
Source organism: Phalanger gymnotis (assembly GCA_028646595.1). Classification (NCBI taxonomy): domain Eukaryota; kingdom Metazoa; phylum Chordata; class Mammalia; order Diprotodontia; family Phalangeridae; genus Phalanger; species Phalanger gymnotis. Next base: position 168,073,403 of record CM053623.1, read on the forward strand.
CCTGATGATGTATGGTTGTGTGTATTCGAACACCACAATAATCAAAGAAGTAAAGCTACAGATGACCCAGAGGGCAATGGAAAGATGCATGGTAGGTGCAAGTGGACTTGAGCATATTTCCAATAATGCTATCATAAAGGAAGTGTATCATTGGAAAAAAGAGGTGGGTTAGTCATACAGCAAAAGTGATGACTAGCATATGAGAATCTTGAGCATTAAACTGGTTAAACCCATGCAATACGCAGAGGAAGATCCCAGTGAAGGATCATGGATGAGAATTAAATAGGAGGAGAAGGTGTGGATGGGTTACAATCTCCACGAGTAGAAGGAATACTCACATCAGTGAGCCCACAAATCCATTGAATTATGGCAGTACTTATTGTTAGTACTAAATAAACTAGTTATTAAATGCTTCAATAGAAGCATGATCTCAATATGGGTACTATCCCTTCAACAGTGTGGATTGAAACTTACCCATACTCTCTTATCCTGTACAGTTCTTGTTCATATTTTTTCCATAAGTCCTGCATAGAGAATCCACCTGACATAATCAAAGCCTTCCACTGGTTCTTTTAACATTTTGTAGATACCAGTGCATATTTAGGTAATCCATTGGTTATCCTTTTTTTCTTGATACATGATTGGCCCACCTTATTTTCATACCTAGAATTATAGGAATGTAAATTTAGAGCTTAGGGCACCTTAGAGGCCATTGAGCCCATGTAGCCTCATTTTACAGATGAGGAAATTGAAGCTGAGAGAGGTTAAGTTATTTGCCCAGGATCGCACAGATTGTCTTCCTGATTTTAAGCCCAGAACTCTATCCACTTTCCTGTTTGTGTCCTATCACACATAAAGTTCATTGCTGAAAATATACTACATTTGGCTTTTTCCCGACATGCTTTTATATTACCTGCAATTGGGATTCTTTGGCAGTTGTGGTGTCCCATTATTCAAAATCATTTAAGTATTGTTAGTTATTGGTATCAGTGTTAAAATGATGGCCTTTTGCAATGGGAAATAGATTGAGATCATTTAAAGTGCCGTGCAATTTCTTAAATGCAATTTAGTTCACTTTTTTCCCTTTTATTTCATCCAGAGGCCAAATTTTTTAGTACCTTTCTAAGATCTATGTACTATGGATTATTCTCATACTTGAGACAATATGTATTTGTGATGCACTTTATCTTTCCTATTTAGTTAGCTAGGCTGATCTCTTTTGAATCTCTGTGGATTTCATGGAGGTAGCAGTACAATGTCACCCTCGAACAAGAATATCTGTAGAACCTATCCATTAATAGGGAAATCCTCTTCTTTTTGGACCAGGCAAATGATATCTATGACAGTCTCAAACACCTTTGTTTAGCGTATGTCCCTGTTTTGCTGTCCCTCCAATGCTGATGCTAAGGATTGTGATGCTCACATCAGTTATAGAAGAAACTTGTATGATTTCAAGACACTTTGAGCTGCATTTGCTCCACAGTTACAATTCTTTTTTAAAACAAGCAAATAATAAAGAGTTGTTTACTTTGCCTTCTTTTTACCTCTCTTTCATGTATGACTGTCAAAACACGGTCTGTAGAAAATCAGTTGGAGGGGTAGCTGGGTCGTACAGTGGATAGAGAGCATTGGCCCTGGAGTCAGAAGGAGCTGAATTCAAATCTGGCCTTAGACACTTACTAGCTGTGTGACCCTAGGCAAGTTACTTAAACCTGATAACCTAAAAAGAAAAAAAGAAATTAGAAAAGCCTTTTCTTCATATATGTGTGTGTATCAAGGATACCTTTGAGGTATCTAGCAACATTTTTTTCATAAAGATCTTATAGCAATGAGAAAATAGGCTTATGAATTGTTAGTTGTAGTTGGCTTTTCTTTTGGCAATATTATTGTCTGTGATTTTTTTTTTCTGTTCTTTTACAAATTTCCCCTTTGACTTCTCTTGAAAAGTGGTCCCTGTTTGACTTTAAAATTATGTTACCTCCAGCATGGATTTCCTGAGTGAATGAGTGAACATTTATTAAGCACTTACTATGTACGAAGTAGTATCCTAAGTGCTGGGGATACAAATAGAAAAGTAAGCCAGTTCCTTCTCTCAGCGAATTCAGATTCTAATGAGGGAGACAGCAAACGTGGAAGGTTTTAGCTGCAAGTCTCACGGTTGTTAAGGTACAGCAGCAAAGCAGAAGGTGATGAATCTTCTTTAATGTCATTTCCATGGATAAAATCAAATACATTATTTCTGAAGTTGACGGTACCAAGGACTTTGGTGACAAGAACTTTCTTTTCTGGGTCTTTAATAGATGTGCCCGTAGCACCTGAAAGAGCAGTTGGAAGCGACTGCACAGGAGTTGCTCTCCAGGATGATGGATGAGAGCACTGAGCTAGAAGTAACACCATTCCTGAGGTTCTTGGGTTCAGGGTTCTGCCCTATCTCTATTATGGTCTAAGAGGAGATGTTGGTAAAGGTAGTAGTGGTGGTTTGACCCCTCTGGCATGTGCCACTTTCTGTCTGTCCCTCAGGGTGTCTTGCCTTTTCAGCTAGGCTAGCTTGCCTTCCTTGTGGTGGCAGTTGGTAGGGATGGCTGAATCCTTCTCCACAGGAGCTATCTCCTCAGATGATGAAGATGAAGTCTGGGCTGGAAGCTGCCATGCCCAGGACTCTTGTGCCTATCTACTTGTTGGTAGTATTTGGTTAGCAATTTTTGCAAAGTGATGAGGAAGATGGGCCCCTTCTCCAGAATGATTTTCCTGCTCAATGATGGCTATAGTGACTGGGCTAGAAGTAGATCTGGTAGTTTGGGGAACAGACTGTCTCCATCATAATGTAGTCAAGGTGGTTATGGGGTGCTAGACTGACTTGACTACCTTGCATATATTTCTTCTGTATTTCATCAGATACAGTCTTTTAGCAAAAAAAAATTTTATTATGAACTTAACAATTATTAACTAACACAAACATTCTAATTTTCAAAGAACAAAAATAGGCTGACATACAAAACTGGCTTATATATGAAATTCTACCAATTTTCCTATTTGTGATCCCTTCTGAACTTATTTTTGTTTTCTTTTGTTTTTTAAATGTTATATCATCTTTAATTTCTTATTTTGCATCTCTATTACTCTCCCCCTTAGAAGTCCTCTCGTAACAAAAAGCAGTTTATGACATAAGTATTGTAGGCATAGCCATTTTTCCTAACCTTATTTTTATGTTATTTTTTTTTATTTTTTCTTCCTCTTCCTCATACAAAATATTAGATATTGGAATTGATGAATCCCAGATGTGTTATTTCACTATCTTTTCTGTTGAGACTAGATCACCATAGAAGTGTCAGCAGATCGGTTCCATTTCACATCTATTTGTTTTTCTCCTTCAAGTTTCAATCACAAGTGTCCTTGAGATATGACATGACCCTCCCTCATACTAAGTTCTCTTTCTCTGCAATCTTCTTTTGCCATTGAAAACTCTTTTTTTGGCGGTGGGGAGGGTAAGAAGACCACAACCTTATGATTGATGGCATGGTAATGGTGATAAATATTTCTGACCAAAAGAACACTTAGTCACTAAAGCAATTTTCATTAGTTACATGGTTTGTTAAACAAAGAAATTACAAAAGAAACAATTGAAGGGTTGTGTTCTGACTTGTTCAAAGAAGTACTCATCATGATGAAATTACAGATTCTTGAAGTATTGGAAGAAGTAAAGTGATAGTCTTCTAACATCTTCCTCCATATGTGACTATATAAAGGATTTGTGATTTCATCAGTGTGGGAATTTCCTAGTGTACCAACCTCTTCTCGCCGACTGCATACCCATCTATGACTTAGTAGATGAGTCTTAAGGGGTTGCCTGAAGCCACAGAGGTTAATAGACTTTCCCAGTGTCATATACTCATAAATGCTGGGGAGAGAAGTTGAACTTAGCACCTCCTGTCTCCAAAACCAGAACTCTATTCCCTATAACATTTTCCAAATGAAATATGAATTATGTTCAATAGATTAGATAATAATACTTTCCATAATTTTATATGGTACAGCCTGTGCTTGCACTTGCTAGATATCTAAGATTCCATTTGGGGTGCTGCAGGAGGAGTAGCATCCCACACTGGCTTGTGTCCTGCCTTACTTAAGAGAAAGACAGTGCGTCACTTTGCCATTAACTAGCAAGGGAATACAGTTTATCGTTTTGTCCTGTAGGTGGTGCTATACCTGAGCTATCAGCCTAGTGTTGTCAGCAAAGTCTCTGACACAGGTGCAAATTCACTAGCTATTTACCAGACAACTGAATTACTCCAAGAGGCTGTATAAAAAAAAAAAAACAAACTCCCTGGCCTTGGTTCTCAACCTAGAGTAAGAGATATTGACGTATATGTCTGGATTATTTGAAAACCATAGGAAAATCTACTCACTCTACATCTAGGAAATTTTCTAGCTCAGTCTTGACCCTGTATATTTATGTTGTACTGGGAAGCAGTTTTCATTGGCCACATGGTTTATTAAACATAAAAAATTCCAAAGAAATCATTACATACTCTCCTCCCCAAGTGCTTCTCCCAGGCCCTCACTGTACCTGTAAGTTATGGAAAGCAGGTTGTGGGTCTCTGCTTCTGTCCAGGGCCCAGCTCCAGGTCCTAAACTGGAACAGGAAAAGCAGTAAAATAAGGGAAATGACAGGGATCAGACTGGCTTACTAGCCTTCTGACCAACAAAGAGGTTTCATGGTAGCTACCAATCCAGTCCTAATCTGCAATCCCCTCCACAAAGCTTTGCCTCTACTTTTGCTCAAAGATCTTTTCTATAATACTGCACTCCTGGGCGATCTGTCCCAGCTGCTCCAGACTTATGCCATAGCAGCAATCAGCAGAAGAATGGCCTTATGGTTTCGAATAGTTCTCTGTCACTCCCTCTCTATTTTCCTCAAGAGTCAAAGAAAGGCAAAGGGGAAGGGCCAGCCTACATGACTACACACACAATCTCATCTGCTTTCCCTCCTGTTGCACAGGCAGCACCTTCCTCCGTGCTGTATGGGTGTGGTTAAGGTAGTCCAGCTTCTGATCTAGTTCCCTGTGGCAACCCCCAGGACCCTTCTGACTCCTATACAGATGAAATGCATTATAAATCTCTGCTGTATTCCTATATTTTAAACATGCAATCTTCCATGAAGTTTTCCAAATGAGTTTGTAATTCAAAGCCAATACATTACCTTCAACTGCCATGTCTCCAAAAAAGTCCTTCTCCAATCATGGGTTCCCAAGAGCTGTGCCTGTGGAACATAATTTCTACCGTGCTGAAAAGGCTTCAGGTTTGGGCCTCACAATAGACTTCATCTGCTGTTCAAAAACAGTGCTAGCTAAGTACAAAGTGGTCATTATCAGAAGGCTGGCTACTAAGTGATTTTTTTTTTGTTCTGGCATCAAACAAATCAAAGATAAAATAAAAAATAACCATGAGTCCTATGTAACCCTCTTCTACTCAGTCAGTAAGCATTTATCAAATGCCTTCTATGTGCCAAACATTACGCCAGAGGTGGGTTACCTGTGGCCTCGAGGCCACATATGGCCCTCTAGGTCCTCAAGTGCAGCTCTTTGACTGAATCTAAACCTCACAGAACAAATCCCCTTAATAAAAGGATTTGTTCTGTAAAACTTTGACTCAGTCAAAAGGCCTCACCCAAGGACCTAGAAGGCCATGGGTGGCCTGTTAAGCACTGGGATACATAGAAAGGCAAAATACAGTCTCTACTCTCAAGGAGCTCACAGTCTAATTGAGGCGACAGCATGAAAATAACCATGTCCAAACAAAGATAAATTGAAGGTAACCAATAGAGAGAAGGTGTGACATGAAGTGGGCATTAGGAAAGACTTCTCATAGAAGATGGAATTGTAGCTGGGACTTACAGGATGCCAGGGAAGTCCAGAGGTACAGAGGAGGAGGGGAAAACTAGTGAAAATGCCTGCAGTGAAAAGTGTTGTATTTAAAGAACTGCTAGTAGCCCAGTGTCACTGAATTTTAAAGTATATGGTAGGAGATGGTAGCATTGGTGGAAAAGAGACAGGCTGCTGAAAAGAAGACAATTTTTAGACTATCTGCAAACATTAATTTTACTGTTGGTGCTTTTAATGGGTGGTCTTTATCCAAGACCAAGGAGCAGATATGCCGCTAGACAAATTGAAGCATGTACATGCTGACATTTTGGCCACAAATCAAACAAGAAATAATCAATGGCATCTTTTGAAGGCGTTTTGGATGAGTCTATATACTTGTACCTTTGGGATCTTGGCATTAAATTCATCCATCTTTTAAATGTGCCACAGTTTTCCCACTTCTACTGAAAAGTCCATCTATCTGCTTTTCACCACAGGACTAGCTGGTAATTCACTCCGCCCCCAACACAATGTCTGTGCTTTCCCCTGGGAAGAGAATGTTGGCACGTGTCCTTACTCCTTGTCAGATTATCTATATCTGACAGTTGTGTGAAACATTCTTCTCAGTTGTTTTTCTTTATAAGGAAATAGAGTTTGCATTCATCAGGTACAATTTTCTTTGGTTGGAAGAGTAATGAGTGGACCACTACTTTTGTCTTTGTTTCTGGGCTTGGAACTAAGGAAATATTGAAGGAAATATGCAGGTCTCACATGACCTCTACACCCTTTGGAGTTCATTAGTATAATAAAGATACAATAAGAAGCAAGCATAAAAAATTAAAATGAAATTTTTAAAAGAAGCAAGCATGCCAGAGCACTTTGCCTTTCTTGCAAAACCTGCCTATATGTTTTTGTCAAAATGGAGGTGGACATAACAAATCATATACACAGCAGAACTTTTGTTTGCTTATAACTTTCCTTGAATTGCAAGGAGGAAACTTTCAATATTTGATCTTCTTGCCACAAAGCTTATTCTCTAATAGAAACAAAGTTACTGGAGATTATGAAGTGGAGAACATTTCAACCAAAAACACCAATAAGGAACTTGTTATAAATTACCTCTAAGGGGCTTTTTAACTTCTGCTTAGGTGAAGAATGGGCATTCTGACTTCATCTGATATTTAGGGCAGTCTCTAGATGGTATTCTGACCCTAGCCATCCCTAAGAGGTTTGGGGCTGGCTAGAGCACATTGCCACATTGGATCAGGCATGGTTAGATCACATTGTCACATTGGATAGTTACTCATAGCCTTCTGCCCCTTTTAACATTTTTACAGAATAAATCAGAATAAATAAATATTCATCAAGAACAGCCTTGGAAAAATAAACCACCAAAGGACATTATGAAAGAGAGAAGTGGAAGAATGGGAGAAGTATACCTACTTCTTTGTCTTTGTGATTTGTGGGGAGAAGAAAGACTAATTGGTTAATATGAACTTCAAGGTTGTTTTTTTGAACACCAGTTGATGAACCTGGTTCTTCTCCTTAACTGTCTTGGTTGCCTATCAGCTTGGAAAGATCTGTTGATAGGTATCTGCTCTTGTGATGGCTTGCAGAGAACGGACACTTACAATATTATTTTTTTTAAAAGATGCTTAGGATTGCAGAGAACTCCTAGTCAAGCCTTCAGTACCTGAGCAACTCTGTTCTCTACAATAAAACTTTTGACTGAAGACCTCATAAAGGTATACCATTCATGCCCCAGGAGAAGAGCAGGCCTCTCTGATGTTGTTAATTGGAAAAAATTTTTAAAAGAGCTTTCCAGGGATATTGATCACAAAAGCTTCTATCAAGAATGACAAAAAACTGAAGACTTTGCCTCCAGAAATACTGATGAGCAGGGATAATTTTCTAGTGATCTTCATAGAGTGTATGGTATTTGTCTTTCTTCCATGACTGAGTAATTGTTATCTATTCTCAAGGTACAGGCTAGTTTTCTGGAGGAGAAGGTAAGGGAGTTCGAAAAATGACGTTTTTACTTCTTCAGAATATCAGAAAGAATAGTGTTGTGAAGAAGTTTCATGTTAAAACAAAAAATAAGAAGAATCACAAAAGGCAGAGGGAGGAATACAGACCCTTGATTCTTGTTTGCCCTTGAATGAAAGATTCTCCAGTAAGGATCAGAAAAAGAAAAAATGGGTAGCAGTGGTTGGTGACTTCTCTTGTGGATCACTGATAATAGTAGAGAGGTCTACTGGCTTCTTGTGACATGGATCCAATGGCATGACAGAAAACTACTCTGTGATTGTCAAATGACATGACTTCTACTCCAGGGCATGACCTCTGAAGAATTATTAAAGCAAATGACGGCTACACATTTCATGTAAGCAGAAATATGAATGTTCTGAAAGAGTATGATTTTGGGCAAGAAATTGAAGACCATAGGAGATGGTCTTCACAGATGGTGTTTTCTTCACTCCTGCTGATTAAAGGCAGGGTCTTCAGAAGAGAAAAGGAGATTTGAGAAGCTGGTTAAGAAAAGGGTGTTAAAGAAAAGGATTTGGATTTCTTGGCAGTTTAAAATATAGAAATGGTGGACCTACAGAGATAAAATATATCTAATGGGACTGGTAAGAATATATTTGCCAGGATTTTAAAAAATATATAATCAGAAAGACTTTAATCTGAATAGGAAAGTAAGGGGTGGGGGAGAAGCCTACCTTCCTATATTCACCACCCTTGATACCAGGGACAGTAGCTACAATGTAGTAAGAATAGCAACAGAGGTACCCAGAAATTCATAAGACCAAAATTCAAGAAAGAAGCCAGAAACAAAACCTCTGGTTTCTGATGTCTGCACACAAATGCACAAAGTATTAGGGAATGAGCAGCTTAAATTGGAGACCATATATACATGAAGACATATCTCTCTCCCTCTCTCTCCCCCTCTCTTTTCCTCAACCTCTCCCTCTCCTCATACACACATACAATGTATATATGTATACACATACATGTGTGTATATGAGTGTACATATGTGTACATATATACATAAATTTATATATTTCTGTGATCTATTTATACATACGTATAAATATTACTGAAACTTGAGAAGATGAGGCCCATGATTAGACTATATATCTGAAAGAGTATACCTTATTCAAAAGGATAGGTAAAAGGTGAAGTAGAGTTGCGTTGTATCTTAAAAATATATAATTATGTGAAGTCCAGGAGCATGGAAGCAAAGTGAGGAGAATTTAGGGGGAAAATCAAAGGAGGCAGAAACAGAAGTGATGTTATTGGAGGATGTAAGAGATCATCTGCACAAAATGAGGAAGTAGACTGATGAGTTTGCAAAATAGCTCACAAGCCTAGATGGTGTTATGATATAGTAATGAAGGAGGGGATTCCAGTTCTCTTGAAATCCACTGAAGTTTCTTCTCGATATAAATCAGGGAAAATAATTTCCTGACATACTTTTAAATAATTTCATCCTTCAAAAGGTAAGGAAATAATGAAAGGGAAATTCTGCTCTACATCTGATTCTCATTAACAAGGGGGAACTGGTTGTTGATGTGAAAATGATGGGAATCTTTCAGAGGAATGACTACTCCATATTAGAATTTGTAATAAGCAAAGGCGGAATCCCAAAATAGTCTTACAATGCACCCTTGATTTTGGGAGAGCAGATTTCAAAGGCTTCAAAGGAAAAATAAGTAGGATCTCATGACCTAAAATTCTAAAGTGCAAGTCAGAAGAGCAGGCTGAGTAGCTCTGAAGAATGAAATTAAAACACTCAGCTAAACAATTCCCATGTTGAAGGAAAAGGGGAGGTCATCTAACTAGACTGATGTGGATGTACTAAATAGTAATTGAACAACTTAGATTTTTTTTTTAATAGACATGTACAGAATTGGATTTCTTGACAGGAGTCAGGAGGACCTGAGTTCAAATGCGGCCTCAGACACTTGACACACTCACTAGCTATATGACCTTGGGCAAGTCACTTAACCCCAATTGCCCTGCCCCCCCCAAAAAAAAGAGTACCTGGCTCCACTTGATGAGTTCAGGTCACCAGGAACTAAAAGAACTAGAAAATATGATCTTTGAAGGATTGTTAAGAAACATAATAAATATTTCAGGACTGCAGAAAAACAGATATTATCCTAATTTTCAAAAAACAGAAAATTGTAGGGTCTACAAACAAGAAACCACTGATCTTTGATTCCTGGGAAAAATTGTTAAAAGCATTATTAAAGAAATGGCTAATGAACATCTAGAAAAGAAAGTAGTAATCACAAAAAGGTGGCGTGACTTCGTCAAGAACAGATTCATGCTGAACTAGCCATTTTTACTAGAATGGTAGAGTAGTTATAATTTACCTAAATTTCAGGAAGCATTTAACTGCTTTCTCCTGATATTCTTGTGAACAAGTTGGAGAGATTTAGGCTAGAGCTAGACAATGGTACAATCAGATGACATTTAACTGGTTGAATAGTTGGACCCAAAGAATAGTCATTAATGTTTTGCTATTAGCTTTCAAGGAGATCTTTGCCCTAGGGATCTGAGCTGTTTAACATTTTTGTCAATGCATTGGATAAAGGCAAAGATGACACACTTATCAAGTTTTCAGGTAATGTAAAACTAGGGTAGATAGCACATTGCAGAAGAGAAACAGAATGTAAGAGATCAAGTAATATGAAACAAAGGGATACTTAGTTTTTTGAAAGAGTATTTTATTTTTTCCAATTATATGTAAAGACAGTTTTAAAAAAAATTGAGTTCCAAATTTTCTTTCTCTTTCCTTCCCCTCCCTCTTCCCTAAGACTATATAAGCAATTTGATGTAGGTTTTATATATATGCAATTGTGTAAAATATATTTCCATATTAGTCATGTTGTGAAAGAAGAAACAGAACAAAAGAAAAAAAATGAAAAAAATAAAGTGAAAATGGTATTTTTTGATCTTCATTCAGTCTCCATCTGTTCTTTCTCTGAATGTACATAGCATTTTCCATCATGAATACCTTGGAATTGTCTTAGATCATTGTCTTGCTGAGAAGAGCTAAGTATAGTTGATTGTTGCACAAAGTTGCTAATACTTATACAATGTCTTCCTGGTTCTACTTGCTTCACTCTGCATCAGTTCATGTAAATCTTTCCAGGTTTTTCTGAAATCTGCCTGCTCATCATTTCTTATAGCACAATAGTATTCCATTACATTCATATACCACAACTTGACTAGCCATTCCCCAGTTGATGGGCATTCCCTCAATTTCCAATTCTGTGCCACCACAAAAAGAGCTGCTCTAAATATTGTTATACCTTTGTGTCGTTTTCCCTTTTTTATGATTTCTTTGGGATACAGACCAAGAAGCTGTATTATATTGGATCAAAAGGTGTGCACAGTTTGAATGCCCTTTGGGCATAGTTCTAAATTGCTCTCCAGAATGGTTGTATCAGTTCACAGCTCCACCAACAGTACATTAGTGTCCCAGTTTTCCCACATCCTCTCCAATACTTATTTTCCTTTTCTGTCATATTAGCCAATCTGATAGGTATGAGGTGGTACCTCAGAGTTGTTTTAATTTACATTTCTCTAATCAATAGTTATTTACAGCATTTTTCATATGACTAAGATAGCTTTGATTTCTTTATCTGAAAACTTCTAGTTCACATCCAAAGGCATACATTTATGGTCTTACACTTAGAGTCAAAAATTGAACTCCATTAATCAGAGACAATGACGACATGTTTAGAAAAAAGTTCAACAGAATAAGGCCAAAGTTTTTAGTGAAAGTTCAGTATAAGTCAGCAGTAGGCTATGACAGCCAAAAAATTAATAATTAGAATTAAAAATTAGTATTATTATAGGTTGCATTAAGAGAAGCAAACTATGCAGCACTAGAGAGAAAAAAGTCCTGGTATACTCTATGCTAGTCAAACCACATCTGGAAAATTATGGTCCATTCTGGGTTCTACATTTTAGGAAGGAAATTGACAAGCCAAAGATGCTTTCTGTTCACTCAGCCTTAGTAGATAGGAGCTGAGAACTCAGAAGATGACCCTACAAAAACTAAATTCTAGAAGATGATAACAGAATGAAGCTCGGTGACCATGAAAACAGCGGAGATGCCAAGGGGAACCAACACACTCACCTAAAGACAACACACCCAGTGTAGAGCATAGACATGTTACCCATCAGAGAACAGCAGCAGAATAATATCACCAGAAGACATGCGAAGTTCTACAGCATTGTGGATGTGAGTTGTCCCATCCATGTGTGTATTCTGGTCACACAGGTTCCTGGTATGTGCCCTTCCATGCGTGTCCTCTGGCTACATGTGTGCTCTGTGTGTGTACTTTCCCATCTGTGGAAGAATGTACCCCATATGCTCATGGGAGGATTCTTGGTTTATTTATTTTGAATTATCAGTCAACAAGTATTTATCATAGAGTGTTTACTATAATACTTATCCTCAAAGAGCATGTATTCTAATTTAATTTCTGGATGGCTGGTAAAAGTAAATAAGTTGATATGGAGCTCCTGAGATGTAGCCTAGCAGAGTGGGTATAGAACTACCTCAGAGTCAGTAAGATTTGGGTTCAAGTCCTGCCTTTGATATATACTGGTTGTATGATCTTCAACATACCACTTAACCTCTCAGTACTCTAGACAACTCTTTAAATGAAACATCATGTTTGAGAGAGGGTACAAACCTACATTGGCAAAAGGAGCTTCCTCATTCAGAAGGTTGCTACCAACAATGCAGGTCTAGTTCCATTGGACTCCTGAGCTATAGCTTTTGAGTGAGGTAAGACTTATACCTTGAACCAGGGGCAAATTTCTCTCATTTTTTCTAGGGTAAGTGGTTAGTAACCACTGCCACAACAAGCAAGATAGCATAGTATACTACATAAGGCACTACGCTTGAAGACAAGAAGACCTGGATTCAAATCCTGCCTCAGACCTTCAGACTGTTTGACCTTAGGCAAGTTACTTGATTCCTCCTATTTCTTAGTTTCCTCATTTATAAAATCAGGGGAGTGGATTTAACGGCCTCCAAGGTTCTTTCCAACTCTAAATCCTAGGTACTACATAGGAGTAAGGATGGACAGTAGCAAATACACATTTCGATTTAGTCTAGACCCTCCAAAAATAATTGTGTAGTATTTGGACAACATAGGAAGATTAAGTTAAATCTTGCCAGATATCCTCTTTCCTATATTCACACAATAGAGACCTTTCCTTCAGATGACCCATAAAAGTTAATTGAAGAATGCTGTCTCCCCATATATGATTCTTTTGTAGAGAGTAGTTTAGGGCTTACATGGGGATAGCACATATAGAGACCTGACTCTCTAAATTACTTTGAAATTCTTCCTCTATTCCATTCTTTCCTTTAATGACAATACACAGCATAAAAGTTGTGTGAGGCTTGATTAGAGGCTTTCTGAAGTGAAGGAAAAGGTCCCGTAGATTTGTACATTGTATTCAGGCCTCAAATATCCAGCTGGGATCTTTCTCCATGAAAAGAAGATTTTAGTAAAACCATTACCAAGAGTTTAAAAGCAGTTGGGCTGCATGTGAGGAGCAGATTGACATAAACAGGCTTGTTTCAGGCCCTAATAGCAGGGTGGAAAGTCATTCTCAACTTCGTCTCTCTGGGAGTTTCTGGATGCAGATGCAGCTATTAGATGTGTGAAGAGTAGAAATGTAGCAAGGAATGGGAAAGGATTGGCTCAGGGGCTTGGTAATGACATACGAAGAGTTCACCTCAAGGGTGCCAGCTGAAATGTACTCATGTTCACAAGGTATTGTCTAATTTTAGGGCAAATAATTCAGCTCACTTGAAGCCTAGTAGTCTCATCAGAAGTCAAAGGAAAACCAATCAAAAAGCAGGAAGCAGACTAGGTCAGATTGCCTAATCTTTGTTAATCTACATAATAATTTCTACTTTTCTGGAGTAAAGAGGAGAGAAAGGAAAAAGAAGAGGGAGCACTGGTCTTCCATGCTTGAAATGGTGCCTAGCATTCTTACATCATTAAGGATTTTCCTAGCCTAGTTCATGGGGTTTCTTTAACCCTAAAGGGTCTGACGTTTAGGGTCAGAAATGAAGATAGTTCCATGATGTAGGAACTTCTGTCTCCATGTGGCTCTCAGTGATCAAGACCCTGTGCTGCTGAATGTGGATCCTAAGCTGTCATTGTTCTAGGCAGACTCTTCATAGGACAACTCCTTTGCTGAGAGGGAATTGTCTCTTAATGATAAAAGAATTATTTTTAATTTTTGCTATTTAAGGCAGAGTGGTATTGTGGCCAAACAGGATTTGCAGTTAAAAGATTTATTTTAGATAACGAACTAGCTAGATTTGTGACTCTGGACAAACCTCAGTTTCTTTATCTTTAAAATGGAGATAAAAATAGCACTTATCTCACAAGGTGGCTGTAATGATGTATGTAAAGTGCTTTGCCGGCTTTGAAGCACAAAGCAGATGTGAATTAATATTACCAGTAGCTCATACTTGTAGAGTATTTTAAGCTTGCATGATTTCTTTTGATCCTCACAATGATCTTTTCTGTGCCTCAATATCTTCACATGTATAATAGGAAAAAAATATTTATTTACTACTAGGTCATCAAGGATACCTCTAAAATTATGAACCTGGATGACTGGGAGGATAGTAGTGCCCTCAACAGAAACAGAGAAGATTGGAAGAAGGACCAGTTTAAGAAAAGAGATGATTTATTAGTAAGTATATACTTTGCTTCATTTCATCTTCCTATACTGATCCTTATTCTATCTCATTGACATATTTTAAACATTTCTCCTAATTATATTACTCATGACCTTAAGTTTCTCGTGCCAGAAAAGGCCAATCTTTTTTTAATAATAACATTTTATCAATGGGGTTGAATGTCATCAAGACATAGAATAACACTGTGTAATGAATTAAAAATGATTGTCATACAGAGAGCAACGGAGAGATGGGTGGGAGATTACAGTGTACAAGCAATGAAGAACTTCAGATATGAACAGAAGTAAAAGGTGTCATCAAGGAAGTGAATGAGAGAAGTTGGGTTGGTCATGTGAGGAGGTAAAGGGCTGACAGACAAGTGGACAGCCATTGGTACCTTTGCAAAATCAGGAGAAAGCAAAAAAGGCTTCCAGTGTGTTGAATGGACCCTGGCAAACTTCTGGGAAGACATAGACAAGAGACACATAAGATAAGCAGGCATGAGGGATAGGGATGAGTTGCAACCTGAACTATTTGAGGGAACTCCTAAATCAATGAGTCCAGACCCATTTGGGCATGTCTAATCACCCCAACTAAATTATGCTAAAGTGGGCAGGGTCCACATCTTCTCCCCTAAATTCTCTCTCCCCAACACTTAATGCACAGAATAGGTTTTTAATAAATGTTTGTGTGAATGAAGTAATTTTATCGTTCTCCTTTAGTCTTCTTTAAGGAGGGTAATACATACCTCTTCTCTTTCCATTCTTCAACCTCCTTTCTCCATGTAGCACACCTTTCTTGAATCTGTATCCATTCAGTTTGGACACAAAAAAATGCAATATTCAGGTAAGGTCCCTATAAAGTTTCCCAAGGAAACTTCAGGCCTTTATGGAATACTGTCAAGAATGAGCACCTTGGGGGCAGCTAGGTGGTGCAGTGAGTAGAGCACTGGCCCTGGAGTCAGGAGGACCTGAGTTCAAATCTGTAACCTCAGACACTTCACGCACTTACTAGCTGTGTGACCAACCGTGGGCAAGTCACTTAACCTCAATTGCCCTTCCAAAACAAAACAAAAAGAATGATTGCCTTTATACCTAGGCACCAAGTAGCAAGAAGCATTTATTTCTTGTCCCACCAAAAAGTCTTCATCTATGTTATTATATTCCCAAGTAATAAAATCCAATAAACCTTAACTCAACAAATTAACATGATTTGATGAAAATATCCCCCAAGGCAGAAGTTCTTAACCAAGGTCTGTGAACTTTTTTTTTTTTACAATTGTAAGAACAAACAACAACAGCAGCAAAAACATTTTAATTGGTTTCCTTTATAATCCTTTTTGTTTTATAATTTGGGCAATTAAAATAGCTTTGTAAAGCATTTTACATTTGACCCTCCTAGTCCTGAGCAGTATGTGCTCTTATTCTCATTTTGCAGATAGGGAAACTGAGGCACAGAGCATTTAAATGATTTAATCCAGCACTCTGACATATAAAATTAGAATGTTTGAGAGACACAGTTTCTGGGTAATTAATTATTTTATTAATTATGCCAGCAGATGACTAATAAAAGGGGTCAGTGACATTCTTGAATGCCAAAGACCTTTTATGAAACCCACTCAAGGCTTATATGCCCTTGGAAGAGTCGGGGTTCCTGAGAGGGGCAATCAACTCTTATTGGTTAACAGTTAATGAAAAGAATGAATATTATGAGAGGTGGACCTATTCTAATGAAGAGCCAGGGGAGGTGACTTTGATTATGTCACTCTTGGACAGAGAGACTATCTCAAGCCAGACTACCCCCTGCCCCCCACCTCCCACAATCTAGACAAAAGATCTACCCTCCACCTGAGCCTGCCTGTGTGGAATACAATAGGCTGGAATTCGCCTTAGATTAAATTCTTTGTAAGGTTTTCTAGTTGGGTGGGGTCTTCTACCCAGGATAAAAGCATGTACCAGAAATTTGGGCAATCTCATCCATCAACATTGTCCTTTAGAGACCCGCTTGACCTACTAGAGAATGAGGATAAAACCCTGGATCTTCACAATCATCTGTTATTTAATCATCTCTCTCAACTCTATTCACTGAACCACCTAGCTGCCTCACCATTATTCAAGGAGGGGTCCAGGTATCACCTACCTCAAAGAGTATGTGACACAAAAAAAGGGTAACAATCTCATATGGTCACCCAACCACCTTCAGCTCTGTGGTTAGTTATCTGAAACCAAACTATGGAGCTGAGAGGTAACAGTCTTGAAGTCTTTCACCCCCATCAACCCAACCCTGGATTCTACATGTCTCTCCAGTCAAAGGGCTTCTTTGTAAGATCTATGTCAATCTTACCTTTTCCTTTAATGTCCATTTCCCAGAGTAGGAACCTAAGTCCATCTATGAGAACTCACGTCTGTATCAAAGCTGGAAATTTTCCATCTAGACAGATTTTTAAAAGTCTATCGGGCTTCATCTTCTCTACCATTCTCAACCTTTTGAGTATGTCAATTCTTGTCCTCATACAGAAATTCTCCTTAACGCAACTTTGGGACTTAACCTTACAGGAGGCATATTTCCCATTTTTCTGTGATAATGCAATGATCCCCTTTTCCTCGCAATGTTAGAAATATTATACATTATATTACATATACATTTACATATGTATATATATAAAACTATAAAATTTAGTTTAGAAGATGTATTTATATTTTCCATGTAATCGCTTAAATTTTACCCCAAAATGTAGTCATCTTAAAAATAATGTTTAAAGGTGGTCTTTGAGGTTGCTTCTTGATCTCTGAAAACTCTAAGTGGAGTTAGAGCACCTGGGTCTAAATCCCACCTCTGACCCTTACTGACCTCTATAAAAGGGAGAGTCTAGGCTCAATGGCCTCCAAGGTCCTTTCCAATTCTAGAGCTGTAATCTTAAGTGATAATAACCAAATAGCTTAGTTTTAGGTGCACTTTTTCCTCCCAAATAATAAAAGATCATCTATAAAGTTCTGTCATCAGCTTCATTGTCATCTTTATCCTTTTGAAATTATGAAGTCATTGAAGCTGATTTCCCATTGAGCTCTGGTACCCTCAAGATGATTTCAGAAGAAGAGGAGGAGGAAGGCAGGAAGAAATTTAAGATTTTGAATAGCAAATGGTCACCAACTCATAGGCAATGTTGCCACCTGCTGACAGTAAGCAGTACTTGCAGCCTTAGGTGATTTTTAAAAAAAACCCACAAATATTTAAATTTCATCTTTTTCTTTTCCACATTCCTCCATTTATATTTTGAAACTTCAGAAAGACCAGATCTGAACTTTTCCTTTCTTTAGGAACATCCTCTTCATTTTCAGAAACTAGGAGAAAAGAAACAAGACAGGGTTTCTGGCTACCTCTTACTTTCACGACAGAAAGAATGAAGCTGGTTCTCTCAGTGGAGGAAGGAATGTGGTAAAGAAAGAAGCTGTTTAGGAAAAAAGGAGGAACAATTTTTTCCTCTAGGATAATCTGTGTTAAGGAACTGGTTCTCTTAATTCTCCATATATCTAACCTCCATGTTTCTGATATATGCAGTTCAAAATTTCAAAGACTGATGCTGCGGTTAGGCTCGCCAAACTTTGTTAGACTTGTCTTTGGATAACAGGCATACATATAGGCTGTCACCAGGTCTGTCCTTGAAGCCTTTCCACCTTAGTAATATAGGGTGGGCCAAGCTTGGGCTTCACTAGCGTGGCCTTTGAAAACCTGAAACCAGCCCCCCAATCACAGTTAGACCAAGATTTGAGTTTCTGATGCAAACAGCAATAAAATAAGCCTGCATGTGGATCCTGTACTGTATACTTCCTTTAGTAAGATGCCTGGTTCTAATAAGACAATGACATTATGGCATGGGGGAAGAGTATGGAACAGACTACTTTCTTCAGGCAAAGTTAATACTCCAGTTGTTGGCATTTATTTCTGAGGGCAACAGTGGGACATCTGTCTCAAGATCACTGACTTCCACCAGAACTAGAATATTTTATTCACTCTGGGATCTAAAAACTTGAGAATATATGTCTGTTCCATATAAGAGGGCTTTTTTTTTTCTTTTTGGCAGGGCAATTGAGGTTAAGTGACTTGCCCATGGTTGGTCACATAGCTAGTAAGTGTGTCAAGTGTCTGAGGCCGGGTTTGAACTCAGGTCCTCCTGACTCCAGGGCCGGTGCTCTACTCACTGTGCTACCTAGCTGCCCTCAAGAGGGGTTTTTAACATCGGTTCTGTGAACAATTTTAATATGTTGACAACTATATTTTCATATGATTGGTTTGCTTTGTAATCCTATGTTGTTATTTATGCATTTAAAAACACTATTCTGAGAAAGGGTCCATAAGCTGCTCAGCAAGACTGCCAAAGGGGTCTATGACACAAACTGATAAACAATTCCTGCTCTAAGTGTAGCAACAGAGACAACTGATACAGTCACACAAAATGACAACTCTTCCATTAGATTATATATGTTATCTAAAGCAAAGAATGCATAAGTAGATAATCATCATGGTAGTCATAGTAGTAAATTTTTTCAGTTTTTTTCTAGACAAGTCAAGCTGTTTCAAAGAAAGAATAATGAATCCTTTTAAAGCAAGTAATTGTCCCTTGATTTATCTGCGTACCTCTAGATTTTCATACTAGGTTTGCTTAAAGCAAGTTAACTGGATTGTCTGTGCTACATTAGAGTTGTTAACTGCTAACAAACAAGTTTTCAACCTTTGGGAGATTAGTGGTTGAAATCCTGGTTATGGAATTGGAAAGGCACTTTTCCTCTAAGATTCTTGAAAATTTATTTGAGTTTTAGCACTATTATAGGTTCTCCTTTATCCCTTCATCCGTCTTTTATCCATCAGTATATTTCTTGGTTTAGTAATTTTTTAAAATATAAGAGCTATTTTTTTTCTTCTCCCTCACTCAGAAAAACATCTTGCCTGGAAACTCTTAAGTTAGTCCTGGGAGAAAGAAATAGGAAGTTAACTGCTCTGCAGTTTAATACATGTTTTGGAGCAAGATTTCCTAAGGAAGGGAATGTGGTGGGAAAGAGATGTTGTGGAATTTTATTTCCTAAGGAAGGAGGGAAGGAATGGAGATACCACAGTGGAATTTCATCTTAGTTACTTCTTTTTTCATCTCTTGTACATAGGAAATAATTGCTTTCCATGCTGTTAGGTAATTTAGGAAACTATCTTGGGGAAGGATAACTTTACTAAAAATCATGAAAAAAAATTTTTTCCTCCAAGAGGTACCAACAAATCTAGCATCATGTCTTCATCATCTGGGTAGCAATTACTAATCAAATTGTGCTAGAGTACACCCTGAGCTTCTTGGGAGCATGAAAGTTGAAGGATGATATGCAGAAAGCACTACGCAATTCCTGTTCAGTCCTTACAAATTTTCTTCAAAAGTCAAAGAGCCTACAACAAAAGCCTCCAAGAAAAACATGAACTAGTCTCAGGTCATGGAAGAACTGAAAAAGGATTTGGAAAAGCAAGTTAGAGAAGTAGAGGAAAAACTGGGAAGAGAAATAAGAAGAATGTGAGAAAACCATGAAAAACAAGTCAATGACTTGCTA
>CM053623.1:168094083-168123508 GCA_028646595.1 Phalanger gymnotis
GAAGGGAGAGCTGACTGGGGAACAGGACAACCAGAATATACGCCATCTTGGAGTGGGGGCAAGGGTAGAAATGGAGAGAAAATTTGCAATTCAAACTCCTGTGAAAATCAACACTGAAAACTAAATATATTAAATAATAAAAAAAAACCCAAAAAAACTAATTTTCTTCAAAAGAAGGGGTTAGCAACAGGAGAGTATTTTTTAGAAGTCCAAGTTTCTTACATGTTTGTTGGAAGAGACAATATAGCTGGTACTTCTTCAGCTTGATTCTGTTCCATGGAAGGATCACAAATATTCTGGTATGCTTCCTGGTCTTTCAGAGGAAATTAAGCATGCACAGGATGCTAGTTTTGTGGTTATCCTAAGTACAGACTTCCAGGAGATTCCTCTCCAAATGGAGATGGGAGTGGGGAAGGGAAGGGAGAGGGAGAAGTTAGTGTTGGCTTAAGTTCTCTGAAGATAGCTGGTGACAGATTTGACACTAGAGGGTACCAATAGTCCCGTCTTCCATTTGCCCACTCTCTCTGGGGTTTTAGAATCTCTCACAGTTGTCTGTATGCAATGGACAGGAGCCATGCATATCTAAAATAATCTCAGCAATAGCTTTTTCTGTCACAAAGAAAAGGCAATATGGTATAGTTGTTCTTTCATCTGTAAAATGGGGTTAATACCAGAAGCAGCTACTTCCCAGGGTTGTTGAGAGGATCAAATGAATTCGAAGTCAGCTTTTGAGCACTATGTAAATGTCAGCCATTACTAAGTACCATTCTGAGGAGATGGGTAAAAGGTGGCAGCCAAGCAGTAAAGGAGAGCTGGATCAAAGAACTGCCTGCACCTCGGATGCGATCCCTCTGATGTGGTTATTAGAGCAAGGTCTGGAACAGAAGTTCTGATAGGGCTAATCAGCTCAGGCCGAATTCCTTAACCCTTTCATGCATTACTTATCCCATCTATAAAACTGCCAAAAATATTTGCTACCACATTATCCTATTTGTGAAACAAAACCAAAAAAAAAAAAACAAACCTCTTTTTGAGAAGCTTAGAGGAATCTTCAGGTAAATCATATTCAGGGATACAGATTCATTCCACCTGGTCTTGTTACTCCAATTTCTTTACGGCTGAAATAATTTTCTTCTGCCCTTTGTGATTTAGATCCACTGGTTTCTTCCACAAACAAAAATGTATTTGCAACATTTGTCCTTTAAGCCAAATTATAGAAAGAGAAAGACCTTTCAGTTTATTGGGGTTTTTTTTGGGGGTGGGGGGAGTATGGACCTGTGATTACATTGGTCCAGGGAACTCCCAGGTGAGGAGATTCCCTTTACCAATGCAGTTTGGCACTTTCTCTGAAACTAATAGTGTGAGAGATGTCCCCAGGGCACTGAAAGGTTAAGTCACTTTCATACAACCAGAATATGTCCAAGGCAAGACCTGAACTCAGGACTACCTAGCTCTAAGGTGAGTTCTCGGTATCCATTACGCCATGTTGCATCTTCTAGATGAAAGAATCCATCTGAAATCATTGATGAGAAAATGCTTTTAACAAACACCATCTAAATGTGGTGTCATGGAGAGAGGGCTGAATTTGGAGTCAGGGCTATCAGTTCACTGCTAGTTTACTCCTTGTGTCTTCATTTCTCTGGGCCTGTTTCTGTAAAATGAAGGGTTTAGATTAAGAGGTTTCTAAGGACTCTTTCAACACTAAATGCAATATTATGAACTCTTTAGTGTGGCTTAAAACAGTGTGTAGTAGTGTTGCCACATAAACAAGGTCTTTACTTATACTTTTCTTGTCTGTTACCAGGAAGGGTCAGCTCTTCAGAACCAAATTATTAAGGTCAGTATTTGAAATAGGCAATGCAAGACATAGTCCTTCTTTAAGATTTGAAGGAGCTTCAATTTCATCTCTGTGGCTCCTCCTGATAACACAGATTAGTCTTCAGAAGTTGCTGAGGCCAACGTTGTGATGAGCTTCTCTAAACTTAACTATACTGGTACTTGGACAATGGTAGGCACAGACTTTGAGAATACAGGATCACCTCCACATCCTGCTAAGGTATGGGAGTAATCTCTCTAAAAGGAAAAAAAAATGCTGATTAACAGCAGTATTTTGTGGCCCTTTACATTTACTAATTTACATTTACATTGTGGCCCTTTACATTTACTAATTTTCCAGAAAATCTAAGCATTGAAAGTATATATCCTTACTTCAACTGTGCACTTCATTCTGGTTAATTTATAAATATTTGGCAGTGAGTCAAATGCCTTTCCTCTAAGACTATTAAAGTACTTTAGCTTTGCTTACCTTTATTGACATAGAGAGAGGTAAATGTGTTTGCCTGAGGCATTTCGGTAGTACCACACTTAAATATTTGGGATTGGATCCAGTGTTCCAACTCCTATTCCTAGTTTTACCCATAATCCTTAGGATTTCATCAAAAACTCATCTTCTGACTATTCCATGGTTCACAGTGGCACAAAATTTAGTTCTTGCCTAAAAGGGCAAAGGGACAGAATTCACTTTTAAAGGGGATGATGTCTGATGGAAGGAAAAGAGAATATGAATAGAGAAGACAGATTACTCTAGACTTACCACAGGTCCCTCCCCTTCTACATCAGAACAGTGCTAAAAAAAAAAAAAGGCCAAGGCTTTTTTCATTAGATTGGGAAGCAAACCTGGATTGAAGCTACCTAAGATCTTGGTTTTGTTTTACAGCTTTTAATCTAGAGATCCTTTTCGCTGGATCTCTTGCTGCCAGTGTCGCTCGACCTTTGAAAACTCGGTTCATATCCTCAAAGTCAAAAGTGAAAGTATTTATTTCTCTTCCAAAGCCAGTCTATTCTTGGTGGCTCTGTTGAAAAACAAAAAAATTTAATCTTAAGAGATTTCAAATGTTTCAACTATGGAGGGAAAAATGACTTTTTCCACCCAAGTCATTTCCTCCTTTAAAGAGATCACTTTTGAAAATGATTTTTAGCAATGTTTTTTAAAAGATAACATGGATTTCAGTTAATTTCATTTATTAATAACTGCCAAATACGGAAGAATTTTTTTTTTTACACAAAAGCCTAATAAAATACTTCTAGGTTCATATGAAGAGCTTCCTCCTTAAGGCTGAGGAATTCAGCAGAGAGGAAGGACTCTATGGCTGGGAACATTATGCAATGATGCCAACAACCTTGGCCTGGTGCCCATTTGGTGTCCTTGGGGGGCTGAAAAAACCACCTCAGCCATGCAGTTGAGTTTATCGATTATCTTTTCAGCACAGACTGCAACATTAAAAGGGTTTTTGCCTGAAGAGATGGGATCTGTTGCAGTTGTTCCTGTGGCAACGTGGTATTTCTATCAAGACCATGAAATTTATGAAAATAGGTACTATTCTTTGATTTTCAATCAACTTGATTCTAGTTAAGTACTTGCTCACTTTCCAGCTTTGAGTTTTGGGCTACCATATATATATCATTCTCTTCTCTGCTCTTGATTTTGAAAGATAGACTTTGGCCTTGTACCTTAACCTACCACAAAATTTCTGTTAACTGTTATTTCTGTTTAATGTTCCCTTTTTGGGTTTTTCTTTGCCCTGTATAGCTGAAGGCAACAGACTAACCCCATCCCAAACCTAATCCCCAAAACCTCACCCATGAACCAACTTTCATTTTTCCTTCTAAAGATTAAGGAGATGGGACTTAGAGAATACAGACCATTCAACTTTATTGAAAATCTGACTGAATCACTCAACTTTTTCAGAAAGATAGTTTTTAAGAACCAAATTATATATTTTAGTATGAGGACATTTGATCTGTCATTTCAAGTCTTAGCATACCTTAACCTAAAGATAAATCTGTTTCTTGCCATAAAAATTTTTAAAAACATAGATGCATGTTTAGGGGTCCTTACTGGTTGTATCCAGAAGGAAAGAATGTATAGTCCATTTCCACATATATGGAAGGACTTCTAAGAATCAAAATGGGCTAAAACTCTCCTATAACCCTCATGAGTATGATATTAAATTAGAATTCTGACCCTGATCTTAAGTTTCTAGTTTTTCTTTGGGGTTCACACATCATCCTTTTTTTCAGTAAGTATTGTAAACTTCTAGCTGGGAAGAGATCCACATCTCCTTCAAAGCAAAGGAAGATGGATATAGTGTCAGGCTCAATTAGACCCAATTGTGCTGGCTTTCCTAAAGGGAACAATGCAGCTTTTGTGATATACTCAAGCAGAAAGCTTGGAAATTTTACAAAACAATCTTACCCTAGCCAAAGCCTAGAAGCTGGCCTCTCCCTGGGAAGGGGGCTGATGCAGAGAAGTTTTGTATTCTTATTTTACATAGATTTTATAAATGTCAGGTCCTTTATCTGTATGCCTTAAGAAAAAATGAAGAGCGTAAAACTCTGAATAAGAACAAGATGAATGTTAGCCAGAAACTTCATATCCATATTCTCAAAGCAAGTAGGTGTCAGATTTGGAGGTAACTAACTCTTCATTAAAGGGGTAGTGGAGCTGTAAAAAGCTCTCATGCACTGTAAAAACACTCACCAGGGTAGAATCAGGGGCCTGCTTCAACAGTGGAAGTGGTTAAAATGCAAATGTACAAGAACTTCTGGTCTCCCCTCCCCCAGGAAAGGGCTTAAATACAGCCAGGCCTGGAGAGGAATGTTAAAAAGAGGGGATGAACTGCGCTACTCTTTTCCATGGGGACCTTCACACTGTGAGAGATTCAGTATGCATGACTGAACAAGCGAGCAAGGACAGCTCTCTCTTAACTTTCCTGAACAATGGCTTTAGCTCCCTCCACCATTTCACATCCTCCCCACACCCAGTATGAGAACAGTAAGGGAGACCATTACTCCTCTTCTCCATTTCTCAGTGGATTTTTTTTTTGCCCCATAGTTATACCCCACTCCCCCTGAAAGAAAAGTTGGCCATTCTGTTGGGGTTTGTTTCATTTTTTGAAATTCCCATGTGAATAATACTGTAATTTTAAAACAAACAAAAACTGGATTTAAAGTTTGACATATAATCTTAATTTCTAGGACATTTCAATGACAACATTGGTCCTTCTAAAAAGTAAACTTTTAACCATAAGACTATTATACATCCACACAGAATGCATTATTTCCTTTTACTCTCTTTAGAGCATACAAAAATAAAGACAATGCCTTAAAAAAAATTCACAGACTGATTTTTTTTCAAAAACATATTTCATATTTCCTCTTTTTATTATATAAATATCAGTTTAACCTTTTACTGTAAGAATATAAAATGTTTTTAAGAGGATCTTTGTTATTATTTATACAAATTCACAAACAGTACAATTAATTGATAGGGTCTCTGGGTTTGTTTTAACTCCGTGATCTGGCCTATTACTGTGGAGGATTCTTTAAAAAAAAAAAAAAAGCCCTCCCTACTCAAAAAGTAAACATTTTTTAAAGCCACAGTTCCCACCCAACCACCAAAAAATAAAAAATGAGAAAAAAAAACAAACAAAAAACCCCTAAACCAAAAGTCTTGTATTCCTCCATTTAGAAACAGAATTTTAAAAAACCCATGAGCTCCATTTTATTGACCGAACTGAGATAAGACATGAATTTCAGTCTCCTCCCCCTTCACATTACAGCCCCTGGGTTCCACAGGCCAGCTCTGCACCTTTCTTTCACTCCCAACAGGAAGCCTCCATGACCTTTTTTTTTTTCTTGGTAGGGAAATTTGGAAAAGGGGTTGGGGGAGGGTAGAGTTTGCATATATAATAATCATTTTCAAGACACAATCTGCATCTCACTTTAAACAAACAAAAAAAAAACAACAAAAAACAACAAAAATAAACCAGTCCAGTCCTCATTTTCCCTATCATTTGTGCTATAAATTAAGTCAAGGTTCAGAGATACAGTTGGGTCCCCCAATCCCTATGGAGTTAAGAGAGAAAATTATAGCCAGAATATGGAAGTGAGATACACTGGATGGGGGATTTAGGAGAATCAAAACAAAAAGATTTACAAACCCATAGGGGTCTTTTTCCAGTCTAGGCACAAAAATGTTTCAGTCTCAAAATATCTTTCTTGTAAGAATTCCAGGGCTTCAGAAAAAAAGTAAACTAAAACGAGGTAGCCAGACATATATAAATGTATATATTATATATATATTTCATACACATATATATAATATATAGGATATATTCAGCAGAAAAGAATGGTACTTAAAAATCCACAAGGATTTCAAATTTCTTCCAAAATTAAAAAAAAAGGAAAAATAGCATGAATACCAGATTTGCTATAAAAGAAAAAAATAATGAGAAGAGACCAGGATTAGTTACACAAGTAGAGGAGGATGTAGTAGCTGGGTTTGCTTTTTTTTATACACTTCAAAATAAAAACCAGATCACAGTATTCAAATAAATGCATAAGTGAAGGCAGAGATTCTTCAGCAACTCCCCTGGTTTAAAGAGACTAGTCACTTTACCCTCCTTCACCCTACCGCCCAAATGCAAGGTGGTATGGGTACAGGCAAGCTGAATCAGTCTTCAATTCCTATGCAAAAAGGGGGTGGCTCTATGTGACTGGGTCTGTCCCCATCCTCAGTGTAAAGGAAATGGTAGGGTAGGTGTAGCAGAGGAATGACCAAGCTGGATCTGTTTCCAGCCCCAAATGCCAAGACAGAATGGGCTCCATGGGGCACAAGGAAGGGAAGAGAAAATGAATATGTTGGCTAGACATCAATGCCCCCCTCTCATCCACTGGGATAATCTGCATCCAGTCCACGGGGTAAGGAGGAGGGAGGGGAGGGAGCCTAGCACTGTTGCCCTCACCTGACCTTCTCACTCTCAGTCATCTGCCAGAGTCCCAGGTTGAGCACCTTGAGGCAGGGCAGCTGAGTAATTCGCTCTAGTCCCCGTTTGGTAATTCGAGTGCAGCCATAGAGGTCAATGCCAGTGAGCTGGCTGAGATGTTCAGCGATCAGCTCCAGGCCCTTGTCAGTGATTCGAACACACTGCCCAATGTTGAGGGTGCGTAGCCCATGCATCTGCCGGACCATCCTATTGATGCCATCATCACTGATGTGGCAGGAGCAGAGGGAAAGGGACTTGAGGCCGTCCAGTCCCTGGGCAATATAGGCTAAGCTCTGGTCGCCCACTTTGTCACAGAAAGACACGTCCAGGCCAGAGAGACGCAGGCTGCCCATGGCCAAGTGCATAATACCGGTGTCGCTGATGTTGTCGCAGGAGCGCAGGTTGAGGCTGCGAAGGCTTCCCATGTGGGACAGGTGCAGGAGGCCCGCGTCCGAGATGCCCCCGCAGAAGCTGAGATTCAGCAGCCGCAGGCCCGTCAGGCCCCTGGAGATGTGCTTGAGGGACAGGTCGGTGAGTTTCTGGCAGTCCTGCAGGGTGAGCTGCTCCAGGCCCAGGCAGCCCTCGGCCGCGCTGCGGGTCATGCCAGCCAGGTGCCCGATGCCAACGTCCGAGAGGTGGCGGCAGCTGCGCAGGTTGAGGCTCTTGAGGCGCTGCAGCCCCCAGGCGATGAGCAGCAGGCCCGTGTTGGTGATGTTGCTGCAGCCGCCCAGCTCCAGCACCTCGAGGCCCTTGAGGTACTGGGCGATGCGGCCCAGGCTGCTGTCGGTGATCTGCTTGCACAGGCTGAGGTTAAGGGCCCGCAGAGAGCCGATCTCCTGCACGAACGCGTGGCCCAGCCCGTTGTCCGTAAGGTTGTAGCAGCCGCTCAGGTTCAGGCTCTCGATGTTGGCCATGCCCTGGATCACGTAGCTGAGGCTGCGGCGCAGGCTGAGGATCTGCACCCGCCGGATGCCGCGGGCCTGCAGGCTGGGGAACAGGGACGGGTTGGCGCGGCGCAGGTGCAGCTTGGCCTCCACCCCCCGCCACACCGACTTGTGGTAGGCGGCGTCCCGCCAGGCCGTGCACACCTGCGCCGCGCGCCCCTTGTCCCGCACGTCCAGGTAGCCGAAGATCATGGCCAGCAGCTCCGGGAACAGGCACGAGATGTGGGTCTCCATCTTCCTCCTCCCCCCTCCACGGGCGCCGGGGGGGAGGAGGCGCGGGCCCGTGCCCCAGCCGCCCCCGGCCCGAGGAGGGGCCGAGCCCCGCTCACCGCCGCCGGCCCCGCCGCCGCCGCCGCCGCGGGCCCGAGATCCCCCCCAGCTCTCCCGGCCTTCCGGCTCCGAGCCGCCGCCAAAGCCGCTCCTCCTCCGGGTCCGTCCTTCCTGCCTCGCCGGCCCTGCCCTGCCCGCCTGCCTGCCTCTGTCCTCCAGCGGCTTCGCGCTCACATGCCGGGCTGCAGGGTCTCTAGCTCGCTCGCTCGCACTCACGCGGCCCCGCCCGGCTCCGCAGGGCCCCGCCGCTCTAGCCCCGCCGGGCTCGGGGAGATAGGCTGCCGCCGCTCCGCCGCCGTCGCTCCCACGCCCCCTGCTGCATCCTGCTCTTCCTCCTCCTCCTCCTGCCGCTGCCGCCTCTGCCTCCGGCGGCCGCCGCCGCCTGGCCGGGGAAAGGTCGGGTGGGGGCGGGCGGGCTGGCAGAGAGGCCGGGCGCCCTGGGCACCGGGCCGCCGGAGAGGCTTCCTGCTGCCTTTGTCTCTCGCCCGCTTTTCAAACCTAGCAGCCCCGGGCCGTCCGCACTCCGCCGCCCAGGCGGGGGGACGGGGCGGCCGATCGGGACGACTAGGGCCGAGCTCTCTCTCCCCCCTCTTCCCTCCGGCAGTTGGGCGCTCCCGGCTCGCGCACTGAGACCGCCGCCGCCGCCGCCGCCGCTTCCTCCTCCTCTTCCTCCTCCTCCTCTTCCTCCTCCTTTCGCCGTCTCGGCCGCCGTCGCGAGGCTCCCCTCAGGCTTTGGGGCTAGCGGGCGGGCTGCGCACTTGGTAGAGTCCGGGGCATCCCTCGCCACTCAGCAGTTCCATCTCCCTTCCTTTCTGGTTACCCCCGCACCCTCTGCGACAATGGTACGAGCCAGTGCTGCCGGAACAGTCGGAGCCGTTACCCTGGAAACCGAGTTCTTCCCTTTCTCCTCGGCCTGGATTGTTAACCCCGTAGGCGCCGGATGAGACCCTATACCAGCCCACTCTTCTTGGCCCGCCCCTCAGTGAGGAGCTCGATCTCTCTCCTCCAGGTCAAGATTCCTCCCCGTCTGCCCTGCCCATCGACCACTCCCTCGCTCCCTGCCTCTCATGTCTTTTTGGCCTGGGCCTCCTCCCGGTATAGGTCCAGGTCTGGAAATCTCCCGAGTCTCACATGTACTACCTGGGTGGCCAGGGCATCCCACTAGCCAGGTGTCATCTCTGGTGAATCTCCACCCCGTCCTCCCAATCCTGTCCCCTCCAGGACTCTTCCAGCAGGACCTGCCTGCCTTCTCCACCTTCCTAGCCCTCTTCAGGCCCTTACCTGCCCCTCAGTCAATCAACTAGCATTTATTAGGCGCCGACGTTGTGCCAGGCACTGTGCTAAGTGCTAGGGCCATGGACCCAATGATGTGTTCTTGTCTTTGAAAAAGTCAACTGCCGTCTGCAGAAGCAACGTTTTCCCATGTGGCTTTTCTTTATCATCAACCATGTCTGTCGTGAAGAAGCATTATTGGCACATGGCGTGTATGCTTTTGTATAAAGATGTGCTATTTGACTTTCATAAGGTGACTAATACACCTTAAGAATTTCTGCTGGAAAACCTGAACTGTTGGTTGCCCCAAAAATGTGCCATTTCTGAGGAATTTGGGCAATGCTAATTGGACAATATCCTGTACTGGCATATATGGCATGGGATCTTCCCTGCGCATACAGAGTAAACAAGACCTCAATATTTCAATTCCTTCTTGACTTCTCTGCTGTATTTGACACTGTTCAGCATCTTCTCCTCTTGTATTCTCTCTTTCCTGCGTTTTAGTGACACAGTGACTCTGACCACTCTTTTTCAGCCTCCTTTGCTGAATCATTAATATCACACCCCCTTATTTAAATCCCATAAATTCTATTATAGCCACTTCTCTCAATGCTCTCTTTTGATTACCTCATCGGCCCTCATAGCTTTAATTTTCTTTAATTCATTCATTTCAGTTAATAAAAATCAACCTTCTTTCCCTGCTGTTCACACTACCACCAATTAAAAAGAAAGAAGAGTGAAACCCTTGTAACAAAACTCATAGTCATGGAAAAAAAAATCCCACTTGTCACGTCCAAAAAAAAAAATCTTAATTTTTACTTCTTATGGCTTTAATTTTTACCTTTGGGCAGATGATTCCCCAAACTGTATATCTGACACCAGTCTCTCCCCTGAGTTTCAGTTTCACGTCACCAATTGCCTTTTGGACATTCCAGAATGGATGTTTGAACTGTAATTCAGTGTGTCCAAAACAACTCATTATCTCTCCTGCAAAATCTGTATTTCAGACTTTCCTATTTCTATCAAAGGTACTGCCATTCTTCTAAATCCAAGGTTCATAACATCAGCATTTTTCTTAGTCTCTCTCTCTCTCTCTCTCTCTCTCTCTCTCTCTCTCTCTCTATATATATATATATATATATATATATATGTATGTATGTATCTCCAACCCTTTGCTAAATCTTGCTGTTTCTACTTCCTCATCTCCCACATCTAAAACATTCTCTTCACTCACATAGCCACCATTATGGTTCAGGTCCTCATTGCCCAAGCTATTGAAATTCTTATCTTCCATAATGCTACTAAATTGATTCTATTCCTTTACCCAATAAACTATTGGCTCCCTGTTGCCTCTAGGATAAAATATAAGTTCCATTTGGTATTTCAAACCGTTTACAACTTGGCCCCATTCTATCTTTCCAGCCTTATTATATGTTATTTTCCTTCAGGTACTCTTAAGATCCAGCCAGATTGGCCTTTTCTTTGTTCCTCATAAATGGCACCCTATCTCCCATTTCCATGACTCTGTACTGTAGGATTGCCATGCCTAAAAAAAAGCCACTCTTTCCTCACCTTTGCTGACAGAATTTGCTTTAAAAAAAATACTATAAGCTTTTATGGTACTTTTAAGTTCTTGTTTTCTTTAGATTCCATGACAATCAGCAAACATTTAGCACCAACTCTACCTAAGGCATTGTGTTGGTTGTTGGGACTCTTTTTTGAGGGGGGAAGGTGGGACAGGGCAATTGGGGTTAAGTGACTTGCCCAAGGTCACACAGCTAGTAAGTGTGTCAAGTGTCTGAGGTCAAATTTTCACTCAGGTCCTCCCAGCTCCAGGGCTGGTGTTCTACTCACTGCGCCACCTAGCTGCCCCAAGAGTTCTTTCTTTTCTTTAGCTCCCAATACAATTCAAGGTATACATGGATGACTAAACAATATTTTTTGATGTTGAAGGAAGCTATTAAGGAATTGCAATATCTCCAGCCATTTTCCACATGTAGGAGCTTTTTTGGTTGGTTAGCCAAAATTAGTATATTTAGCTGGCATTTTGTATATGAATATATAAAATAAAAATACATAGCCTCTGTGTCCATACCTCCACTCTCCTCAGCTGGAGAGAATGTTAGTTTTGTCTCCATATTGTATTTATATGGACAATGGAAAATATCTCTGTGTAATTATGTTACCTCCTCCTGGTTACTTCTCAATCAAGCCTTTAACGCTGTCTTCCATGAAGTTTCAGTAAGCTTATTTAAATAAATTCAGCATGTAAAGTCCAAGGGGAATTTCTGATTTAGGGACCACAGCCCTTGATGAAAGGGAAAAGGTGACAAATGCCACATAAATGAAGGGAGGGAGGGAAGGGAAAAATGATCAGGAAAGTGAGACGGCTACTTCAATGAGCCTACTATTCGTAGAGAAAAGGAGATGAAGAATGGGAGGAATGAGAGTTTAATGAAGAAGAGGATAATAAAATTTAGAGCTACAAAGTATTTAGGGATCATCTGGTCCAAACTTCTCACGTTACAGATTTGAAAACTGAGTCCCAGAGAAGCAAAGCCTTCAACTGTAACAACTTTCAGTGAGTTAAGATTAGAAACTAGGTCTTTTTTTTTTTTTTACCAAGTTCTATACTATAGAAACTAAAGCAAAAAGAACCACAGTACTATAGAATGTTATAATTGGAAGGGAACTCAAGAGACTTTCTAGAGCCATAATTAGCAATTTTAACACAAGGAGCAAACTTCACAAAAATATGCTTGGGACAAGCAGCATGAAACATGCCCTCAAATCAATTTTTGAAAGACATATTCTGTTAGGGTTATGAGAGAAACATTAGGATAAAAGGCCTTATGAAGGGGAGAGACCCTAGGACACACTGCCCCCATGATGGGGACTGCTTTTCACCCAACTCACCTGGGGTGTGGCCATAGGAATTGAAAAAGGGAAGAAGCATGCCATCTGGTAGCTTTCTATTTTCAGGCATTTTTCTTGTTAATTAGGTTCTAAGCTCAGTAGTTTCTATGGTGATGAAGAAATAGAAATGCTGTCAGGGCCCTCAATTTTTGTATCCTGAGGCAAAGCCTTCTTGTCCTTCCCTAGTTAAGTTTTAGCTCTTTACCTAGTCCATCTCATTTTATGGGCACTTGCTGACATTAGTTTCATTAATTGGCACATTTTAAAATTTGGTTCCAACATGTATAGAGACTTTTCCAGGCTGTGCTAGAGAGGGTAAGGGACTTGAGAAGTGATATTATAGGAAGTTTGGGCTATGTACTACATGGGGGGAATTCTTGGGTTGAGAGCTACCTATGTCTAAATTCCAAATTTTTCTCCCTCAAGCTAGAATTTACAAGAAGCTGCTAATTTTATTTTTAAATTATACTGATTCTTTTTTTCTTTATTTGGGCATTTCTGGGGAAAGCACTCCCTCCCAAGATTGAATTTTCTCCTATAATAGGGGCTTAAGGTATCCTCTTTGCTGATGTTTATGCTTTTAATTTTGTTCTCAACTTATTGCTATAACTATCATTTCTAGAAGTAAGTCAAATGATAGGGTGAGAGAGGCATTCTTACTTAACCACTGTTTGTACTAAGAAAGTGTTTCTCTATTGACAATAAGGCTAGCCCTGGGTTTTTACAATAAACTTTTAAATTATCCAAAGCCCTATTCCCTTTAGCCATTAAAATAGTGGAGACTATGTCCTCAGCTTGCATTTGCAGGTTGGGTCCCCTGTGGAATTTCTACCTTGATGTAGTTCTGTATTCCTAAAACCATATTGCTCCTGGAAAGACTTATATGAACTGATGTTGAGTGAGGAGGTAGAACCAGGAGATCATTAGACACAATTATAGACACACAGTATCTCTGATGACTAACTTTGATAGACTTGGCTCTTCTCAGCAATTCAAGGTTCAAAGACAACTCCAAAAGACTCATGATGGAAAAAGCTATGTACATCCAGAGAAATAATTATGGAATCTGAATGCAGATTGAGGCAAACTATTTGCTCGCTCTCTCTTTTTCCCCTTCTTTTTTGGTTTCATTTCTTCTTTCTCATGATTCATTCCATTGGTTATATTTCTTCTTTACAACTGGACTATTATGTAAGTAGTTCAATGTGAATGTAGAACCTACATTGGATTACGTGCCATCTTGGGGGGAAGGCGGGAGGAAAGGGAGGGAGAGAAAAATTGGAACCCCAAAACTCACAGAACTGAGCATTATAAACTAAAAATAAAAAATTTATTTTAAAAACATTTTTAAAAAGTCATTTTCTTCCTCAAAAAAAAAAACTATTGCTAATAAAATCCTGCTGTTGGGGTTTTTCCTCAATAGTCATTTGACACAGCTAAAGGTGAAGGCTTTTACTGAAATGGCATAGCATGATAAATAGTAACAAAACATTTCCCTGTAAATCTAGGACACTTCCATATATATACACAGTATCAAAAAGAAGACTGGGCACACACATAGAACATGCCACTAATAACACACATGCATGTAAGAAACACATGTGGCCCAGGTAACTCACACCTCTAGCACTGTAGAGCCCCAAGGTCAGTTTCCTTCTCATAGAATCCTAGTACTACCTTCACCCCAATCCCTTCTCCCGTCAGGCTTCAGAGAAATGTACAGGAAAAAATGAACAATTGCCTCTCAAGAAATGGGGTAGGCTAGTCATGACTTGGGCTAATCTGGTGATTCAAGTTATGAAATGAAATGAGACAAGTTAATGAAATGAAATGAGACATTCATTCACTTTGCAACAAGTCCTTAGGAAGTATTGCCCTTACCGCACCCCATCCATTGGTGGCAAGGACTTTAGAGATCTTCTAGAGCAGGGGTTGGCAACCACAACGTGCGGGTCAAATTTAGCCTGGCGGTGGGGAGAGAAAGGGAACAAACATTTATATAGCACCCACTGTGTGCCAGGCACTGTGCTAAGTGTTTTTTACAAACATCTCACTTGATCCTCACAACAACCCTGGGAGGTGGGTGCTATTATTATCCCCATTTTACAGTTGAGGAAACTGAGGCAAACAGTAGTTAAATGACTTGTGCAGGTCACACAACTAATATCTGAGGCTGGATTTGAATTTAAATCTCTTTATTCATGGGGGAGCTAGATGGCGTAGAGGATAGAATGCCAGCCCTGGAATCAAGAGAACTTGAGTTCAAATGTGCCCTCAGATACTTACCAGCTCTATGACCCTGGGCAAGTCATTTAACCCTGTTTGCCTCTAATTTTTCATCTGTAAAATGAGCCGGGGAAGGAAATGGCAAACCACTCTATTATCTTTGCCAGGAAAACTCCAAATGGGATCCCAGGGAGTCAGGCATGACTGAACAACTCAACAACAACCAAACTTCCTTACTCCAGGCCCAGCACTCGGTCCTCTGTCCACTCTGTCCAGTACCACCTTGAGCTGCTCTTAAATAAAGCCGCTCTGACATCTGGTCCCAAGTCCTTTTCTCTTTCCAGTAGGGGGCTCTACTCACTAGACCATTTCCCAGCATTTGTTGTTCAATCATTTTCAGTTGTGTCCAGCTCTGTACACAAAAGTCAGAGACTTTCTCTCCTGAAAAGAAGTAATTAGTAACATTGGTACTCTCTATTTGACAATTCATATACATCAATTACCATAGCCCTGGAATACTTTATTTTCAATTTGCATATATCCTAAGCAGGTCTGTTGAGGTTCTCCAATAATTACTCATGTTTCTCCACCTCAGTCCCACACAACACTTTCATCACATCAGTGACGTGTTCCAGCCAGGATTCAAAGAGTATCCCCATTTAGTATCTCCATGAGAAAGTCTGGAGATTTTCATATTGAGTCCCCTGTACCTAACATTTTACTGGAGTATATGGCATGTACAAAGGTAAATACATAGTGATCGGTTAATCAACCAGCATTGTCAGACATTTATTAAGATCTCTGTGCTGGGAAATACAAATACAAGAATGAAACAGTCCCAGCTCTCTAGTGGGAGGTAAGCAAATATTTAAGTATATACAGAATAAAGAAAATGGTAGTTAGGAGTAGAAGGCACTAGTAATTGGGGGGATCAGGAAAGGTTTCAGTGCTTAAGCTGCATCTTGAACGAAGAGGTCAAGGTGAGGAGGACGCACATTCCAAGAATAGAGAGTAGCTAGTACAAAAGCACGGAGAAAGGAATTGAAATATCATGTGTGAGGGATAGAGAGAAATCCAGTTTGACTGGAGGGAAGAGTGAAGAAGAGTAATGTAGAATGGATACGTAGTATATACACAAAGTAATTGCAAGGGGGAAACGAAGCAATTGGGAAATCAGGAGATGCTCTTCATAGGAGGATGCATGAGGTTTGCTTTTGAGGAAACTAGGAATTGTAGGAAGTGGAGTGAAGAATGAGTACCTGAGAGACCACCTTTGTAACGGTAAAGGCATCTAGCAGGAGAGTTTGTCTAGAATGATGAGTATATAAAGGACAGTACATAATATGAAGTTAGACTAGAAAGGTAGGTGGGAATTATGAAGGACTAGAAATGACAGGTTGAAGAATTTGTCTTTTATCCTAGAGGTATAGGAACCATAGAAGATTTTTTAGTAGGGAAGTAATATGGTCAGATTTGTGTTTTAGAAATATCAGTATACATCATTTACCATAGTAAGTTCTAAGTGTATACATGACAGGAAAATGGAAAGAGGTAACTTTTTGATACTCTGGCTAGGGAAAGAATTCTTAACAAGGGATAGAATTAATCATAGAAGACAACATGGACAGTTTCAATCACATAAAATAAAAAAATCATGAATAAAAATTGCAGCTAGAATTAGAAGAATAAAACGGCTTATTAGGGAAAATCTTTGCAACAAATCCCTAATATCCAAAGGTCTCGTATCAGGGCACTGAATAAATAAATTAAGGGAATTGTTTCAAATACGTAAGAATAAGAGCCATCCCCTAATAAAAAGTGGTTAAAGGATATGGACAATTCTCAAAGGAAGAAATTCAAGCTATCAACAACCATATGAAAGAAAGCTACAAATCATTGATAAAAGAAATGCAAATTAAACTATCTCTGAGGCTTTACCTTATTCTCATCAGATTGATGGAAAGGATAAATGGCAAATGTTGGATCGGCCATGGGAAGACAGGCACAGTAATGCACTCTTGGTGGCATTGTAAATAGGACCAGCGATTGTGAAAAACAATTTTGAACTTTAGCCCTAAAGTTATTAAACAATATATAGCCTTTGACCTAGTGATACTGCTAATAGGCATATACTGGATATACTGCATATACCAGGCATATACCGGAGCCAGACAGTGTGCTCAAGCATTTACATTTGGAAACTGGCAAATGCTATTAATCAGGACTCAAGTTACCGTTTTGTTAAATGTCTTTAGGGGTTAAATTTGGGTTAAATGACTTGCCCAAAGTCACACAGCTAGTAAGTGTGTCAAGTGTCTGAGACCAGATTTGAACTCAGGTCCACCTAACTCCAGGGTGGGTGCTCTACTTACTTTGCCACCTAGCTGGCCCTAATGTGGATTAAACTTTAAAAAGTGCCATATACTTTTGGGGGTGGGAGGGAGAGTGTTATTAAACACTTACCAGCAAACCTCTGTATATACTCCAAACCTTGTAATAGGATTCATCTTGCATCTTTAAAGAGGGGGTATCCTCTGATATTAGGTTGATTCAAAGACAGAGGTAAAAGTGCCCTTAATAAATTCTGTAATAGCCATTTCTGTAATGGCAAAGAACTAGAAACAAAGTGGGTACCTAGAAATTGGGGGATGACTGACAAAATTGTGCCATATGAATATAATGGAATGATATTGTACCGTAAGAAATGAAAATATTTCAGAATTCAGAGGAATTTCAGAATAAAATGAGCAAAATCAAGAGAATGATTTAGTTTAGAAAAACAACTTTGAAAGTCTGATGAATGCAGTGACCAATCAACTTCACTTGATGATGAAGCATGCAGAAAGGTGATGGGCCAAAGGTACAGAATGAGAGATTTTCAGTAATGGCCAATGTGATGATTTATTCTGTGCCACTATATGTGTTGCAAGGGAGAATAGGGGGTGGTGGTGAATGAAGTGGCAAATTTTGTAAAAGAAGGAAAAGAACATCAGGGAGACTAAGGAGATAAAAATGACAATTTTGTTTCTTACCTTGCTAGGTTTAATATATACTTAAGAGACAACACATGGCCACAATTTCATGCCCTCTTTTGTTCTGTTTATTATATTGGAATGTTCACTGATGATTGTGAAATTGATAATGAAAAAAAATTTTCAAAAAATATCAATTTGGCAGCTGTGTATAGAATGGCTTAGAGAGAAGAGAAACTAGAAATAGGTAGACCAATCAGGAGGGCAATACAGTAGTCCAGGTGAGACTGTGTGATTGGAAAGATGGAGACGTGTGAGAGAGATGCCGTGAGGATAGGATGAACAAAATTTGGCAACTTATAGGATACGAGGAATGAGGGGGATGCATGTATGAGCGTACAGACCTGGAGATGGGAAGCCTGGTGATGCCATAGTTTTACTAGGAGAGGGAGCAGCCTATTCTCCCAAAGAGTAAACCTCTGTTTAGGGGAGGAACGATAAGCTTCCAGACACAGGGACTGTGAAATGGGACCCTCGAGATCCCTGCCCAGTGCCAGGTAAGATAACAGGGTCACACTGTGCTAGGTCCATGGAGGATTGAGAGACAAAGGGATGGTGGTCCTCAGACAACTATTGGGAGAAATCCATTCCTCCTCCTTCAACACCGCCCCCCCCCGCCCACACACACACACACACACCCTTTGTGAAAGTACATTACCTAAACACAAAATTCTGGTTGTCCTACCCTGGTTAAGGTCTTGATGATACCTGGCTTAGAAGACTCTCCTCCAGGCTCCTATAAAGCCTCAGTCCCTGTCACTTATTACCCTGGATAAGGTTCTTCATTGTGAAGTGCCTTACTGAGGCACTCAGGTCACAACTCATCAGTTCCACTAAATAATACTTCCTCTTATTGTGCAGTATCACTCATTGATCTGTTTGCAGTTTTACTCAGGTCCCAGCAGATGGTGCCAACTATTCACTTTTCTCAGTTATAGGTCCCAGAAAGGAAGAGGTCTTCAAAGTAACTATGGCTGTATTAAACTCCAAATGCAGCACTATTAGTGTCTCCCTCCAAAGCCTTCTTTTGTAATACTTCTGACCTCTACTGTACTTAACTTTGTATCTTCTAAGGGGTCTTCCTAATCTCAGGTAGGTTCAAAGTAGATTCCATATTCATTAAATAATTTATTTTGAAAATTCAATTTTATTTTTAGTTCAGTTTATTTTATTTTTAGTTCAAAGTCTGACACTCCTCCTCCCTCTCTTCCACCTACTGAAAAGGCAAGAAAAACAAAGTCCATAACCAATATGCATAGTTATGCAAAACAAATTCTCTTATTAACCATGTCCTTACAAAAGAAAGAAAGAAAGAAGGAAGAGATAGAGAGGAAAGAGAAGAGAAAGAAAGAAAAAAAAACATTCTTCAGTCAGCACTCTGAGTCCATCACTTCTCTAACTGGAGATGGGCAGCATGTTTCACATGATGAGTCTTTTGGAACTATAGTTGGTCATTGTATTGATCAGAGTTTCTAAGTCTTTCAAAATTGTTTTCCCAGGTTTTTCTGAAATTATTCTCTTCTTCATTTCTTACAACACAATAGTATTCCATCACATAGTAGTGAGCGTTCCTTAAGTTTCCAATTTTTTTGCTACACAAAAAGAACTGCTATAAAATTTTCATACATATGGGTCTTTTTCCTTTTTATTTTTCATCTCTTTGAGGTACAGACATACTAGCATTACCTCTGGGTCAAAGGGGATCCATAGTTTAATAGTTTCGAGGGTATAGTTCCAAATTGCTTTCCAGAACTGCTGGACAAGTTCATAGCTCCACCAATAGTGCATTTAAATTACCTGTTTTCCTATAGCCCCTTCAGAATCTTTCATTTTCCTGTTTTCTCAACTTAACCAATCTGAAAGATGTAAGGAGGTACCCCAGAACTGTTTTAATTTGCATTTCTCCAAGTATTAATGATTTAGGGCATTATTTTTTCATATGAATACTGATAGTTTAGATTTCTTCCTCAGAAAACTTTATTCAGGTCCTTTGACCATTTATCATCTGGGGAATTCTTATAAATTTGACTCAGTTCCCTAAATATTGTACAATAAGACCTTTATCAGAGAAACTTACTGCAAAGATTCTTCCTGCTGATTTTGTGCTTCTCTTCTAATTTTAGCCACATTCGTTTTGTCATGCAAAGCCTTTTTAATTTTGTGTAATCAAAATTGACCATTTTATCTCCTATGAACTTCTCTATTGCTTATTTTGTAATGAACTCTTCCCATATTCATAGATGTGACAAGTAATTTCTTCCACGCTCCTCTAATTTGCTTATTTGATCATGTACCAGTTTAGAATTTATTTTGCTATCTGGTCTGAGCTGTTGGTTTATATCTAGTTTCTGCCAGACTGTTTATAATTTTCCCAACAGTTTTTGTCAAATAGTGAATTCTTGACCAAATAGCTGGGATTTGAGTGTTTATCAAATAATGGGCTAATGTGCTTATATC
Organism: Phalanger gymnotis; assembly: GCA_028646595.1. Classification (NCBI taxonomy): domain Eukaryota; kingdom Metazoa; phylum Chordata; class Mammalia; order Diprotodontia; family Phalangeridae; genus Phalanger; species Phalanger gymnotis. The sequence goes on from CM053623.1 coordinate 168,114,088, forward strand.
ATGTGCCTAATCTATTCCGCTGATCAGCTTCTCTATTTCTAACCCCATACCAAATTGTTTTGACAATTACAGCTTTGTACTATGATTGTACGAGGACTGCTAGATACCCTTTCTTCCCATTTTTTTTTCATCGATTCCTTTCATATGATTTGTTCTGTGGCCTATCCATTCTTTAGGATTTCCCAAAGTTTAGTTTCCAATGAATTTTTAATCTTTGCTTTAAAAGTCCTTTATTGGATGCAATTTTATTGCATTATGGTTAGAAAAAGATACATTTAATATTTCTTCTTTCCTGCCTTTGTTTGTGAGGTTATTATACCCTAATACAAGGTCAATTTTTGTAAGTGTGCCAAGCCAACTGAGGAATAGATATATTCCTTTCCATTTCCATTCAGTATTTTCAAGAGGTATATTATATTTAACTTTGCTAAACTTCTATTTATATCCTTAACTTGTCTGATACCTTTTAGCAAAATTTGAAGTTTCCCAGTTTATCTCTTATAATTAGCTCTGTTTTTGCTCTTGCTTTGTCTGAGCTCGTGATTGCAACTCTGCCCTTTTTACTTCCACTGCAACATAATAGATTCTTCTCCAGCCTCTTATTTTAACTTTGTATCTATCTTGCTGTTTCATATGTGTTTCTTGTAAACAACCTATTGTTGGATTTTGGTCTCTAATCTATTCTACTATCCTATTCCATTGTATGGGTGAATTCATCCCATTCACATTCACAGTTATGATTGTTGTTGTTCAGTCATGTCCAATTCTTCACGATCTCATGGACCATAGTACACCAGGCCTTCTATCCTCCAGTATCTCTCAAAGTCTATCCAAGCTCATTTTCATTGTTTCCATAATACTATCTATCCATCTCATCCTCTGCAGTCCCCTTTTCCTTTTGCCTTCAGTCTTTCCCAACATCAAGTTCTTGTCCAATGAGTCCTGTATTCTTATTACATGGCCAAAGTATTTAAACTTCAGCTTCAGTATTTGACCTTCCAGTGAATAGCTCCATTAATTTTAGTATTGACTTATTTGACCTCCTTTGCTGTCCAACGGACAATCAAAAGTATTCTGCAGTGCCACATTTCTAAAGTGTTGATTGTCTGACACTCAGCTTTCCTTATAGTCCAACTCTCATAGCCATACATTGCTACTGAAAAAACCATAGCTTTGACTATATTTCCCTCCATCCTGTTCTCTTGTACTTCTCTTTTTTCCCCCATCCCCTCTTTAAGAGTTTGTTTTGCTTCTAACTACTTCCTCCTTTAATCTACCTTCCCCTCTTTCCATTCTACTTCCCTGTTGAGTAAGATGTATTTCTATACCTATGTGTATGTATACCTTCCCACCTTTAACCAGGTGAGATGAACATAAGTTTCAAATGTTGTCCATTCTTCTCTAGAGCCTCCTCCATTGTATAAACTCCTTTCATTCCCCCTTTATGGGAGATAATTTTCTTCATTCTTCTCTCTTCCTCCTTCTCCCAGTACATTCTTCTTCCTTGCCCTTCCATTCTTCTTTTGAGATCCTCAAAACATAATAAAATCACAATTGGGCCTTCTATCTGATTAGACTTCTTCTAAGATGCCTGGGGATAATGTACTGAGTTTGCTTCTCAGTATTTGAATTCTTTCTTTTTGGATGCTTGCTGTATTTTTTCCTTGACTTGGGAGTTCTGGATTTCACTATAATATTCCTGAGAGTTTTTATTTTGGTGTTTCTTTTAGAAGATAACCAGTATATTCTTTCAGATTCTACTTTGCCTTCTGGTTTGAAGATATCTGGGCAGTATTCTTTAATGATTTTTTAAAAATATGATTTCTTGCCTTTTTTTTGTTGTTTGTGACTTTCAGGTAGTCCAGCGAACCTTAAATTATGTCTCTTTGATCTATTTTCCTGATCAGTTGTTTTTCCTATGAGATAGTCCACATTTCCTTCTAGTTTTTCAGACTTTTGGCTTTGTTTTGTTATTTCTTGATGTCTTCTGGAGCCAGTAGCTTTCTTTTGGTCAATTCTGATTTCCAAGGTGTTATTTTCTTCAGTAACATTTTGCTTCTTCTTTTCCAAGCTGTTAATTCTGTTTTCGTATCTTTTTTTTCTATAACTCTTGCTTGGTTTTAAAATATTTTCCCTCTCTTTTTTTAAACTCTTACTTTAACTCTTCAATGAATTGTTACCCAGGCTGCATTTTTCTTTGAAGCTTTGTTTGTAGGCGTCTTCAAGTCATTTTCTTCCTCTATGTTTGTGTTTTGAGCTTCCCTCTCGCCATAGTAGGTCTCTATAATGGGGTTCTTTGTTTGTTTGCTCATTCTTCCAGCCTATTTCTTTACTTTGGACTTTGTTTTAGTGCTGGCACTGCATATTTCTGGGAAGATATGTTTTTGCTGAGCTAGATTCTCTGGATCTGTTTTCCAAGTTTGACCTTCTATTGCCTGGGCTAGATCTCTCATGAGTCAGTAGCCAGCTCTTTTCTGGGGGTCCCCTTCCTCAGTTACTTTCTCCCTTAAGAGACTATATCTGTGTCTAGAGTGCGTGTCTCTACTCTCTCAAATTTTGATGAACCAAAGAACTCTTGAGAATAGCACCTACCTCCCGAGGGTTGTTGTGAAGATCAAATGAGATCATATTTGTAAAGCCCTTAGCACAATGCCTAGCCCCTAGTAAGTGCTATGTAAATGTTAGTTGTTGCTGTTATCTTTGTTGTTGTTATTATCAGTGAATGGAGTGTGTCCTCCTGGGTAAGTTGCTGTTATACCTAAGAGGCAGTTTGATGTCATGATTGAAGCATGAGACTTAGAATCCAGAGGATCTGGGTTCAAATCTTGCCTCAGACAGGTGTTGTAACAATCTTGTTAGCAGCTGCTGTGGGGGCGTAAGATCCAACAACTAGCACCTAGAAAGCTGCCGACACGGGTTCTTTGATCTGCTTTACTAAGGAAAGTAACTTTAAGGGGTTAACAATCTCAGTTTAATCAAACATACAAATGTCATTTACAGTTCGGGGGGGAAAGATCAGCCTCTTGAACTTCAAGGCAAATACAAACAGAAATTACTGACATCAACAGACAGACCTTGTCTGATTCAAATCACAATACATAGTTATCAGTGTCAATTTCTGGGTTGCAAAGCCAGGGGGTGGGGCAGTTTGCAGCTTGCCCAGAGTCTCAACACTCCTTCCATTAGTGTGCCCCAAAAATCAAATGCTAACTCTCCTCAAATATATCCAGTTTGGAGCCCTAGGGGCTCTGACCTCCCAGGGTCACATCATATACAAATCAATGACTCCCAGTTGTCTCAGTGCTGAGAAATACTCCAAGACAAAAAGATTCCACTTTATCTGCCCCATTCAAACAAAGGCCAGAATCCTTAAAGGCACTTAAGAGAAGAAAAGCAAAAAGTCCCACCTTAATTACTGTTACAACAGGTAATAGCTACTTGACTCTAGGAAATTTATAAATTTTAGCTATTAGACACCATGGCTAGTGGGAAGATGACAGAGAAATCCCTTCTTCTCGACCCCCTGCCAAGTCTCTTCAGCAAAGGTTTCTGAGCTTCGACTCTAGAATTCTCCAGGGCTTAGCTATTTAAAACCCCTCTGGAGTATGTGTGTGTGGCTAATTTGTTTGCTCAATTACATTGTTTCCTTCTGACTCAGGGAGGTGTTCATAATATGTTAAAGAGATCTCAAGGTGATCACATTAACCCCCCACAATCCAGCTTCTGACCTCATCATTCCACCTAAAATTCTCTCTCCAAAGTTACCAATGATCTCATTGCCAGATTCAATGGCCTTTTCTCAATTTTCATTCTTCTTGATCTCCCTGCATCCTTTGAGACACTGCTGATCACCCTCTTTTCCTTGACACTCTCTTCTTTCTAGTTTTTTGGGATACCACTTTTTCCTGGTTCTGGATCTTCAACCAGGTCACACCCTCTAACTGTAGGTATCCCATAGAGCTCTATCCTGGGCTTTCTTCTCTTCTCCCTCTCTATTATGACTTGGTGGTTTCTTCGGTCCCCATGTATTTCATTATCACTTCTATGCTGATGATTCTCAGATCTACCTTTTCTTCTCCAACCTCTCTGTTCACCTCCGAACTTACATCTTCAAAAATGCCTTTCAGACATCTCAGATTGGATGTCCTATAGCTATCTTAAACTCAACATGTCCAAAATTGAACTCATTTATCTTTCTCCTTAAGCTTTCTGTCCTTCCAAACTTTGCTATTATTGCTGAGGACACTACCATCCTCCCAGTTTCCTCAGGCTGGCAAGCTAGGAGTTATCCTTGACTCCTCACTATCTCTCACCCTCCATATACAATCTGTTGCTAAGGCCTATCAATTCACTTCTGTAGCATCTCTCAGCTATGTTCCCTTCTCTCCTCTGATACTGCCATCACTCTAGTACAGGCCCTTATGGCCTCATGCTTGGACTATTACAATAGCCTACTGGTAGCTCAGCCTGCCATGAGTCTCTCTCCACTCCAGTCAATCTTTCATTCAGTTGCCACAATGATTCTTCTAAAGCATAGATCCAATTATGTCACCCTCCTACTCAGTAGAGTCCAGTGGCTCCTATGGTCTCCAGGATCAAACACAAAATTCTTTATTTGGCATTCAAAGTCCTTCATGCCTCACTACCCCCACTTCCAGACTTACCTCCCCTCTTCTTTGATCCCATAACACCGATCTTCTTGACATCCATAAACAAGATTCTCCATCTCTAGGCCCCGGGCACTTTCTTTGACTTTTCCCTCATGCCTGCAATGCTCTCCCTTCTTATCTCTGCCTCTTAGTCAACCTGGCTTCCTTCAAGTTTCATCTAAAATCCCATCTTCCACAGGAAGCTTTTCCCAATCCCACTTAATTCTAGTGCCTTCCCTCCCCTATATTATTTATAATATCATTCATATAATATAGGAATTTTATAATTATTATATTTATATAAAAAATATATAATAATAATATAATTCCTGTAAGTAGGAATATTTATCCAGTATGTACTATATATATAATATGTGTGTTTATTTGCTTATTGATTCCCCCATTAGATTTTGAGCTTCTTAAAGGCAAGAACTGTCTTTTACCTCTTTTTGTATCCCTAGTTCTAGGCATAGTGCGTGGAACAGTAGGTGCCTAATAAATGTTTTTTGTCTGACTGACTTGCTTTTCCCCTGTTTTCAGATCTGAGAGTTAATATTAAACCTGAAATATCACATAAATTAATATAGTAACTCTTAAGACTGAACTGTTTTCACTGTGAAATAGAACAAAATATTTTGGGCTTAGAATTGAGACCTTTCAAACACCTTGGCCCATATATTGTTATAACTTGGGGCATTTTCAACATTAACTGTGGATTCACACGTTCAATTCCAACTTATGAATCACATGTCCAAATTTATGTCTTCAAATCTAGACTAAGTTTAATGTCTTACCCTGTTCCCCACAGTTACAAAATAGCCTACCTCTCTCATTTTCAGAGGTAAAAAAAAACTACCTGAGGCCCAGAAAAGGTTAAATGACTTGCCCAACATCACCTGGATAACAAGTGGCCCAATCAAATGAATGGTAAACTCAGATATTCTGTCTCTGAATCCATTTCATACATACTAAAGGTTGAGCAATTGGTAAGAACTCCTTCCATACCCTTTTCCTAATCATATCTTCTGGAATCAAATGTGTGGCATATCTGCGACTATATTGTTTTAAAAACTAATGTGGAATCTTTAGAATTCCCCAAAGGAAAAAAAGGAAAGTTATATGTTAGCTATTATATATTTAAAAGGAATAGCAGGTTGTATATAATGGACTTGCAGTTTCATGTACAATTATCTTTTTAAAAATTCTACTGTTATGGAAATGCTTGTTTTATTTCTTAAGTTCAGAATAAATAAAATTAAAAAAAGAATTCTCCGTAGAGTAATGGAAAAGTAGCAATGTTTTCTAGATCTTTTTGGAAGGGAAGACATGGAAGTGGGGTATTCAGGTAGGAGAAGGGAGAAGAAAAATATCACTTCTACTACATGTCACCAGCTAGAGCCATGTTATCCAGATACAAAGGTGGGGTTGGTTGATTGATTCAATCAGGTCGTCTATACCCTACTTAAAATAGTGATAAATTGCCCAATCAATTGCAGCCCTAGGCTTTAGACTAAGTTTGAAAATTACTTGGAACTGGAATGGTGCTGCACAGGAAGAAAAGTTTTGATAGGCTGGAAGAAAGAGGCATCTCAATCATCTATATATCATCAAGCAAGTTTAGAACTGGCATTCCTAGAGGTGTTGAAGCAACTTCTAGTAAAATATCTGAAGAGTAATTGCTAAGGTAGGGGAGAGGAGGAGGAGCAGGGGAAGGAGGGGGGGGAAGGAGGAGGAAGAGGAAGAAGAAGAGGAAAGACCTCAGTTTCAGCCTTGGACTAGGTCTCTTTGGCAAGAACTTTTAAAGTTGAAACTTTCCATCTTCTCATGGATGTCCTAGCAGTATGACTAAATCAACTGACTGAAATGTCTGTATTACGAGCCAAGAACAGATTGGATATAGAGTCATAATTCCATAGAGAGCCCAGTGTAGGAACTATATCATGGCTAAGGGCATCTTCTTGAGCACCCCACAAATGGAAGAAAAAGACTTTGAGCAACCAGGAGTTGTGAGTTACTCCTTTGCCTCATATGCTTTCTAAACTTGAGTCTACTTTCTGGACTGTGTAATTGTGAGAGGGTGTGTCGGATGTTTGGTGGTTTGTTTTTTTATACTAACTGTCCTTAAACCATTTCACCTTTACAAATGCCCCTTTCTAAAAGCTAATTAAGGCTGGTTGGCTAAAATGATTCTCAACTGATAATCTTAGGAGAAAGCACACCAATGGGAGCTTGAACTTGCAATGGCATTAGAAAGCCAACCCACAGAAAGTCATCCACTAGCCTCTCCTAGTTCTAGAGTATTTCTAGAACCGTGAGGGAGAAGATGTAGCCATGCTCTGGGATGACCTGCCTCATCCATGACAGTGGGATAAGGATACTCAGAATTTATATGGGTTCCACTAACTCTTTCTGAAGTTGATTTAAAAAGGCAAATTCAGTTATTCAGTTGTTTTATCCATGTAGGTTTTTCTTTTACCAAAACATCTCATAGTCCCTGCATACCCTTAGTAGGTAACTTTCATGAGTTACTGTGGCTAAAACACCTTTTAATTAAGTGAGAAACCTTCCACATGATGAGTCTCTCCAAAGCTAAGTATGATGTTTGTCTCATTACAGATATAGTTTTTTTCCCCCCTGGCCACTACCTGAAGCCTTTTAGTAGGCTATTAGAACACACAAGATATCCCTGTTTGCTAATAATATAATGGTTAACTTAGAAAATCTTAAAAAATCAGGAAAAGACTAGATAAGACAGTTGATAACTTCAGTAGCAGGATACAAAATTTTCCTCCTTCTCCATTCAATAGTATTTCTATATAGCAACAACAAATTCCAGGAGGAAATAATAATAAAAAAGAAATGCCTATTCAAAATGAGTACAAAATATATAAAATATATCTGGTAATCAAGACACATTCAAGGCATGTGTAGTTACAATTCTTGAAGAAATAAAGAATGATTTTAACAACTAGAGGGAAATTTAATGTTCATGACTGGGAAACAGCAATATAGTGAAGTTACCAATATTCTCTTAATTTACAAATTTAATGCTTTAAAGAACAAGACAAAATAACATTAACTTGGAGAAATAGAAGTTCAAGAATCTCAAAATAATAATAAAAAATAGGAATGAAAGGAGAATAATGGCACTTCTATATTTCAAATTATACTACATAGTATTAAACAATAAAAATTATTAAGTACTGGTTTAAAAATAGAAAAGTAGATCAATGGAATGGACTAGTTAAGGAAGACTCAATTGAACTCGATAATCCAGCGTTTGATAAACCAAAGAATGTAAACTACTTAAAGAAGAAGTACCTATTTTTGCAAGAATTACTGGGAAATTGAAAAGCAGTTTGGCAGAAATTAGGTTTAGACCAACGTCTTAAACCATGTAACCCAATAAACACAAAATGGATATATGACCTGAATGGTAAATTAAAATTGAAGAGAATTAGATTGATATCTTACACAGCTATACCTGGAGGGTGTTGTGGAGGCGGGAGGTTGATTTCTTGACTGAATCAAGGGATAGATGTCATCACAAAATGAGAAATAGATAAATTTACTTACATGAAATTGAAAAGCTTTAACATGAAGAAAGTTAATGTAAGTAGGATAAAAAAAAAGTAGTCAGTTGAGGAAAATAATCTTTTCATCAAATATCTCTGACAAGGGTTTGATTTCTAAAACATAATAGGAACTAATACACATATATAAGTCCAAAAGCCATTCCCCAGTAGATAAGTGTTCAATGGTTATGAACAGTTTTCAAAGTAGTTGCAAACTATTAGTAACTATATAAATCACTAATAATGAGAGAATGCAAATTAAAACAATTCCAAGATTTTCCTTCACTCCCCAAAAATTGGCAAAGATGACAAAAGATGAGAATAGTAAATGTTGGGAGGATTGTGAAAAGACAGGCATACTAACACACTCTTGGTATAGCTGAGTATTGGTGCAACCATTGTAGGAAGCAAAAATGTTGATACATTTTGATGATCACACTGCTAAGCACTTACCACAAAGAGATCTATGATAAAAAGGAAGTCCTATATACCCCAGTCAGTCAATAAACATTTATTAGGCACCTTTTATGTGTCAGACAGTATGCTAAGCACTGAGAAAATAAAGAAATGCAAAAGAAAACCTTTGAGGAGCTCATGATCTAATAGTGGGGAAAACATGCCGACAAATATGTACATGTATATGTAGTAGCAACAAACTGGAAACATTGATTAGAAAATGGCTAAACTACAGTGTGTAAATACAGTGGAATATTGCTGTGATATAACAAATAATGAATATGATAAATACAGAGAAGCATGGAAAGTTGCAAAGTGAAGTCAGCAGAATCAAGAAGACTATGTGTGTGTATACACACACAAATATATATATATGTGTGTGTGTATATATATATATGATATATATACACATACATGTGTGTTTGTGTACACAACTACAACAATGTAAATTACAGGGTGTTCCTAAAGTCTGGACACGTAGGAAAGAATACGTATTTTCAAGAAATGAAATGAATGAAATTTTCAACAACATTTTGTTTAATTGGAATATTAACAAATAGCATCTTCAATATGATTTCCATCATTTGCGATGCAAAGGTTGATGAGCTTTGCAAGATTCACGTGAACTCAATGCAATAACTTTACATTGTGGTCAATTTCAGCATATTTCACTCTTTATGCATTCAATCAAGTGTGTTGCGTCTGTGATTTTCATTGAGTACACCTTCTCCTTTAGCATAC
>CM053623.1:168132545-168159627 GCA_028646595.1 Phalanger gymnotis
ATTGGGGATGGACATGCTAAATGGGAGCTGTAACTTTTTAATCCTTGGATATTATTTCATGAGGCTTTTATTATGTCTTCTGTTTCTCTCTTCTTCTCTTATGAATTCAGCTTTAGTTAATCTATACCTGGTGAATGATTCCCCCTCTTTTTTTTCAAGGTTTTTAGGTAGGCAAGGTGTTCCATTTTGCTGATCCTTGATGCATATGTCTTTTTAGATAATTGTCCTTTTTCATCCTCACTCAAATTGATTATGTTTGTACTATCAGAATTCTAACTCCCAAGAGCTTCCCATCTCCCTTGGGTTAACCCCCATAAGTCAGGGAAGCCTGTCTATCCCTTTTCTGAACATCTCTCAATCCCTCATACCTTTTAGTGTCATAGGTAGATAATATGGTGAAGTAATAATGTTACAAGGCATTCGATTTAACTAGTTTATTGTATACACACACACATATAAGTAATAAAATGACATTTGCTTTCAAAGTATCCTATAATTCAGATAGTTCAACTAATGCAGACTGGCTTTTTCTAGCCTTATTTAGTAATGGGAATAAGAAAAGGAGCATGAAGAAACAATTCTAATTAACATTATTACTAGCTCACAGAACGCTGCAAGCCCGAGTTCTTTTGATCAGCTTTACTAAGGAAAGCAACGTTAAGGGGTTAACAATCGTACCTTAATCCAACATACAAATATCATTCACTCAGCTCAGAGGGAAAAGCCAGAACCCTGAGCTTCAGAGCAAATGGAGAGTGTGGGGGTTAGTGGGAAGAGGAAAGGCAAGGTGGCAAGGCAGTCAATAAGAAGGCTATGGAAGAGGGGGTCGGAGAGAAGGGAGTGAAGTAAAGCATGGTTGGAACTTTTCTGAAATTGTTTTTAGGAGAGGCAGTCATCAATGAGAAGAGTGGGGCTCCAGAGTAGAAATTCCACTAGGGTATGATTTATGGTATGGGAAACAAGGAAGTTGTGGAGGAGGTGACCAAAGAGAAGGGAGAAGATGTATGTACTTTAATATTTGAATGTATCTGTAAATTTGCTGATAGACGGATTGCCTTTTTACCTACACAATTCTTATTCCTATCTTCCCATATATTATCCATAAAGGAGGCCTTCTTCTCAGTCTTTTAACATTGATTATTGGTCAGAATACAATATTCTATTAGATAAGTAATCCCTTGAGTTATATATATCATAACTCAATACATATATTAATATGTACTGATATAGCCATCGGAATAAATAAATATATATATCTATACGCATATATATCTATACACATATATACATATATCTATACACATATATACATGTACACATATATACATACATATATATGTGTGTGTGTGTGTGTGTGTGTATGTGTATAAATGGCGCAGGGGATAGAGGGGAAAGATTCATCTTCCTGAGTTCAAATCTGGTCTTGGACACTTAATATCTATGTAACTCTGGCAAGTCATTTAACCCCATTTGCCTCAGTCTCCTGCATTGGTAACTAAGATGGGGCTCCAGGTGGGGCCAATGAAGGGAGGTCTGATTATATCTTGGCTCCCAAGTGGGCCCCAAACCCCTATCAACTAGGTGCTAAACCTGTGTGGGAGTGAAGCCACCAGGGTGCTAAGGGGAGTTGCTAAGAGTAGAGCCAATAGTAAGAGCTTAAGTTCTGGTAGATGAGGTTTGATGACGGCTGAAGAGTGCATAAAAAGAGAGAACAGAGCTAATTGCTTAGGGCTCTCATTCTTGGCTGTGCACTGATGTGGAAACTCTGGGCAGCTGTAGTTAAGAGCCCTCCAACTTGTAAACCCAGATGTTCAGATTTTGTTAAACTCTGGTAACTGTGCATTGAGATTTGAATCAGACAAGGTCTGTCTGTTGATGTTCGTCATTTGTTTGTATTTGCTCTGAAGCTCAGGTGCTGGCTTTTCCCTCTGAGCTGAGTGAATGATATTTGTATGTTGGATTAAGGTAAGATTGTTAACCCCTTAACATTGCTTTCCTCAGTAAAGCAGATCAAAAGAACCTGGGCTTGCAGCATTCTGTGCACTGGCTGTTGCTGGTTTTACACAGCTATGCAACAGCTGCTTGACGAATTGTTGCAACATCTCCTCATCTGTAAAATGAGCTGGAGAAAGAAATGGCAAAGCACTATAGTATCTTTGCTAAGAAAACCCCAACAGAGTCATGAAGAGTCAAAGAAGACTGAAACGATTGAACAACATATATACATATATACATATTTATGCATATATGTATATCTATCTATCTCCTTGGAATATATTGCAGATGGATAATGAACTGGGCCCAGAATTGAATGAGAAGAAAAACATAGGCTGGAATTCATTTGGAACATTGTATAGTGCTTTTTACAATCCCAAGTTGCTTGTTGACATTAAAAGTGCATTAAAAAAAAAAACCAGTATTCTCTTGGGGATGTTGTATGGCTATGAATCAAGGAATAGCACAATTTCTAAAGAATCAAAATTGCAGGTGACCCAAAAGTTGATGGAAAGAATGTCAGACATAAGTGGGTTGCCCCCAAATAACTTTCATATAGGAAGTAGCATAAGGGATGTGATCTAGGAAATTTATAGTTGAAAAAGAAGAGGGAGCGTTCATGTAGTTTGACTGGAGGGTGAGTGCTACAAGGTACCCACAAAATATCAGACTTTGAGGAAAAACTTTAAGAACATAGGGTAGGTCTTCTATGGAAGAATTATGGGAAAATCACCATCTTTTTAGCTAACATTTATGTAGAGCTTACTATGTTCCAGGCACCGTGCTAAGCACTTTACAATTATTATTTCATTTGATCCTCAGAACAACCCTGTGAGGTAGGTGCTATTATTATCCCCACTTTACAGATGAGGAAACTAAGGCAAACAGCAGTGAAGGGACTTGCCCAGGGTCATACAACTAGTAGGTATCTGAGGCTGGATTTGATTTCAGGTCTCCCTGACTCCAGGACTGGCGCTCTATCCACTGTGCTACCACAGATGAGAAGGCATGGATGGGTCATGATCTGCATTTCTGTAGGCATTATAGGATTAGGCTAAGAGGAACCTCAGAGTATATTCTAAAGATTAAATCTAAACTCATCATTTTACATCATTTACAATTGAGCCTCAGAGAAGTTAAGAAATTCACCCAAGGCACACAAGTACTAAGTGGCACAGGAAGGATTTAAACCCTGATCCCCCATTTCTGTACCTAATAATAATATATATACATACATACATACATATATATGTGTGTGTGTGTGTGTGTGTATCTCCATTGAAGTACCGAAGAACCATGATCAAACCAACTCTGCCATTGTTCCTGGATAGAGCGTGCCAGTATATACTCCCCTGTGGTCCCTCTCGCTATTCCTGTAACTTTCTACACTGAAGTAACCCTCTCTGGCGACTCATGTGTTGGTTCCACTATTAGAATGTAAGTTCCTTTAGAACAGAGACTATCTGTTTTTGGTATCCCTGATGTTTTAATACAGTACTTAGCATATATTAAGTCTGCAGACTTTGTTCATTCATTCATCTTTCCATAAATCCTCCATAGAGGATCTACCATCCACACTAGAGATTTTCCTTTGGTTCTTTTGATATTTCATGGTGATGAATCTCTCAGATTTTATTTACCTAAGCTATTCCTCAGAAGACAGACAAACTGTACTCAGGGCCTTTTGAGCTTACACAGACCCCTCCCCCCACAACCTTTTTGTGCATACAAGATGAGAGGAAATGAATGGATTGTACGTTGCAATTATTGGAAGGAATACCCACATTGAGGAGATCACAGTACCATTGAAGTATCAAAGCGTGTGTGTGTGTGTGTGTGTGTGTGTGTGTGTGTGTGTGTGTGTTAGTAACCACCTGGGGGGAGCTTGGGAGCCCTTGTAGTCTTGCTGGGTTGCTATGGTGGTGTTGTTTGACTAACCACATGTGCAATTGAGGCCTTCTCTGTTGGCCCACCACATGTGTATTGTTTCCTCACATCCTACCTCCCTGTTCAGAAGTTATTTATTTTATTTTGTTTTGTTTTGTTTGAAACACAGGGGAAAGCCCTGAGTCAGCCTCACTAAGTTGGGAACTTTTATTTCCCCACAATGTGCAGATTTTAGATTGCTGCTTTCATCAAAAGGGAAGGAATCCCAGAGTATCTAACTTTTGGATACTTTTGAAAAGGTTTGTAAAAATCTAACACTAGTCCCTTCATTTTGTGATCTCTCTCTCTCTTTCTCTCTCTCTCTCTCTCTGTGTGTGTGTGTCTCTCTCTCTCTCTCTCACTCCCTCCCTCACCACCCGCCTCCCATCCCCTCAGCTCCAGGACCCTTGGTTCAGTTCCAGATGAACCAAATGTCTCTTCTAGGAAAAGAGAATTTCCTTTTTCTCTCTTATCTTGTCTAAACATTAACCGAAATACAATAAACAGTTGGAGTGTTTTGTTGGTCAATGGTTTTTATCACAATTAATGACTTAGAAGTGAAAGTGAACATTTAAGAAACTGCCTAAAACTTCTTGACCTCCTTCCCTCCTCCCTCCCATTCAAACAGCCTGGCAAGGGATAGAGAGAAGCAGGGAGTTTGAAGTCAGTAGAGAGAGCTTACAATATATTTGGCTTCCCCTAGAAGAAAAGAAAGGAAAGGAAAGGCACACTACTGTCCCTCTTCTGGCTTATGCAAGAAAAGCAGGCCAGATTCCACTCAGTTCACATACTCTGATTGTCCTCATGTTTTACCCTGACATTTCTCAGCATATTCTCTTAGAAGTCACTCCAAGGGTTTTCATTTGGTCCTACCCACAAAAATACACATAGAGGTGGCCAAAAGGGACCATATAGGTACCAATTTCCAATTTCATGAAGCCCCTTTTGTTAGTGGTCTGGCCTTCATAACTCTCTGTGGAAACTGAGAGGCCATGATGGGCTTATGGAGTATCTGGTATGATAACAGCCTGGTTGCCAGTTCCTCAGCAGCAACTCATATCAGAATGAGGGGAAACTTTGGGTAATATGTTAGGTTTGAATGAGGCTGAAGGGCTCCTACTGCCCCAGTACTAGATTTGCTCATGGTTATTACTGGCATCACCACCACCATCCAACGCTAGGCTATCAGTTGCTTTCTTATCAACCTAGTATTTCAGGAGCCACACTCAAAGCTCCTTGAAAGCTCACTCTCTGCCCCCCATCAGACCATCAGGGTACCATCCCCAGAGTGCACTGACAACCTTGCTTGCCCCATCCACCTTTGTCTAATATCTACTCAAATTTCACCAGTTAACCTGCCCACTCCTGTGTTGGCTATGTATCAGGGAAGACCCATAGCTAAAATCTGATGCCATTCAGGAAAATTTCTGCCACGAAGTCAGGATCTAATCCCTAAATCTCTCTTTTCCTTCTCCCTTCCCCCACAGACAGGTTGGTTATAGGGTGTAGCTGGCCAGGAGGATCAAATCTATCAAACCCATTTATTCTAGAAACTTCACTCCTCTTAGACCTCCATCAAGGAACTGGCTGCAATGGCAATTCATCTTTGTGGGGGCTAAGTACCCACAACTTCTCATCTTACCTGCCTAAAGAGTGATAAAGGACAGCCTCCATGCAGAGCATCTAACCAATTTAACTGGCTCTGCAAAAGTAAGCTCTCTGAAAGCTTCCCGAGCTGATGAACCTTTGACACAGATGGGGTCTCCACATTTGTTCCATTGGACCATGCCTTCAAGCAGCCATTGGTCACGTTGATGTTTAATCTTTTCTTGCAACCTTCCCAGCTCTTTGATGGTAAAAGTCCATCCATCCTCTGCTTTTTCAGTGGAGGAAATCACACTAGGGAGGAAACAATAGGAGAAGCTCCCATTCCATTGTAGGCTCCACAAGGGCAGGGACTGTCTTTATTTTTCTTAGGTGTAACCCCAGTGTTTAGCACAGTGGCTGGCAGAGAATAGGAACTTAATAAATGTTTATTGAATTAAATTGAATTGAATTTACCAATGGTTCCCAAATCCCATTCTCATTTCTACTCTTTGTCTTGTGTTCTGTAGCCCAGATTTCAGTGGGATGTGTGGGATGCAGCATGCCTTCCATTGAAACCTCTAGGGTTGAGACCCTACTTTCCACTCGTGGCCTCTCAGCTCCTACCTGAGGCCTATTGGTCCCCACCTCCATCAGCACTCCTCCTTTGGCTTGTGCTGTTCACCATTTTCAGCAGCTGCCCCTTTGATTTCATTGTACAGTCCTTAAAAATTGAGAAGTCTGTCTGTAGCTACTGAACATTTAGGACAGCTTACATGCAGCTTACTTTTTTAAACACAATTTTTCTAAGTGTTTATTTTCTTTCGATCAATCAATAATTAATAAACAAATTAAATGCCTACTACATGCCAGCACTGTACGCTCCCCCCAACCCCCTGCCCCTGCCCCTGGCCACCTTGAATCATTAAAAAAAAAAAAAACCTTTGCAATAAAATGCAGAGTTCAGAAAAACAGATTTCTAACATTGGCTTTCTCTCATTCTAGATTTTAAGTCTGTCACATCTCTGGCTGAAGGGGTGACTGTAACTTTCTTTGCTGACAATTCAATTTTTCCATGATGGTTAACAATAAATGGGAAGGTTTGACTTGCAGGGGTGCGGAACTCCAGCTCCTCAAAAGTGGGGCCCTTTGACTGGATCCAAACTTCACAGAATAAATCCCCTTAATAAAAGGATTTGTTCTGTAAAATTTGAATTCAGTCAAAAGACCATACCTAAGGACCTAGAAGGCTACATGTGGCCTGGAGGCCATAGGTTCCCCACCCCTTCTGGACTACTGGCATTTTCTTTACCTTCCCTGTCAACCTCCTAATCGATATAAATGGGAACTTTCTCTCTCTCTCTCTCTCTCTCTCTCTTCTTCCCTCCCTCCCTCTCTCTCTCTCTCTGAAAAGACTCTCCATATGCTACCAGAAAGACCCTTGCCACAAGGTCCATATTGCTGTATCTAGCAATCTGATCACCCAAACATACCATCTTCTATATTTTTATCACCCTTCCCCTATTTCAACCATGATGTGAGCCTTGATGCCATTCTGTTTCAACTATCGACTTTGCCAAATGACCCAGGTCAGTCTCTGATGGCTTAGGTCCAATATTGGAACAAAAAAAAGATAGCTACATGTCATTCAACACAACAAATAAAGGTTTAGTTAATCGTAATTTATTATTTAGTTGTTTTCAGTTGTGTCTAGCTCTTTGTGACCACTTTTGGGGTTTTCTTGGCAAAGATACTAGGGTGGCTTGCCATTTCCTTCTCAAGCTCATTTTACAGATGAGGAAACTGAGGCGAACAAGGTTAAGTGATTTCCTCAGGATCTCACAGCTAGTGTCTGAGGCCAGATTTGAACTCAGATATTTCTGATTCTAGATTCAGCGCTCTATCCACTGTGCCACCTAACTACCATAATAGTAATCATAGCAGCTAATATTTATGTAGCACTTATTATGTGCTAGGCACCGTGATAAGCAGTTTACAAATATTATCTCATTTGAGCTTCACAACAACCTTTTCGTGAGGTGCCATTGTTATCACTGTTTTATAGATGAAGAAACTGAAGCAAACAGGGGTTAAGTGACTTGCCCAGGATCACACAGGTAGTAGATGCCTGAGGCTGGATTTGACCTCAGGTCTTCCTGACTCCAGGCCTGGTGCTCTATCCACTGTGTTATCTTCTGCCCCATAGAAAAGATACTCAACAAGGTTACAGAATTTAGCTGTGACACAAGTGACTTCCTTCATCTCCACATAGAAGGAAACAGTTCTGGGCAGCAAATACAGGGATGCAGATCCAAGTCTGAAGGGCTCTAACCTCACATGGTTGATGATTTTTATGTCCTTAGATGACCAAAATGTCCAGCCCAGCCATGAGGCCACTAGGAAATTGATCGTAGTGTAAGACCTATTTTCCTTAGCCATGTGGGCCAATTAAGTCTTAGAGATAGCTTCTTTGCCTTTTAGGAAAAGAAATAACCCAAATGGGAATCTGGAGAACACTTAAGAATTTTTCAGCAGCCAGGTAATATGATTAAAATAGTAATTTTGGAAATTCAACTGTCTGCAGGATACACTGGAGCTTAGAAGACCTTTAGTTTCTAGGCAAATGGTAATTAAGGTTAAGTATGGGGCAGAGGTTGCAGAAATTTAAAGCAAGGACCTAATCAAAAATACTTTTTAGAAAAAGGACCAAAAGATAATGTTTTCCTAATACATAATTTTATTTAACTCATTATTAAAGTGTTTTAAGGTCTAAAAATAAATATAAGACTCCTTAATCATACTGTGGTAAATTCTGTGGTTGAGGATTTCATCTTTTATCTCCTCAACCCCTTCTGGATGCAAATACCCTTCTGGTATGCAAATTATTAGGCAATCCTTGCATAACTTCACTGTCATAGTCAGGATTTCTAGGTTAAACAATTTGCATTCCAACTACTGCTAACATTTTTATCTTGTCTAGCCAGACATGCTAATGAACTGCAAATTTATATTTAAATTATGGATTAAATGGATCCCCATTGATCGATATATGTAAATACTGGAAACCCTAGAAATACTGTCATCTGGAATCATTATTTCTAGTTTGGTTTCTAATTGTGATTGTCTTTTTGGAGGAAGAAAGTGAGGAGAGATGAGGGATCTGATAGCATTTTCTATTGGACTCAGGTCTATTCCAAACTTCAAGGCTGTCAGAGGCTACAGACTCCTCAGAAGTTGAGCCCTAAATGTCCAGTGATCTTTTTTTTTTTTAAAGACTATTAGTAATGGTTTGAAATATGCTCTTTAAAAAAAAAACAAACCTATTTTTCCCTCAAAATCAAGTCATTGTCCTAGAGGAAAAGCTTCTTTCTGAATCCTGAGTTGTGCCAAAAGGACAGGAATAGAACAGTCTAAGGACTCAGCTTCTTCCCAAGTCCTGAGCTTTATAGACTCTAACCAAGAAGCTTAAGGGATAATGGGAGTAGCCGCTTCAAGGGTATGAATTAAAATGCTTGTTGAATGAAAGTTATTTCTTTTTCCAGCCACAAAAAAGAAAGAGAACCCCAAAGTTACCAATTTAAAATGTGTGTAAAGATTTTTTTCAGTTGTTCAGATAATAAAATAGCTCATAGATTTAGAGCTAAAGGGGCCTTATAAGCCATTTAGTCCAACCCCATCATTTTACTGCTGAGGAAACTGAGGCCCAAAGAGTTTGACTTGCCCAAGCCCACACTAATGGGGGACTAATGTGGACTAAAATCCACTGGCAGACAGAAGTAGGATTTGAACTCAGATCTTCTGATTCCAAATTCAGTGTCCATTCTACTCTACTACCCTCAGTACAGTACAGAGGTTACAGCTTAGCTGACCTACAGGGATGCCATTCTTATCTTTCATTGCTGGGGTAAAGGTTCTAGAGAGAAGGTAAAAGAGGTATAAAGATGGGAAAAGGAAAGAAGACTGCTGATAAGGCAGGCAACGATTTCTCTTCCTAATCCCCAAACAAAACCTAGAGGTGCCATTACCCTTGTTCTTATCATTCTTCTCTATTAATGGCTACACCTACACATGTCCAGTCTTTCAGAGGTTGGGTGATTGGGCAACACAGACCCTTGGGAGTAGGGGTGAAAGAGGAGGATAGTTACTGAACAAGGCAGGACAATAGGAGCAGACATAAAATCAACTCAGTTCTGCCTAGGGAATAATAGTGTGCACTAGGTGAGAATTTTGAAGCCACTTTTTATCTCCACTCATTGTTAGAAGAAAAAAAGTAGATTATTTGTTCATACACAGTAAGTGATTTTGGAAAGCTATTAACCTTTTCCGCTAGGAAACACGATCAAATACTGTAGGAAATTTGTAACTACTCTGGTGGCAGCGAGTCAGTGTCTCTCTCTATATTTTGGTTATCTACTGTATAAAGAATAAAATGTCACACTTGAATCTTGTCGTAAAACTGACTAGTGTTTCCTGAGCACCCCTTACCAGTTATCTTGTCATGAATTTATCGGTACATACTCAGATTTCTCCTGAAAACAGAGAGAGAAAGAGTTTGCATTTCAGCCACATCTGCTGCAAATCTCTTATCACATTCTTCCACTTGGCCCTTTCTCACCTCCAACCAAAGGAGGAAGTGAAAGAGTGTAATGCGTTTACCCGTCTGGGTTCTGGGTTGCTGAGGCTACTTCCAGACTCACCACATCTGCCTGCCAGGTGGGAGAGCTATAGGATAGAAGATTTAGCTGCAGGTAAAGACACTTGGAGGACAGACGAGAAAGGAGCCACTCACAAATGCAAAAGAAGTGGATTTTTTTATTTGTTTGTTTGTTTTAACGGGTATCTTAAAGAAAGACTTAGTGGGTGGGACCTACTCCATAGTTCTTCATTCTTGCCTCAGTTGTGTTTATAATGCCAGGACCGGAGGTAATAGCAACACTTGACTGATTGGGAAAGCTTTCGTCTCAGCCTGCCTGTCACTAAGGCATCAAAGCCACAGGAAACATTTCAAGTCTCTTCAGTTTGATTTGTAATAGTAAGAGTATGTGGTATCTGTGTAGCTTTCGTTGGAGCCAGGCCACACTTGGGCAAGGACTTGCCAAGCTTTTGGTGAGAGAAGGCATGTGACAGAAGTAAGGGAGACTGATCTGAGGGGAAGGGAGTAAGTATAAAGAATTGCAGATTTCATCTAAAGAGAGGAGATATGAGCAAAGGTTTCACCCGTTCAATAAAAAGATAGTTGAAGGGGAAGAATGAGAGAGAGTACATTGGGAATTGAGCAGAGGTGGGTTCTTCATAGTGGAGATATTTTATTGAAGCAGAAATGGAGGAAGGACACAGGAGAATGGAAGGATATTTAGGTAGGCAGTTCTGGCTTCTTAGTTTCCATGGTGTATTGGTAGGTGGAGTCAAGGATGTTTGGACAAGGAAGCCCTTTGAAGCTTTTCTCTTGTCCTCCTGAGCTGGACCTGGTCCCCTCCCCTCCATAAAGCCATTAGCCCCTGGTGCCAGCCCTATCTCTGGTCCATCTCTAGTGGTTCCATTTGGTGCTTTCACAGACCTCCTGCCCTGAGGGATGGGGGGTGATTTATTGAGGGGTGACATCCTTTAGAGGAGGAGAGATGGGAGAGTAGGGAATGGAAAGCTGTTAGCTTGCTAGTATAGTGGCCAGACCATTTCAGACATAGTTCTGCATGACAAAGAGAAGAAGCGAGTTTCCCCTTTGATGTGCCTCCTGCTGGTCCCACACACCTGCCTGTTGGCTTTCTACTCCCCCCCCCAAGTCCCAAGCCTCTTCTGAAACTGAAGAAGAAATCCCAAGAGGGGGTGGGGAGGAGGCTTCGTCCCAGCTTTCCTGTGCCCAGCTCAGGGCCGTCTTCCTCTCCCGGTGGCCCTGGAACTCCAAAGCTGCCTCACCTCAGAGACTTCTGACCCAAAACACCTGCTGCCCTCTCCCGGAAGGCAGAGACCCAGAGCAGCTGGAACAGAATGGTGAGAGGGGGTTGGGGGTGGGGGTGTGTAAAACTGAAGGTGTGAAGGGGTCCTGGGAAGAAGGCTACTCATTTGGGGATGTGGAGTCATGGCCTAGAGGAAGGCAATGGGGGTGAGGGGGAGGGGAGAGTCGGAAGGGGGATGTTTGTGGAACTTGCCCTAAGTAGAGAGGATATGGAAGTTCTGGTACATTCTTGAGGCTGTTTTTGAGGGTTCAGGGCAAAGGGTTTTGGTTTGAGCAGGTCTAGAGAGAGGGCAAGGCGCAAATGCCTCTCCATAGGGAGCTCGGAAACTTGCCATAAGACAGGTTGTGCGGCCTCTTAGGGCAGGATGCATTTCTGCTGAGGAAGGTCTGGTTACAGAATCAAGCCTGAAACTGTTGAGCTCGCATTCTGCCAAGGTGCTCCACAGAGGGCCCCAGAGAGCAGAGTAGGGAAAAGAGAGAAAACCCAATGCTATGTATATGCAATACATATGTATAGACAATGCAATGTGCATGCATATGTATACACGCATATGTAGGTACATAAATGTATAGATACTCTACTTTTATATATATGTACACACATGTATGAGTAGATTATATACGCAAGTGTGTACTGTGCATGTGTGTGTATACAGGTTGTCCTAGAAGTTTTAATGTGGCTTTAAGTCTCACTTTTAAACTGTAATTTATAGCTGCATTAAAACTTCTAGCACACACTGTATATGGAAAAATATAGACACACACACACATATCCCTTTCCACATGTCCCAGGGCATGCACAGTGTTGCTTCTACTATTTCAAAGAAGCTGCTTTATAAAGGTTAGAAGGACTCCAACTTTTCTCCTGATTTCTCAGGTTAAAAGGTATTCGTGTGGTGAAAGGGGAAAGAAGTTCAGTTTTGAAGGAAAGATTATTTCTTAAACCTCCCTGTTTCCTTCTTCCTTGAGTGGGCTTATTAGGCTGGAATTAGAGGTATGACATGGGAACAGATGAGAGATCTCCCCCAATTTCTTTGTAGCTTTGGGGAGAGTACTGCCTAGGAACAGCTCTTAGGCCTGCCACAGTCATAACTTTCCCCCTCCCCATTCTCTTTTCTCATCTTACCACCATTCCTCCTAAAGTCAAATACTAGGTAGCATTTCACTTCTGGCTGCAATACGGGGGATGAAGACTTCGACTGAGGTTCCAGAGCTAAATAGAGGAAAGGGTTGGGGGCAACAGACCCCTTCTAGGGTGGTCTTCCAGTAGAGAGAAAGATTGAAAAGGCCTCATTTTCTTTGGTGGCAGCAGGACTCAGCTCCAGACCCAGCACTCACCTATTAGAGTCTCTCCTCTTCCTCCTCTTTCATCTTCATCTTTTCCTTTCTTTCTATTCCTTTCTCTCCCTCTCTTTACCCTCTTGTCCTTCTTATGTTGCCTTCAATTCAGCCAGATTCATTCAAATGTCTTTTCTATTTTTCTCTAGGGAGCCCTTTCTTGGAAATTGTCAGGCCCAAGCGTTTTCCCAAGGCATTGGAGCAGGGCGATACCTAGGATGCCTGGGATGCTGCTGCTGTTCTCCACTGCTCTGCTCTCCAGCTGTGTCCAGCTACTTGCAGAAGCTAATTCTTGGTGGTAAGTGAAATAAAAACAGAAGTCTGCGTTTCTTTTTTTTCCTTTTTTTAAATTGTGAACTCAATCAATCAACATTTCAAGATACAAAAACAAGAAAGATTGTATATGTATAATTTTTAAAAGAAACATATATGTATATGTGTGCATATAGATAGGTAAATAGATAGATAGATAGATAGATAGATAGATAGATAGATAGATATACAGAGATATACAGAGATACAGATAT
Organism: Phalanger gymnotis; assembly: GCA_028646595.1. Lineage (NCBI taxonomy): Eukaryota > Metazoa > Chordata > Mammalia > Diprotodontia > Phalangeridae > Phalanger > Phalanger gymnotis. The sequence continues at coordinate 168,145,869 of CM053623.1, forward strand.
ACATAAAATTTAACAAGATATTAACAGTTAGGTGGCGTCATAGTGCTCAGATCACTAGGCCTGGAGTCAGGAAGACCTGAGTTGAAATATGACCTCTGACACTCACTAGCTGTGTGACCCTGGGCAAGTCAACCTCTATTTGCCATGGTTTCCTCATCTGTCAGATGGGGGTAATAATACGGGGGTAATGATAGGTTGTGGTGAGAACCAAACGAGATAAAATTTGTAAAGAACTTAGCACAACGCCTGGGACATGATAAGCACTATATCAATATTAGTCAGCATCATCATTTGTGTCCCTTCTGTACTTTTTTCTTATGTGCATTTTAAAAATGTTTTATTTCTGTTCCTTTTTATGTATATCATTAATAACCCACTTTATACCCAGCAGTAGGAATTCTTTCTTATAACAACAACAATATATGTGTATACATACACACACATACACACATGTATATATATAGTCGAGAAAAATAAATTAATACATTAGCTACATTTGAGGATGCAAGTCTCCTTCTGCACCTCTAGTCCATCCCTTCTCTGCCAAGAGGTGAGAGGTATATTTTATCATTAGTCTTTTGAAGTCATAGTCACTTACTGTTTTGGTTAGAATTCTGAGGTATTTTTTCAAAAGTTGTTTCCCCTTACATTATTATTTTAGTCATCGTGTAAATTATTCTCCTGGTTCTGCTCATTTCACTCCGCATCAGTTCAGAGAAATCTCTATCACTTGAGATATTTTTTTGGGGGGAGGAGATACAAAGTCTAGAAAAAGGTGACCTAAATCATCTCTACCTCTAACGGAAAAAAAGAAGACCCTCTTTTGGTACTTGCCTCAGGGAGAGCAGGATTCTTACTCTCTTTTCAAAGTGCCAGTATTAAACATTTCCTAGTGATGAAGGGTAAGGATTGCACTAATGCTTTCCTCTTGGTTCTACCACTGTCCTTGGCTTGGTTCTAGTTCTTTAGAAAACATTTCCTCTTAGCAAAGGGAACCCCTTTAGCTTAGGTTCTTGTACCTTTTCAGATCCTCTTCCACTTAGTAAATTTTAAGGACTTTTCCTTTTTCTCTTGAATCAACAAACCCCCTACAAACCTAAGCTATTTTTTTTATAGGGACCAAATATTAGAGACAAAGAGAGGCAGGCTATCGTTCTTTTTAACCCTTTGTCACTGGCAGATTCTTACTCTACTTCATCTCACCTATGAACTTCACGTTTTTACTCAGACAGCAAATTCACTGCCTTTCCTTGCAGTCTTGAAATTTACATCTGATAGAAAAGAAGCAGAAGGTTAGAGTCATCTTTATGCTATGAGGAGTGAGGATGGTTAATCAAGAGTTGGAGGGGTGTGTGAAAATTTTCAGGTAGAAAATTATGTTTCCTAGAAATTTGCAGGTAGAAAATTACATTTTCTAGAAATGCGTATTTTCTAGAAAATTTACAGGTAGAAAAATCTCTTCTTTGTCCTTTTTCTTGTAGGTCTTTGGCCATGAACCCAGTGCAAAGACCTGAAATGTTCATCATTGGAGCTCAGCCTGTATGTAGTCAACTGCCTGGGCTTTCCCCTGGCCAGAGGAAGCTATGTCAGCTCTACCAGGAGCATATGGCCTATATTGGGGAAGGAGCCAAGACAGGCATCAAGGAGTGTCAGTATCAGTTCCGGCAAAGACGCTGGAACTGCAGCACTGTGGACAACACTTCTGTCTTTGGGAGGGTCATGCAGATAGGTAAGGAACAAGGTGCCTAAATAACTCCTGAATATCCAAACAAATCTCAGGCATATATGGCTAACCTCACTCAAGACAGGTACAAAGAGATCTCAAACGCCTGTTGGGATACACTGTTTAGGTTTGGAAGAGGCAAGAAGGAGGACTAGAAGAGACCATTCAGCCCTCCTATTTCATAGATGAGGAAACTGAAGCCCTAAGAGAAGAAGCTTCTTATCCAAGGCCACACAGCTACTTAATGGGAAAGCCAGTCCTAGAACACCATGTCTTCTGCTACACTTCTAATGCTACACTTTATCTGTTAATATGGTGTAGTGAAGATTTAGTATTAGAGGTTAGTGGATGATATATAGACCATATAACTTTTAATTTATTTCTATCCCTATGGCATGGGCTGGTGGGAGAGGCTCAGGATAACTGAAGAAATTGAGTTCAGGTGGATTAAGAAATCCACCTACTACTGCCTTCAGTGTCTTCTCTCTGGTGCCTCCTTTTGGAATTCTGAATATATGCAGCATTCTTGTCTGTCTCATACGTAGGATGGCTTGAAGAAAGGAGAAGCTGTGATTTATTGGTTATCATGATTGTCAGTAGCTTTCTCTAGAATGGTTGGCTCTAGCTTTTTTGTTTGGAAGCAAAGGGGATAGAAGAGGGAGATCTGAGACAGAATGAAAAGACAACCTCTTCCCTTCCTCTTCTCTCCCTTCCATTGCTGGTCAAGGATGCATCAGTTGTCCTGTTGCTTGGATAGAGGTGTGATCTAGGGTTTAATTGTGTTGATTCCTTTTGAAATGCAATTCTCCCCCGGCAAGAAATTGAGAAATCCGGCACTATTCTACGGGGTCCTAGCCTTAGGACCATAAAGAGAAGGTGTTAAAAAGCAGTATTAGCCTTTGCTGGCTTTAACCCAGACAGTTTCCCACACCAATAACTGTGTCAGTGGCAGTAGCTTATCCCTAGGAATAGTCATTAGCATATCATGGGGCCGCTGGCTTTTAGTGATTTGATGTTACTGACTTAGGAAGGTTAGAAGGTTAGACCCCTGGGAAGGGGCTTCAGTTGTCCTTGCCTGAGTACTACAGTATTCCTCTCCCCCCACCAGCTCTCTACTCATACACCCCAATCTGAGCAAATAGGAGCTGAAAAAAACACCTTTCCATCTACACACCTTTCCTGCTTCCTTCTGCACCAGGTTAAGATGAATATATGAGAGTGTGGGAGCCTTGGGAGTCAGCTCTTCCAAAAGTGACTATTTGAGAGTGAAGTTTTTATTCATGCCTGTAGAGGAAGTGTAATAGTTCACGATTTCTTGGTTCTTCTTTAATCCATTTGATCACTCCCCTTCTTGAAGGTACAGCACCCTTCCCAGGACTTCATTTTGTTGGGAGTCAGTCTGCTTTTGTTGGTTGGGCTTAGTGGGAATGGAGATTTATGTGATGCGGGCTTTCCATAGAAGAATAATTTTGATGAGGGTAGAGGGTAATATAGGGTTGGTTTTTTTCCCCACCCTATCACCCAAAGAAGACTGACTCCCTCATACTTCTCTATTAGCATCATTGTGGTATAGTGGAAAATTACTGGACTTGAGAGTGTGGAGAGACCTGAATTCAAAGTAATACTCTGACTGTGTGACCACGGGCAAGACACATAACCTCTCTGTGCTTCAGTTTCCTAATAATACCTATATATGCTTACCTCACAGGGTTGTCATAAAGATCAATTTAGATCATACTAATTCTAACTATCATACTAACACAGTAATCTACTCTGCAAAGCTTAAAGTGCTATGTGAACATCAGCTATATTGTCTTATGTATGCCACCCATTTTGTTTGCCTTTACCTACAAAACAGTCCCAAGACTTGGGTCCTTGGAGAAAGTATTGTACCTTTCTTTCTTAGTAGTAGGTTAATACACAGAACACTTATCGAGAGAGAACTTAGGATTCTGATCTTGACTCTGAATCTTATATTCCTCATCTTTAAAATGAGAGGTTGACCTAGATAATCTCTGTAGAGCCCTCTACATCTAATAGCATATCAGTGTTATTCTAAGATTGTAGCTCTATTTACCCCAGGTCAGCCCCTTCTCACTTGCCTTTTCTCCAAGTTGATGAAAAATATGGCCATTGGGGGCAGCAGTACAACAGAGAGTGGCCCCCTGACTTCTTCCTGAGTCTGGAGCAACCTCCCATGGTGATTTTGGAGTACTCCTCCAATTCAGGGCAATGTGAATGTGACCCACATAGACAATATTCTGCAGTTACTGTCAGGTAAAGGGCAAACTCGATGCTTCAATGGCTGCTTGTTATCCTGGCTTTGATCCATAGGGCAAGTAGAGTGTCTAAAATTTTAAAAAATGCTTGCTTTGAGAAGTACTATAAGTGGTAAATTACTGGTTCTCAAGTCCTCTATTATCTCCCAAATCCCTGAGGAAGGTAACTGTACCACGTACTCACCTGAAAACTCTTCATACACTGAGAGAGTCTATTTATATGGTGAGAACTGGCCTTTCTCAACATAACAACAATTGTTCATTTGACAAGGGAAGATTTGGAAACTAGCATCAACTGATGTATCTCATATACACCCAAGACTGACTGTTAGGGAAATGGAATTAAATGAACTATTCAGAGTGGACCATAACTTCCTTACTTATTCTTCTGAGTTTCTCAGATTCTCTCAAGGGTCCTAGGGTGTCATCTTCTCAATCTCATCTCCCATACTCTACTCTCATGAGACAAGTTCCCCGGCTTGGGTGGAGCCTCAATGCTGACTCAGAGGGGAAAATCCTTGTGGTTAAATCCCAAGAGCTGCTTCCTGAAATCATTTGGGTTTTTCTTGGCCCTCTCCCATCCCAGGACTGACCAGAACCTGACCCTTGCTTAACTTAGGGAAATTCAATAGCCTAGAGTGGTTTGGTGTCAAGCCTTACTACACCCTCCTTACTTCTTGGATAACCAACAGATGGGGTCAGGGGAAAAGTGGAAAATTTTAGGATATCTTCTAATTGACCATAGAACTTCATGCCTTTTCCCAAATTTTATTAGGCAATTGTACCTAAGAGATTCAGAATAAAGCAATGGGGATTATATGTAGGTCCTGTCCCCTTATGAACCGTGATAGTAGAAGAGAGAGATGACTAAGAATTCTACCTAATTTAATTTATGAAGTTTTAAAATGACTCATTGTTCTGGGAAACGGTCATGGGAAATAGTCTAGTTTTTCATCAGGGCCAAACTAAGGAGGTGGTGGATGGTACAGCCATTGTGGGTGTGGTTTTAGAATGCTCTAGTTTAGAATGGAGGTAGTATGTGCTTGGAGGTGAACCAAGAAACCAGGACTTTGCTTCAGGGCACTGAAATTTAGGGAGTACAGATCACATCTTGAATTACAGAGCTGATTTGAGAGACCTTTACAGATGTTATCCCCTTTCTGTCTGCTTGCCCCTGGGACTACTCTATGGAGAGATGTATCGTTGGTTCTAGTACACGTTCCTACTTTGACTCTGTTACCATGCAGTTGGGTTGTAGCAGTAATTAAAAGATGTGCATGCAGTGGTGTAAAATGGGTACATGAGGGAAGGATTGTGTCTGGCATTAAAAAAAAATGACCTGACAGTGTTTCTTGACCCGTTATCATCCCATTGGTCACAGTTACTTCTCTAGCCATTAAACTAATGACTAAACTAACTAAAACTATTTCTTAATATTCCTACAGTTCAGTACCACATAATCACCTGAAAACTCTACATCCACTGAAATGCAACTATTTGTATATTAACAAGACCCAGCCCCACTCATCATAACAGCATCATAAACTAGTCTCCTCTGATGTATCTTGTGCAAACCCTCGGGATGGCCGGGACCACTCCACTTAGACTAGGTCATGAGAGCTTCTTTGGAAATGGGAGTTTCATCTGGAATTTATTAATTCGTTCTGCCCAACTTTCCTTAGAGTTCTTAACCTTTCATGCTTTTTGTGCTTAGATGGGAGGGGAGGGAAAGGAAGAGCTGTGTCCTGTGGTGCAGTACCCACTGTTTAGTTAAAGAGCTCAGCCTTCCTCATATTTTCCCTTCTCTCTTTCAGGTAGTCGAGAGACGGCTTTCACGTATGCTGTGAGTGCAGCAGGTGTAGTCAACGCCATTAGCAGAGCCTGTCGGGAAGGCGAGCTTTCCACGTGTGGCTGCAGCAGGACTGCCAGGCCTAAGGATTTGCCCCGGGACTGGCTTTGGGGTGGCTGTGGAGACAACGTGGAGTATGGCTACCGCTTTGCCAAGGAGTTTGTGGATGCTCGGGAGCGAGAGAAAAACTTTGCCAAGGGTTCAGAGGAGCAGGGCCGTGTGCTTATGAATTTGCAGAACAATGAGGCAGGTCGAAGGGTAAGAGAGTCCCACCAGGGTGGTGTGATAAATAAGTCAAAATAGGCCCCAGGGTACCTCGGGAGAAATGTGACCGAAATGAACCATCCCCTTGGACTGGGTGGCAGATTCTTTCTCTTTGAGCTGTAAGTCACTCAAGGGTTGTGTATCAAAGAACAGGGTTCTGGGTCTATAGCTAGGTCCTTGTAGTGGAACTAAAGCTGAATTAATGAGGTAAAGCTTCCTGGAGAGGAATAAATTTGGAGGTTCAGTGTTAACTCACTGAGAGAAATGTAGTCGTGCCTAGCTTTATGAAATGGATGAATTCCTAAAGTCAATTTTTTAACAAATCAATTCATGTTTTACATTCACTACAGGACCTTGACATTTAAAGGAACCCTATTGTGAATTCATTTCTACAGTGAATAGCCACTCCTAATAGTTTCTGTGTAATTCAGAATGTTCAAATATTTCCTTGGGCATAGCAAAGTTCAACTGTATTTCTAAAAAGTAGGTATACTAGGGCTAATAGTATACTATTGGGTAAAATTCTGTTTTCTCAATGCCTTTTCTCACTTCAGATCAACAGAGACTGGTTTGAATCTATCCTAGCTTAGATGATATAGATCTAGTTTGTAATGACATAAGAAATTGTAGTCTTTGGCCCTGTCTTAGATTATCCTTTATTATAAATAGATCAATGAGACTACGCTGACTCTAAACCTCCCTAAAGATGACTTCTAACCCAAAGGACATCTTTTAAACTCGCATTCTCCCAGGAGTTCACCTGTATTCAACTGCCTATTTGGCACCAGAATTTGAGATCTTCAGATATGGCAGCCTGAGTGCTAGGAAGAGAACAGTTAAGGGGATAAATTCTTAAGCTAAGAGCACTTGGGGACTAATGTTACCCACTGGTGGATCCTAGGAAGGAATTAAAGACTTAGAAAGCTATTTCTGCTTCCTGACTTTGCTCTTCTTAACTAATGGGACAGTGCCTCCTTTCTTAGAATCACACATCTTGAGCTTTCAAAGTCTGGGAGATTCCTGTCCCCCCTAGCAATGGAATAGAAACAACTGCTATTTCAGATATAGTCTTGAACTGTCCTCTGCTGGCTCCTCATTTTATTGCCCTTAATTGTTTATTTGTTTACACCAGGCTGTTATCTCAGCAGGGCCTTTCCTTCCTCCTGCCTTATTTCTCTCCTAGCACACCTTCCTTCTCCCTTGACCCCCTCCAAACCTCTTCCTGGGTTCTTTATCTCTCGCCTAGGCCCTGTCTTCTCCATCTTTAGTATTCCTGTTCCTTCCTCCTATTTATCCCCTCATGGGGAAACTGGCTTTAGCCATTAATCGCTTTCTGAGGCCAAAGGCCTTCAATTCAATAAACATTTATTAAGTGTGAGGTATTCATCTCCTATCTCCTTGCACTGTTTGTTTGAGGAGGAATTAAAAATTCTTGGTTTGTTGCACTTAAGGCTTGATTTCACTATAGATCAAATTTGTGACTTCTTGATGGTGGGTAAATCTAAGGGCTACTTGGTCTTTTATTTGCTTTTTAGAAGTAACTTCCTCTTATTCATCCATAGCAAGGTTGATAAGATTATAAAAAATCTTTGGCACATAAGAATTCAAAAGCACTTTCTAGGCTTTGAGATCTTTGATCTTTGAAAGATCAAAGAGATCTTTGAAATCTTTGAGATCTTTGAAAATTTCAGAACCACAATGAGATAGCAGAAGAGAAGAAGCTCTGCTTTAGATTCAGTGGTTTCAGAAATGGAATATAGACTTACCTGTGGTCTGCCCCTCAGCAGAATGGTTCCCCCAAGAAATAGCATAAAGATGTTTAGTGATTTCTTTCTCTTCAAATTATCTTATTTTATAATTAGGAGTCATAAGAGATCACGTAGGAAAACAGGTTTAGAGCTACAAGGGAATGAGGAAACCAAAACCCAGAGAAATGAAATGACTTTTCCTATGATCACACAGCAAGAAAATGGCAGAAGAGAGATTTGAACCTGTGTCCCCTGATTGCAAATCCAGCATATTTTCCATGATATCGTGCTCCCTATAATGTGAACTCTTTGAAGGCAGAGATTGCTTTGGTTTTTCTCCTTCATCTCCATTTCCTGATACTGTAGTATATACTTAATTAATCTATATTAAGTTGAATGAATTTATTTGAATTGGCCTTTCCTCCTTGCTTTTGCTAATAGATACCCAAAAGGGCTGAAGATCTTAGGGGCTTCAACCTTTGCTATTTTTCTTCTGTGCTCCAGGAGAAGTCCATTCACAGCCCTTAATAATAAGGACTAATCTTGCTTTCTCTCTTCTTTCAGATCTCTTTAAGCCAGTGGTTCTCAGAGTGTGGTCCAAGGACCCTTGAAGGTTCCCAAAGTAAAACTATTTTCATAACAATACTAAGTTGTTTTAATTTCTAATATGGTAAATACTGACAAATATAAACCCATATAAACAAAAGCTCTTTGAGGGAATCCTCAATAACTTTTAAGAGTGTAAAAGAGGCCTGAGACCTCCTACTCTCTCTAGTGTTTATTCTCATTAGAGATGGTTATCCTGTCTCTGTCCATCTCCCTCCCCTCAGTACTTAGAGATAATGTACACAGAGCTCTAGTCCCTTAATACTTCCTTCCCTTCCAGCCCCTCCAGATAGATCCCATCCTTGTGCACTAAGGACCATTTCCAGTGGAATTTCAGGACTGTGGGCCCAGACACAAAGGATTTGTTCCAGAAAGAGTAATTATGGGTCCAAGCTTTGAAGTGCCTTATTGGTATGGGGTGTCAGTTACTTTATGCCTTGTGCCTGGAACTTCCAGGGCTAAGCCTCTTGTCTTTAACCTTGAATAGGAGCCTGAGGAGTTTCTGCCCAATCTTCCATACTCCACCCCTTTTTATGTCCAGAGATTGGAGAACAGGAATGATATCCATCCCTATAACTCTTTCTGGGTGGCCCTAAGTAGGCCATTTAGCCTTTTAGGTCATCAGTTTCCACAATTGTAGGAAAATATTCCACCAGACAGAATAAACAAGTGTTTTGACAATTGAAGTATAAGCCGATGGTGATGCTTAAATGATTTCCTAGCACTTGCTGGGCTTTTTCCATGGAACAGGACAAAGATATGAGAAGTCTTAAGTAAAATCCCTGAGACGTGAGGTCTGACTGGGTGTTTTATTTTTCAACATGCTGCTGTGTGCACGTTAGGATCTACTGTCCTGCCAGAGTTATTCCACTCAACACATCAGTGATTTTTCATTGAAAGTCCTTTTAAAGCAACTTTCTAGTGCATATCTGCTTTTAAATTTTGGTCAGGATTATCCAAGTGTTAATCTAAGCCTCCAAATTGTTTTGGTTCAGCACCTTTGTTTTATGTAAATTGATATCTATTGGAAAATATTTGTCAGAGGTGGCTGAGGTGGTGCACCTCCCACAAGAGACTCCAGCTCTAGGCTCCTGTAGACTTTAGATCTATGAGTCTGACCTCACAGAGAGGTGAGTGGGGCTTTTCTTACATTCCCTGTGCCTTCTTATATTCCTATCCCAGAGCTCCAGGGAAAATCTCTACATTAAAGTTTAGGGAAACCCCTTGGTAGTAAGGATTATTTTATTTTTTGTGTTTGTGTCCCCAGCAGCTAACACAGTAGACACTTAATGGGGCAGCTAGGCGACACAGTGGATAGAGCACTGGACTTGGAATCAGAAAGACTCATCTTCATATATTGCCTGATGAGTCAAAACTAGAAGCTTCACTACTTCCTTGAAATTCAAAAGAATACAGCCTCACTTCTCTTTCTCAAGTTCCTTGCTGCCTTTAAGAGGGATACCTTTTTTTAGGGAGAGTGATACCTTGATGTGATTCATGATGCTTCTATTGCTAGTATCTTAGGAACTCTAATCCTGTGATATCCAGAGGAGAGGAAGACTGCCTAACCTTTCTAATGTGATTAACTGTATTTTTGTTCCTGAAACTTAGTTTTATCCCACCCCCACCATCCCTTCTAGGTATTTAGTTGGCTTAGAAGTAAAAAATCTCAGGGGCTGTAAAGACATTGTTAGCTGTTTTCAATTTACTAATCAAAGGATTGGGGAAAAAAAAATCTTCACACATATGAAGAATTTTTTCCTAGGGGTGGCCACTGCCACATTGGTGAAGTCTTGGTTCACAGGATAAGGTTTTTCTCTACTGCTTGTCCTCCCTCCTCCTTAACTCTCTTTCTTCTTCTCCATTACATGCAGGCTGTATACAAGATGGCAGATGTGGCCTGCAAATGCCATGGTGTCTCAGGATCCTGTAGCCTCAAGACCTGCTGGTTACAGCTAGCTGAGTTCCGAAAGGTGGGAGACCAACTGAAGGAGAAGTATGACAGTGCAGCTGCCATGCGTATCACTCGGAAAGGCAAACTAGAGCTAGTGAATAGCCGCTTCAACCAGCCCACCCCTGAGGACTTGGTCTATGTAGACCCCAGCCCGGACTACTGCTTTCGAAACGAGACCACTGGCTCACTGGGCACTCAGGGCCGGCTCTGCAACAAGACCTCAGAGGGCACAGATGGCTGTGAGCTGATGTGTTGTGGCCGGGGATATGACCAGTTCAAGAGTGTCCAGGTGGAGAGATGCCACTGCAAGTTTCACTGGTGCTGCTATGTCAAGTGCAAGAAATGCACAGAAATTGTTGACCAGTATGTCTGTAAATAATTTGGCAGAGAGGCATCACTCTTCTGGCAGCCTTCCCCCCCCACACTTCTTCTACTCCCTTCCCACCCGAAAAAAGTTTTTATTATATAAATCTATATAAATATATTTTATATTTCTATAAATAGATGGATGATAAATAATTAAAAGAAGAAAATTGAAAGGAAATGTTATTTAAGAGGTACTCTTCAGGATCTCTCTGAGGATTTGACTTGGCTGCTTTTCTACTCCATGTGGAGGTTCCACCCCTTGTGGAGACACTAGGAGCAGGAAGGTTTTTTTTATCCCTTTGGTTGGTATTCTCAGGATAAGGGGTTAGGACCTACCTATTACTGTCTCCAAAAAAAAAGCAGAGGGATAGGAGTGAATTGATGGAGAAGAGGGCTGTCTCTAGTTGTTTGGAGTACTTGCGAGTTAGGTGGTTGTTCTATTACCCCTAAAGAGCCAAAGGTCTTGTGGGAAATGGTTGGAGGGTTTTGTTCAAAATGTAAATTGCATCTGTAAGAAGCCTGGAGCTTTCCCCCTTCCCTCTGTGTATGTGCATATGCATGCATATGTGTGCATATGCACACCCAGAGGTCCCAGGTTGAAAACAGAAACGTCATCTTTTCCCCGGGACTGCCTGGGCTCCAGCACCTAAGAACGTATGACATATACATTCCAGTCTAGATTCATCTTTCAAGTTTGTGGATTATTCCTTATCCACAGGTCTCCATACCTTGCTACAAATTCCCTGTTCCCAGTGGGAGAAAGGGCCATGTAATCTGACCTGTTGGGAAGGACATACTCTCTGTGTGCCTAGACTGCAAAAAATCAGGCACAACAAGCTGGACTAATTGAACTTCACTGCGCTCCTTTATGGGAAGCAGAAACTGGTGATGCTGCTGCTGCTGCTGCTTCCCCCATCAAGAAGGGAGGCCTCCTGAACCAAACGTGATGCACAGATAAGCCAGGATTGGCTAACTCTTCTTAATCCTTGTTTTTGTCCCAGATGTACAGTTTCTCTTTGGTATTAAATACCCTTCACTGAGATTTCTCTCCACCTTTAATGAACATATCGACTTTTATTGTGTATCTTAGAATTCAGCTACAAGTTTGGTATCCAGTAAGTAGGAAAGGGATTGAGTGGGAAATAGTGACTGCTCTGAATCCTCTTCCAGTAATCAGAGAACAAGAGGACAATGACAGTGGAAGGTCTCAGAGATGAAATTTGAGCTTCAAGTGCGCTTTCCTTTTGGGCTTCACTGTGCAAATTACCTGCCAGTTGCTGAATGAGTTATTGGTAAAGCACAAATGAACTTAGGGGCTAATGCTAGTCTAAAACCTGATTCTTGGGGGCTGAGTAAAAAGGAAGCTGGGTTTAAGGGCCAAAGGTGAGAGATCAGGAGAGGGGGAATAGTCCTGGACAGATGCAGAGACAGAAAGAGTGGTGCTGATTAGGAGAGGGAAATGGAGTTTGAGATTGGATTGGGGATTGCCTTAGGAGGTACCTTCCAGGGTACAAAAGATCAAATGAGACTTCGGAGTATAATTGCTTCTGAAAAATCTTGTTAGGAAGTAATGGGTTTATGGGAATTTAGAACAAGAAATCTATTTGGGAGCTGGTTGCAACATTTCCATACGTGTGTGTGTGTGTGTGTGTGTGTGTGTGTATAGAAAGAGAAATTTTATGATGCACCTCACTGGGAGCATATGCCTTGAGCTCCTTTTCCTACATGGTGATACCATCTTCACTTATCCAATTTTTCTTTGACCACTAGCCAACAACACTTGCAGAGATGGCTGGAAGGAGTTAGAGTATTGGCTATAACCATAGATCAAAGTAAAAACAATTGGCCCATGCAATGAGAACAAACAAGCCATGGCTATCAAGCACAGTAATAACGTGCTCTAAAAACAATGGCTCTCTATATGGCTCTTTCCATCCCCCTTCCTCACTCCACCATCCCACTCACAAGTGTTTAGAAGATTCAAGAGATGACAATTTGTTTTTAATGGAATAAAGAGAAACAGGGTGAAGACGTACTTGTAATAGCACATAAGAAATCACATGAAGGGAGGTGAATGAATCCATGATCACATGGAAACGTGTCCTGCATGACTATGGCAAGAAGAGGAGGGGGAAGATGAGAATTTCCTTTTCTGATTGAGACAATAATTTATATTCAAGCTGTTGTGAGATTATTGAATGTGCTGACCCACCTGGGTTTGGAACCAGCTGTTTTGCACTAGGGTTGAGAATCAGAGTGCAGTTCTCATTGTCTTGTTGAACCCAGATAGGAGTCATATGTCCAGAGGGGGTTAAGTCTGTTCTTCATGAGCTGAGATATGGCCACTGATACCACCAGGATTAGGGCTAAAAAAACATAAAGACAACTAAAGGATTTGGCTTCTACTCAGGATATTTATTTATCTCTGGTCAGGATTCTTTGGAGCAATAAATCCTAGGTCAACATGAAGGCTGACCAAAGGGTCAATATATTAGGTATAATAATGCCTAAACAAACAGACCTAGCCCTCTCAGGCCAAATACTTCTACCCAAATCCTAGGGTGTGGTTCTAGAAGAAGTGAATGTGAAAACATTGCAACTAAAATCCATTTCTTGTCTCAACTTTTCATAACCCCATCACTTCCTAACAAGTTGGATATAGAGTGAGTCCTAGAGAATGATTCCTGGTAAGTTAAAAGTATTCCAGGACCTAATGAAAGCCAAATGATCATAGATTTAGTGCCAGAAGAAACCATAGTGGTCGTTTAGTCTAGTCCATGAATTTTAAGGATGAAATAACTGAGCTCAGATAGGTTAAATAACTTGTAAGATCTAGGATTTGAACTCAGGGTTTCTTTCCACTGTATCTTTGGATGCAATAAAGGAATGTTCTCTTAAGTCTCTGAGCAAGTTTGCTTGCCTACTTTCTCAGAATTAAGGCAGCCCTAAGAAAAATGGATGAAAAAAAAA